>CM075979.1:26907166-26981909 GCA_038087875.1 Malacoraja senta
GTACTCGTACATGAAAGCAGAGAGTGCTTCACACACTTAATTCCCTCGTTGTGCAATATACTGCTGCAATGCTGTGTGGCTCAATGTCTCCCTCCTCAGGGGTCATTGTTCTGCCTACCAGGGAATCGTGTAGAGCAGAGCTATATTCTAATCAGAGTCAGTGCGAGCAAGATACAGCATGGAAACAAGCCCTTCAGCCCGCCCTGGCCATAAACCACCTGTTTACACTAATCCTACATTAATCCCATTTTTGTTTTATTTCTTCCCCCAATAATTTCATCAGATTGTACCACTCACCTACTCAGTAGGGCCAATTAAATGCCAATCACACTTTTTTGGAACGTGGGGGAAACTGGAGCATCCGAAGGACACCCACACAGTCACAGGGAGATGTTGAAAACTCCACACAGCTAGCACCAGAGGTTGGGACTGCACCCAAGTTTCTGGTGCTGTGACGCAGCAGCTTTATCAGCTGCACAGCTGTACCGCCCCAAATGAATAAGGATTTTGTTTAAAGCTGTTTTTTGATAAAATAGTACACCAAAAAAGGTTAGTGCCTGCTATTTTGTAGTTAACAATACCGATTTTAGAGAGATACGGATACAGCATGGAAACAGGCCTTTCAGCCCACGAACTCCACGCCGACCAGCAACCACCCGTACACGAACACTAGCCTACACAATTTACAATTTTACCGTAGCCATTTAACCTATGAACCTGTACGTCTTCGGAGTGTGGGAGGAAACTGGAGCAACCGGAGAAAACCCACGTGGTCACAGGGAGAACGTAAAACTACGTACAGACAGCACCCGTAGTCAGGATCGAACCCGGGTTTCTGGCAAGGTAAGGCAACAAACAAATTAACTGCCACTGTTCCGCCCTGGTACTGATAAACTCTGAATTAACTTATGGAAGGATAGCCAAAATAGTTGGTTGGTGGCATTGGGTAACGGTGGGATAAGGAAAATAAGTCAGCATGCAGAGGTCTGTACCTGGCTGGTAAACACTGGCAGTGCAGCTGCGGACTGCAGCATTACCTGTGCAAAGGCCAGCAAGTTTGTAACTTGGGCGGCACAGTGGCACAAGGGTGGCACAGTGCTGCAGCAGTAGAGTTGCTGCCTTACAGCGGCAGAAATCCTGGGTTTCACTGCAGATGCTGTCTGTACAGAGTTTATATGTTCTCCCTGTGACTGAGTACAGAAATTGGGAGGTTATGTTGCAGTTGTATTAGACATTGGTGAGACCACATTTAGAGTATTGTGTTTAGTACTGAGCATCGTGTTATAGGAAATATGTTGTCAAGCTGGATAGGGTACAGAGAAGATTTACCAGGATGTTTCCAGGACTAGAGGGTCTGAGCTATAGAGAGAGGTTGAGTAGGCTGGGACTATTCCTTGGAGTGCAGGAGGATGAGGGGTGATCTTATCGATGTATAGGTGTATAAGATCATGAGAGGGATAGATCAGGTAGATGCACAGTCGTTTGCCCAAAGTAGGTGAATCAAGGACCAGTGAACATAGATTTAAGGTGAAGGGGAAAAGATTTAATAGGAATCTAAGGGGTAACTTTTTCACTCAAGGGTGGTGGAACAAGCTGCCAAAGGAGAAACCGTTAGACAGGTACATGGATAGGACAGGTTTCAGGGATATGGACCAAATGCAGGCAGGTGGGTCTAGTGTAGCTGGGATATGGTGGCTGGTGTGGGCAAGTTGGGCCGAAGGGCCTGTTTCCATGCTGTGACTTTTGATCTCTCCTCTCTGGAAGATTCAATCCAATCAGTTTATTGATTGGGGTAGGTCAATAAATTACTTTTTGAAATCAATCTTAGCCTTGGGAACACCATTCTTCCTGTTCGCCTCCTGCATGCTGGTGAGAGCCACAATCTTCATTCATGCCTCGTTAAATCTGGATGATGTTTTTCCTCCAGGTGCTTATACCCTGACCATCTCCTGCCTCCCTCAACTTCACAGTGTATATTTTAGATGAATTGGTATCATATGATGCAGGTGCATAATTCACATCATCTACAGCTCAGAGATGCAAACTCAGAAGCTAACATTTAATGAATCATGCTGAAATTCAAGTATCTGACAAACATGCCTTGATTCCTGGGCTCCACTTAAATATTGGACCTTATTGTCCATTTCCCTTCTTCACTTTCCTAGAAACAGAATTCCTTAAGAGATCACAGCAGTGAAACTACATATTCATGTATGAATGTGCATGATTCAATGTTGGAAATCTAGGTATCTATTCAGGGTGGTTTGCAGGATTTATTCTAAGTGTTGTCCTTTTATGTGGTTTTGTAATTGCTGTAGGATTAGCTTCTCAAACATTTATTAGTGACAGTTCTCAATAATTCATACATCTGCGCATTGTCCGTGTCTTCACATTACCACACCTTCACCTTCAGCTACACTCCTTGGGGTGTCTGGAATATCCAGTGATGCTTTCGTCAGCCTATCTTTGGTGCAAAGGACATGGAAAATCTTTGTAGAAACAAGGAACAGCAGATGCCAATTTACATGTTCATCATTGTATTCAAACATCAGACATATTGGAACAAGTTGAATATATTCTCTAGAATTTTAACTCTGAAGGTAGATAAATATTATGGAATTACAATAAGCATCTAGCCTAACATTGGCACAGCGTCAATGGTCTACATTGTAGTGGCATCTAGTGGTGGGGTGGAGAGGGCAGAACCCTCTTCATTGGTTGGTGCGATCATGTGACCACGGGGTGTTGGTTTTCGGGGGCTTTTGGGGTGTGTCAGTTAGTTAGTCAGCGCTACTCCCAGCAGCAGGAGCTATTGTTAGTGCAGTCAGACACGCGGACTTCACGGGTTTTTGTTTGTTTTTAATTTTAAATAAAAATAATTTCGCTCAACCTGTCTGGCCTCACTACATTTGGTGACCCCGACGATCCGAACGTTTTTCGGATTTCTTCTCGCCATGTACGCCGACGAGAACTTTGACGACTCGCCCGCCCAGCAGAATGCGGTCGCACTTCAACTGCCCGTGTTCTGGGTGACGCAGCCTCATGTGTGGTTCGCACACATCGAGGCCCAGTTTGAGCTCCACCAGATCGTCACGGATGCGACCCGTTACTTCTACGTGGTGGGCGCTCTCACCCATGAGACGGCATTGCGGTTGCTGCCGTTCCTGCAGAATCCGCCTGCCGTTGGCACGTACGAGGCCCTGCAGGCGTTGCTGCTGCACACCTTCGGGCTCAGCCACCGCGATCGCGCGGCTCGGCTGCTACATATGGATAGTCTGGGTGATCGGCAGCCGTCGGTTCTCTTGAGTGAGATGTTAGCGCTCATGGATGGACATCAGCCTTGCCTGTTGTTCGAACAGGCGTTTTTGGAGCAGATGCCCGATGACATACGCCTGCTTCTTGCTGGGTCTGATTTCACCGACAACCGACACCCGGATGATGGAACCACCATCCTGCTGTTTGGAAAGCCATAGCTCATCCGCCCGTTCACCAGAAACGGCGATCGCCAGTAGAAGCTATCGCGGTCGGCCAGAAACATTGCCTCTACGTCCGAGATCGCCATTCCGGGCTTCGTTTCCTCATGGACTCTGTGGCTGAGACCAGCATCATACCTTCGACCGGCCTCGATACCCGTGCTGATCGCCGTTAATGGCAGCCCCATTTGCTCCTATGGGACTCAGACTTTTTCCTTTGTCCTCGATTCTCACTGTTATTCATGGCCCTTCACCATCGCGGATGTCTCCCAGCCATTGCTCGGGGCCGATTTCTTGTGGGCTTTTTCCCTCATGGTGGATGTCCAGGGCCAGTGCCTCGTTCCTCCGGGCAACCCCCAGCCTGTGGCCTCGCGGCCCGTGGTTTCTCCCGATCCGCAACTCGGGTCTGTGTCAGATGTGGGCAGGGCCTATGCCCCGATCCTGGCAGAGTTCCCGGAGATCCTGACTCCGCAATTCCATTCGGCTGCTCCTAAACATGGGGTGGTGCATCACATCCGCACTGCTGGCCCTCCACTGCATGCTAGGGCGCGCCACCTGCCGCCCGACAAGTTACGTTTAGCGCGAGAGGAATTCCAACAGATGGAGGACATGGGGATCATGTGGCAGTCCGACAGCCCTTCGGCTTCCCCGCTTCACATGGTTCCTAAGTCGTCCGGGGGGATTATCGCCACCTGAATACCGTCACGACCACCGATCGCTACGCGGTCCCGCATATCCAAGATTTCACAGCTCATTTGGATGGTGCTACCAAATTCTCGAAGGTCGATCTGGTGCGTGGCTACCATCAGATTCCCGTCCACCCTGATGATGTGCCCAAGACTGCTATCATTACTCCATTTGACCTCTTTGAGTGGCTGCAGATGCCTTTTGGACTTAAAAACGCCGCACAGGCTTTTCAACGCCTGATGGACATGGTTGCTCGCGGTTTGAACTTTGTTTGAACTTTGTTTCGTTTATCTCGATGACATTATGGTCACTAGCCGTTCTCATCGCGAACACTGTGAGGACCTCTGCGTGCTGTTCCAGCGGCTCCGGGAGCACGGGTTGGTCATTAACGCCGCCAAGTGCCAGTTCGGTCTCAGCTCCATCTCCTTCTTTGGGCATCACGTTACCCCACAGGGCGTTACACCCCTTCCCGGCAAGGTGGAGGCGATTCAGTGGTTTCCTCGGCCGCTTACCGTCAAGGGTCTGCAGGAGTTTGTGGGAACGGTGAACTTTTACCATCGTTTCGTGCCGGCGGCGGCTCGGATCATGCGGTCTTTGTTCCTGTGCCTGGTCAGTAAGCCGCGGGATCTCATGTGGACTGCCGAGTCTGAGGCCGCTTTCGAGGGTGCTAAGGAGGCGCTAGCTGCGGCCACGTTGCTGGTGCACCCGCGGGCCACTGCCTCCACCGCCCTTACCGTGGATGCTTCTGATGCTGGGGTTGGAGGGGTCCTCAAACAGTTTATCGGTGGTCGCTGGTAACCGCTTGCTTTTTTCAGCCGACACCTACGCCCTCCTGAACGGAATCACAGTGCGTTCGACCACGCGCTTTTAGCTCTTTATTTGGCGGTCCGACATTTCCAGTATTTTCTGGAGGGTAGGACATTTACCGTGTATACGGACCACAAACCTCTCACGTTTGCCTTCGCGAAGGTGACTGATCCCTGGTCTGCTCGTCAGCAGAGGCACCTGGCTTTCATTTCCGAATTCACAACCGATGTTGGGCACATGGCCGGCAAGCTGAATCAAGTGGCCGCTGCTTTGTCTCGCCCTGCTGTCCATGCTGTGCTGTCCATCGCCCCGGGGTTGGACTATGCTGCACTCGCTGCCACCAATGCGATGGTGACGAGATGCAAGGATATGGTACTGCTGCAGCAGGTTTGGTGTTGGCCGATGTGCCGTTCGGCCCTGCAGGGGTGACAGTCCTATGCGATACTTCCACCGGCCAGCCGCGACCTGTCGTTCCAGTTGGTTTGGCAGCGGCGAGTTTTCGACTCTATTAATGGACTGGCTCATCCTTCCATCCGGGCGACTTCTGCATTGGTGGCGGCCAAGTTCGTGTAGCATGGCCTTCGTAAGCAGGTTGCGGTGTGGGTCAGACTCCTTGCCAGAAGGTCCAGTGGCATGTTCGTGCGCCGCTTCAGGATTTCGTTGTTCCTTCTCACCGGTTTGTGTGGATCTGGTGGGTCTTCTGCCATCGTCTCGTGGTGCCACTCACCTGCTCACAGTTGTGGATCGTTTCACATGGTGGCCTGAAGCTGTCCGACACCTCCACTGCGAATTGTGCCCGGGCTCTTGCGGTTCACTGGGTGGCGCGTTTCGGCGTGCCTGCTGACATTTCTGCTGATCGTGGTGCCCAGTTCACCTTTGCGTTGTGGTCGGCCATGGCTCAGCTGTATGGTGTACAGCTGCATCATACCACCACATATCACCCTCAGGCCGACGGATTGGTCAAACGGTTCCACAGACATTTGAAGTCGGCGTTGAAGGCGTGGCTCACTGGCCCGGATTGGGTGGACCAATTGCCTTGGGTGTTGCTGGGGATCCGCACGATTCCTAAGGCGGATTTGGACACATCTTCCGCAGAGCTGGTGTATGGTGCGCCGCTGCGGGTGCCTGGGGATTTCCTTCCTCCGGCTCGGGGGTCGCCGGAGCCTGCCTAGTCTGTGCTGGCGCGTCTGTGTGAGAAAGTGGGGGTCCTGGCTCCCGTTCCCACTTCCTGCCATGGGGTCGTCCCTGTGTATGTTCAGCCGGTGCTTAAGGACTGCTCTTTTGTCTTTGTTCGCAGGGACTCGCACCGCACTCCGCTCCAGCGGCCTTATGAAAGGCCTTTCCGGGTGTTGCGGCCTGCTGTCACGACTTTTGTATCAGACGTCAGGGGTCGTAAGGAGATCGTGTCGGTGGCCCGCCTCAAGCCTGCTCATTTGGATGTCGACAGCCCAACCCCGGTGTCTGCCGGCCGTGCCCTGTTTCCCGGTTGCACCTGTTGTGCCTGTTTCCCCTTTTCCGCCTGTTTGCCCTGTTCCGCCTGTGGCACCGGTTGTGCCAGTCCCTCCTGTCTCCACTCGGTCTGGTTGGGTCGTTCGGACGCCCGCTCATTTCCTTTCCTCGGGTTCTGGGGGGGGGGGGTCCCGTAGCGGCACCCAGTGGTGGGGTGGAGAGGGCAGAACCCTCTTCATTGGTCGGTCCGGTCATGTGTTGGTTTTCGCGGGCTTTTGGGGTGTGTCAGTTAGTCAGCGCTACTCCCAGCAGCAGGAGCTATTATTGTTAGTGCAGTCAGACACGCGGACTTCACGGGTTTTTGTTCGTTTTTTATTAAAAATAAAAATCATTTTGCTCAACCTGTCTGGCCTCACTACAATATTGCTATTACTTGCCAGTGTTATGTTGTATGAGAACCTGAAAGTTTATAAAATGTCCCCTTCCCAAGAAACCAATTAGTCCAAGAAAAAATTAATATGGTTCCTTAGAGATGCCCCAATACTACCTCATTCATGAAAACCCATGGCATCTGTTCCTTGTATTGCCAAAAGTAATAAAAGTTAGAGCCTTCTGCAATATATTTTGGAAAGTGAGAAAAGTGTTTGGAGTTCATTCCCTGTTGGTAGAGGTAAATGTTTTAAACAGCAGTGGTAGAACATTGTAAGACGCCTTTGAAATTCATTCCTTTGAAATTGGTGACATGAATTTCAGAAACAGTGCAGTATGCTGACACAAATATGCAGTGTTTAATGCTTCTGACCAGTGCTAAAATTCTAGGCAACCATTCCATTTCTCAAAAGTCATAAATGTGCTTTACACTTTCTCTGACATTTGTTTGTACATCAAAGCTAGGAACATCACCCTAATGTCCCAAGGATACCACCATTCATTATCCTTATCCTTATTCATAAGAATGGGGATCCCATATGCACTTTGAGTTAAATCCATGTACTCCTACTTATAAAGGTATGTTTAACTAAACATTAATTCTCTCTGTTTCTCCAGACCAGTAAGTTTTAACATTTAGTGTCCTTATTCTTCCTCACATATCATAGGGTGTCATCTATACGCTCAATTCAGTGACATTCTCCTGGACTCACTCACAGTCATTTTCATAATTAATCATAATTGTTCCATCTCCAAATTTTATGTTGCGGCCTTGCACCTTGTACCTATCTATTGCTCTTTAAAGTGTATGATTAAATTAACCGCTGCGCTCCAAATCCCAAACGGGTACAATTTCACCAGAAGCTTGCAAAATTGTGACAAGGCTGCAGCATTTCCACAGGACTGACTCACATCAAGATCAAAACTGTAAACCGCATGTCAAAAGGAGAAAAAGAAGGGGAAATGTTCTCTTAATTTATTTTGACATTGTGTGTAGATTAGTCAGGAATGATAACAACATAATAGAATGCTCATTGTGCAGGTCACTGAAATGATAAGTGTCTTATAAATGAAGCACTTTAGACCGAGCAGGGGGTGTGATGATAGCCCAGGGCCAGAAGGCGTGAAGGAAATAGCAAGAGCAAAGGTGGCAGCTGTCAGCTTCTGCCTTTGCAAAGCCTATTCTGGATGACAGAATGATGCTGTATTTTTGGCTCTCTTTGTGCTAATTCTCTTGGAAATATTGTAAAAACTGACCCTTGTCTATTGCACAAAAGCGATGTGGAATTCATTGCCACAGAAGGCTATGGAGGCCAAGCCAATGGATATTTTTAAGACAGAGATTGACAGATTCTTGATTAGTACGGGTGTCAGGGGTTATGGCAGGAAAATGAGGTTGAGAGGGAAAGATAGTTCAACCATGATTGAATGGCGGAGTAGACTTGATGGGCTGAATGGCCTAATTCTGCTCCTATAACTTATGAACTCATGAACTTATAAAAACCCAAAAAGTGAAAATAAATGAATAATTTATCTGACGGAAAAATAGAAAAAATAATGGAGAAGTACTGAGCCTCAAGCAATAAAGAACAACTAAGATTACAAATAAGGTTTAGCTGATTGAAAGATGCAGCATAAACACAGGCCCTTCAGCCCACTGTACCAATGCCGACCATCGATTACCCATTCACACTTGTCCTATGTTATCCCACTTTCACACCTACACATCTCACACGATGGGCAATTTTACAGAGGCCAATTAACTTGCATAAATCTATGTTGTTTGCTGAACAGCTGGTCTGTGATTCTCCCTCCGATTCATTCTTGTGTTGGAGAATTAACATTTCAAATCTTTCTAAATACATACATAAAAGAATCATGTCTGAAGCAAGAGTGTGTTGAAAGATTCTAGTATTCAGTGGAGTGCCTTTGGGCTTGAAGAGTATATTCACTGATGAAATCAAGTACCTGCGTAGAAACAAGGAACTACAGATGCTGATTAATACCTAAAAGGACACATTGAAGAAGGGTCTCGACTCAAAACATCACCTATCCACATTCTCTAGAGGTGCTGCCTGACCTCCTGAATTACTCCAGCATTTTGTGGCCTCTGATTGGATCATGGATTAGTGCAAGCATGAACAAACGGTTATCTTATTCACCATGGAATTAGCAGGGCCATCACATGCAGTGGATAGACCCAAATGCAGATGATTGCAATTTGCCATAAATTATTGGCGTAGTATTTGGCCATTTGGCTCATCGAGTCTACTCTGCTTCATCTTTTCACTAAAATGTGGGGAGGACAACAACTTTGTTTTGCCATCTTATTTCCTTGATTAATCCTTACTGTATTTTGTCCATCCATAGTATCTCTATTACTAATTGGTTACGAGCTTCACCAGAAGGCCAAGATTGTGATTGTCTAGCATCAATTAAAATTAGTCTGCCCCGCTTAAGTAATTATAGAAAGCACTAACTACATGCAGATTTACAGGAGTGGAAAGAAGAAATCAATCATCTGTTGATGATATCTGTAATTAGGAATGCTGGATGGAGCTTTGCTACTGAACGTGTGTTCAGCCTTACATGCTTCAGAAATGGTGGTAGTAGGAACATTGCGCTCCTACTTCAAAGCAAACTCTGATACAGATTCATGTCACAATCTGCATATCCCTGTTCAACTCCAGTGGACTATATGTGGACATTATTGCCCTCACTAATATGGAATCTACATAACTTAATATTGAAGCTTATACAGATTCTGGCATTTAAACTGGACCCAATCTAAGTTCAGAAAATGGAGACGTAAGAGACTGCTGGAATCTTCAGCAAAAATAAAAGTGCTGCAAGCCAGGCAGCATCTGTGGAGGGAAATGGACTGACAGTGTCTCAGGTTGGGACCTGTAGTCTGACTGATAAAGTAGAGGGAGAAAGGATGGTAAAGGGAGGCGAGGGGAAGGGGTTGGGCAGAAAACCAGAAAAGGAGACAAAATGGTGGTGATGAGCGAGAGTGACCTGAAAATGGAGAAGCGTCCCGAACCGAGATGTCACCGTTCCATTTTCTCCAACGATGCGGCCTGACCCGTTGTATTACTCCAGTATTTTGTGTCTATCCTAATTGCAAAATAGGTTGTGCAGAGCAAAACTCAGTGCAAAGGCGATTGTAGATTATCTCCAAGATGCAGAAGCGTTTCGGCCCAAAACGTTGCCCATCTCCCTCGCTCCATAGATGCTGCTGCATCCGCTGAGTTTCTCCAGCATTTTTGTGTACCTTCAATTTTCCAGCATCTGCAGTTCCTTCTTTAACACAAATGCATTCAACAAGAGTTGGCTAAAACGCTTTCATACACTTGGTTGTCTTTCAGTCAGATTCTTTTATCTCCCCGAGTTCATCAAGCTTTTTAGATTGTTTGACAATACACTCATGGAATTGGAATCATTTCTAATTCTGGGATCAAGTGTAGAATCTTTTTTCAACTGTGCACGTATTAGATTCTGTTACATAGATTATATATGCTCAGTCCATCGCTCCAAATAAAGTTACCCGGTAAGCTAATTAAATTGTCAGGAAGCATAGGACAAGAGGAAACAAATGCAAACAATGTTAGAAATTAGAAAACCAACTTCTCTTGCTTAGCACTGAAGATTTGTAGATAATTCAGGAGTCAAATCACACACAAAAGAATAGAACTGGATGAATATCTGTTGAGAAAAGATGTTGGGAGTTATGGAGCTGGTTTGATGACTCAGATGTTGGCCTCCAGTTTAGGACTCATTTCACGCCAAGAATAATGGTAAGGGCATCACTTTTAGCTGGCTTCTGAGAGGAATCCTGTTTGAAGCGACTTTGACACTTTTGTCCATGTAATCATGGGCCTCCTCTCAGCCAGATTTAGTTTAACTTCTACTCTTCTTCAGAGGCTGCAGAATGTTTTATTTGTGAATAAAATAGCAAGGAATGTTATATTGACACGGCAGCAGCCTCGAGCTGACGCAAACACTGGAGCAGTGAATTTAATCTCATCTGCCGCTGACCTCCCAGGGTGCTGACAGCAGTAGAAAAGGGTGAAAATTATTCTATTCTGTAGCATGAGCATCCATCACTTCCACAAGTATAAAATTATGCAGATGTATAAAGCCTCCAACTCTCCTTATTGAAAACAAGATGCAAAGCCAAAGAGATTCCTATTTAACAATAATTTACAAGAAGTCCCAGTGCCTAAAAAGTCACCCATCCTTTTTCTCCAGAGATGCTGTTTGACCCACTGAGTAACTCCAGCACTTTGTGTCTATCTTTGGTATAAAGCATCTGCAGTTGTTTGTTTCTACATACTGCCTAAATTACATGTTTAGTTTAGTTTAGTTTAGTTTGGAGATACAGTGTGGAAACAGGCCCATTGGCCCATCGAATCCATGCCAACCATCAATCACCTGTACACCAGTTCTAAGTCCTATACATTGGGGGCAAATTACTGAAGTCAATTAACATACAAACCTGCACATCTTTGGAATTTGGGAGGAAACCGGAGCGCCTGGAGAAAACCCATGCAGTCACAGGAGAAGTTATAAACTCCACGCAGACAGCACCCGTAATCGAACCTGGGTCTCTGGCGCAATAGGCCCGCAGCTCTACCACTATGCCACTATGCCGTCCCCCTCGCAATTATAAATGGCTCCTCTCTTTACAGTGCTGAATAGTCGGGGGTGCATAGATTTATGGAGCAGGGTTTCTGTTTGGAAACTTGGTAGTTTGTGACCGACTGCACATTAAGCATAATTTTGTATCTGAAAGTTATCCTTGGTTATGGACTTGACTTCTAGCTGCAGGTGAAAGAATTCCAGTGGAGAGCATAGTCGTACAGTATCGTATATACTCAGACTTCTGATGGTGGGGAGTGAAGAGGTGGGGGAATTATGTGATGGCAGTGTGGCAATTGGGAAGCCAGAATCCGACAGGTAAAGACATTGGCTTCTACTTAAAGCTGTTCTCCCCTTGCCCTTCAGTTGCTGAGTTTCCCCAAGGCATCATAAACCTAAACAAGCAAGGTTAAACCTGAAAATTGGGTTAAATCAGAAGATGCCAGAATCATTAAGATATTTATTTAGTCAAAATTGCTCCTGGGACAAAGTTGGCTGCTGGCCCCTGCTCCTGCCAAGACTTGCCCAGTTTGTGCTGGTAGTTATACTCCTTAGGGGAATCAACCAACCCTTCTTCATTTAATCATATTCTTCTGTTCCTTTCTCCCTCGTCTGGTCTTCTTGCTTTTCCCTGAAAGAAGCTTACAGAAATATGCTTAAGTGAAAATTCATCTCGAAACAAATTAGAAATACTGATACAGAGGTCTTGATAATGTATTACTCACATGAAAGGAACTACCTGGATCATACCGAGCTATTCCCATTAGTAAAGAATTATCATGTTTGTTACTTTTTCCACTAAAAGGTACAAATGTGCTTATTTGCTTTATGTGGGCTTGCTTAATAACTCTCATGCTAAAGCAGGGATTAAAATGTATCCATGGTTAAAACCCTCAACCAATAATCCATGTGATCTAAATAAGAAGAGTTAGTTTCTATGGTGAGATGTAAAAAATTAGTGTAATAATCACTAAACCCCCAGAGATCACTCAGGCCCCCCAAAGGAGATAATGTTCAGCTCGTCATGTCTCTTCCTTTTCATTTCTTCAACATATTAATTTTCCTTCCAATAATTATCCTGTATAATTAGCACATTAATTAACTTTTTTTTGACAATGTCAATAGAGCAATTTGGGCTAAAATCTATAGTTCAAGATAATTGCAAGATAAATTGTTGAATTATGATCTAACATTTTCACTCCATTATATTGAACTTAAAAAATAATTTGTGGGTTAACATACAGTTAGAACAATAGTTAGAAGAATATATGCATATCACATATCACAAAGAGAGAACAAATTTGGACTTCAATAATTTTGTCTGTTATTCCACTCAGAGCCTTTTTGGATCAGGTCCGCCTCCTCTGCGATGATAAGACCCTTGCAACACCCACCAAAACCTCCCCGTCTTACACGTTCCTTGCCATTTGCAATTTTCTCTTGAGATCTTCAACAGAAACAAGTAACTATCTGACCAGCAATATTAAACAAAGTGAAGACCTTGAAATTAACAGGATCACAGCTCACTCCCAGGGCTATGTTCTAACATTCCTGGCTTTTGGGCTGTGGGGGAAATGGTGAATATTAAGGAGGACAAAACAAATCACAATGGTATTTTAACAAAAGTTTCCATTATCTGACAAATAATGGAACAACAATGTTATATTCTGCTAAATGCAAATTACTGTGCTGTCCTTCAAAGCAGAGACAGTTGATTGATGAGAAAATGTCAGTCAAGATGGGGAGAGGAACAGTGGATATTTGGAATTAAAATACATCATTTACTAGAAGTTACACCAAAGGTTTGAAAGCCCATAAAGAAAGCAAACTGAACATTAAAGTTTATTTCATGAAGGATAGAACTGTAAAGAAGGCAGGTTATGCTAAATGTGCATTGAACATTGCTTAGACCATACTCAGGAGCATACACTTCTGGTCACTATATTGTAAAAAGGATAGTTAGGCAAGGGAGAGGGTGCTGAGCATATTTATTTATAGGACACCACAAATTCAAGGGAATACCTATCAGGAAAGACAGCCCTGAGGTGATCAAGTAGAAGCATCCACTCACTACATATTAGTGGCAATTTTATAGAGGCCAATTAACTTACAAACCCACATGTCCTTGAGATGTGGAAGGAAACCGGAGCACCTGGAGGAAACTCATATGATCACAGGTGAAGTGTACAAATTCCACACAGACAGCACCCAAGGTCAGGATCAAATCCAGGTCTCTGACTCTGTGAGGCAGCAGCTCTACCCAGTGCTGTTCCATGAAAGATTTTGATCCAATGCACAAAGAAAGGATGTTTCCATTTGTAAGAAAGAGCTTAACTAGAAGCTATCAATATATAACAGTCATAAAGAAATCCAATAAAGAATTCAGAAGGAACTTATATATCCAGAGTAGACCTCCAACCCACCTCGTTGCGACCCTGGCACAACTACCTCCTCTGGCAGCTCGTTCCATACACCCACCCCATTTGTGTGAAAAAGTTACCCCTCAGATTCCTATTAAATCTTAAACCTATGTCCTCTGGTTCTCGATTCCCCATATGAATGCTATGTGAATGGAAATTATGTTTATTGTCATTTCAGTGTACAATATAATTTGAGCATATAACTCACAAATGAAGACCTTACAGCTGGCTTTGAACAGAATGGATAGAGCAGGTAATGAAGGGGTTGATGAAACCTGGATTCTGAATGCTCCACCTTCTCTGTGCCATTCCATGTTGTATTCATGTACTGTGGACCACCAACATTTTATGCCTAATCTCAACAGTAAGGAAGCCAGGAAGGACACAACAGTGATCAGACTACCAGGCAGGATCTTGCTGTCTTCTGGTGCACACAGCTCCCCACAGCTCCTCACAATGTGCTCATTAATCAGTGTACACAGTAGGAAGGAGTGTGCATCAGAGGACAATAAGTCTATTCCCAAAGGTCAAAGACAGTGCGGTATTGAAAGCAGCAGAGCAAGGCTGTCAGACACTGCGTAAAGACAAGGTGACTGGTAGGTGGGACTTTGACACATCTTTCTCTCTCTATCTCTCACACACACAGGCTATCCATTCTGTATTTACTTTCCTCCGCAGTCTGATTTACCCACTGTATTGCTAAACTTTACCAATGGATAATTATTAATGTGGGAAGTCTGACAGTCCAACTTAATGTGTTCATTTGCAATTATCATAAAAATCCCCCATTGCAACATTAAATTATTTCTTTAGTATTTAATCATTTCTTTTTTTTCTCTCAATTGCCTACCTAGGGCTCTTGGGCTCTAGGATTCTAGGGTTTCTTGTTTTCCTAATACTCTGTCTATTCCTTCCTTCCTGCTGGGAATATAATTTGATATCAATCCTGAATTTGCTTTTATCGATTTGAATCGGAGCTTCCTTTTCCTACAGGTGTGTTCACATAGAGTAGAAAGTCAAGAATTTGGTAAGGCTGCAAGTCACAAGGACTAAATTAGTAAATGGCTGGGGTTGCAGAGGCAGAAGACTCAGGTGATAACAGTCCGAAAATAAATTTAAAGTGACAACTGAAGAATTTTCATGTAAATAGAAGGCAGTAATGGTGTAAGGCTGAATTCCATGTGCTTCCCACAATAAACCAGGCAATTCTACAGATGGGCCAGGCCACAAATGAGCAGTGGGAGATAAAAACATATTTGACACATTGCAAATCTAATGCAAGATCTCTGAAAGTTAAAATCCCTGCTCACCATAAAATAGCCATGAATGACAGAAGAGAATGAGACAACATTGACATGTTGTTTTTATAACAATAGTACTTCTTCATTGGATAAAGTATGGTGAACATATCATAGTCAGGGAGCAAAGGAAAAGGCTCCGGCCCACCAACAACATATGAATATAAAGTATTTGCACTAATCCTACTCCTATTTTGCTCACATTGACACCAATTCCCCACCCCTACTTCTCCCACTCACCCTATCTCCTTTGTGCACAGTAGCCAATTAACCCATCAACCCACGTGATTTGGGGATGTGAAAGAAAACTGGAGGACTCAGGGGAACGTGTAACTTCTGCACGGGCAGCACCTGACATCAGAAATGAACCCTGGTCACCAGGGATGTGACGTAGCAGCTTTACTGAATGATGCACATTTTTGGTCAGCCACAATGTTGGAAGAATTATATTGGGCAGCAGGAAAAACAGGAGAGATTTAGCAGATGGAAAACTAACTGGAGGTTGAATTATGAGGAGAGAATATGCCAATTAGGTTGTATTACGTGGACTTTGAAAGGCTATATGCTGATAAGGTGGAAGTTTTCAAGAAAGGGCATTGAAGGAGTGGATAGAGAAAAAAGTATGACAGGTGGTCAGGGAGGCTGAGATTGGGAGGAATAGTCTAAAAATTGGAGCCACACATCTAAGGTGTGAAGTTAGGAAGTGGTTCTGAAGAAAGAGGATGGGAGTAATTTGGAATTCTCTTCCAAGAGTGACAAGAGTATTAGGTTTACAGTTAATTTTAAATTTGAGATTAGTAGACTTTTTATAATTGAAGTTATTAAGGTATATAGGGGAAAAGTGGCTTCTTGGCGATAGGTAGCAAATCAACAATGATCTTTTAGATAGGCACATTGAAGTGCAGGAAATAGAGAGATATGGATCATGTATAGACAGCTGAGATCAGTTTAACTTCGCATCATGTTCAGTACAGACATTATGGGCTGAAGGGCCTGTTCCTGTGCCTGTACTAGTCAATATCCTCCTACCTACCTCCTCCCCCCCCCCCCCAATTCTATGTTACCCCACTTTCTCATCCACTCCCTACACATTAGGGGCAATTTTAACAGAGGCCAATTAAACCTACATGCCTGTACATCTTTGGGATGTGAGAAGAGACGAGAACACCAGGAGGGAACACATAGTCACAGGGAGAACGTGCAATCTCCACACTGACAGCAACCGAGGTCATGATGGAACCCGGGTCTCTGGTGCTGTGAGGCAGCAATTATACCTGTTGCGACACTGTGCCGTCCCATTTTTATGTTCAAGTTAATTTCTTATCCTTATCTTATTATTATCAAAGGGTCTCGAACTGAAACGTCACCCATTCCGTCTCTCCAGATATGCTGCCTGTCCCGCTGAGTTACTCCAGCATTTTGTGTCTACCTTCGATTTAAACCAGCATCTGCAGTTCTTTCCTGCACTTAATTTCTTATCCTATTTATGCTTTACCCTGAATTTCCTTTGATGTCAGTCCTTTGTGTGACACTTCCTCATATTTCTTTCAGAGGCCAAGACACATGAAAGTCCAAGGTTTAATGCTGTTCATCAGTTCATGTTTGAGTTAATAGGGAAATATATTCTGAAGCCAATAATGTAATAGGATGAAAGACAGATGCTGTACTACTTCATTAAGGCTAAGAGGCGAGACAATGCAGCACAAGAATGTTACTGTGCCAACAATGCAGTTCTACGTCCTTGGAGATCACAACATCACCACTGTGGAAATTAGAAATGTCACCCTGAAATTATTTAAAAGTATGCAAAGCATGTTACAAAAAAAGATCAAAATGCCTCGATCACGCCTAATGTATGACTTACATCATAATAGATTCACCCCATCCATTTAACCTTGAGGAAAAAAACAGCATAAGTCCAGTGTTCCCTGAGCCCTGAAAAAATTCTAAAATATTCATTCATTTGTTTCACTTAATTGGCCCAACTTTTTTAATAGTTTCTAAACAGCCTTCTCTGAATCATCCACTCTCCTGGATAGATATAATCTTCACATGTGATCAGATCGCCATTAACTATGTGAAGGACCTTAGGAATTAAAACAATGAAAGGTATTGTAGGTTACAGTCTTGATGCTTTTAGAGTATAGTCATTGAATGATATTTAGCAGACATGACAGGTGCAGGGCAGAATCAGACTAAAAACGAGTGAGATAATGGCCGCATTGCCCTTTTAATATCGCTAGTGCATTCCGTTGATAGAGAATTAACTACGCTGTATTCTGCCTTGTAACAGCCCAACAGGCACAGAAAGAAAATAGCTTTGCCAGAAGAGCAGGCATTTCCATGATGCCAGGTCAATTGACAATTTTGATCATTATTTTCTTGATTTTTGTGTTGCAAACTAATGTTATGTTTTACTTTGATTCTCAGTCAAGATTTATGGTATCAAGAAAAGACACGGTGTTGAGGTGACTCAGTGGGCAAGTAGCATCTCTGAAGGACATGAACAGGTGACCTTTCATGTCGGTACCCTTCTTCAGACACCAAAATGTCACCCTGCTGGTCTGTTGAGTTGCTCCAGCCACTTTGTGTCTTTTTTTGTAAACTAGCATTTGCAGTCGCTTGTGTCTACATTTTATGGTATCATAAAGGAACGGCCTTTATCACAAGCTATCTGACTCAATTATGGCTGCCTTGCCACTGAAGAACTGATCCATGCATTACATCAACTCTCAATTAAATCCATTACTTTCCTCTATCACTATCAAAATCACAATGCAGGAAGATACCACAAGAAGAAGGGTCCCGACCCATAGTGGCACCTATTGTTCAGTCTCCTTGATACTGCACACAAGGTATCTGGCAGAGATTCAATTGCCCCAAGCCCTGCAGAACGCATTCCCATCCCATCAATTAGAAAGAGGAGTAAATGTGGAGTGCAGGAGACCCAGTGGTAGCTGTACCTAATGAAAACAGGTACACCCTCTTGGGGAGCGGACGACACAACAAGATTGAGTGGCAGCCAGGGCTGTGATCCCAATCCTGGTGCCGAGGCTCAACGGGGAAGATTGACGTCAGGCAGAGCTATAGTGGTGGGAGACTCCATCGTCAGAGGTGCGGACAGGAGATTCTGCGGCAGCAGGCGAGACTCCAGGATGGTGTGTTGCCTCCCTGGTGCCAGGGTCCAGGACGTTTCGGAGCAGCTGCACGGCATCCTCAGGAGTGAGGGGGAGCAGCTGGAGGTTGTTGTGCATGTTGGCACAAATAATATAGGTAGGAAGAGGAAGGAGGATCTGCAACAAGAATTTATGGAATTGGGCAGAAGACTGAAAAGCAGGACCGGCAGGGTAGTGATCTCTGGATTGCTTCCAGTACCTCGTGCTAGTGAAGGTAAGAATAGGAAGATAGGGGAAATGAATGTGTGGCTGAAGAGTTGGTGCAGGGGGCAGGGATTCAGATTTCTGGATCATTGGGATCTCTTCCGGGACAGGGGTGACCTGTGTAAAAGGGATGGGTTGCACATAAACTGGAGGGGGACTAACATCCTAGCGGGAAGGTTTGCTAATGCTACACGGTAGGGTTTAATCTAGATTGGCAGGGGGGTGGGATCTCATGCAGGACAGAGGCACATGAGAGGCTAGAAGTTGGTATGGAGGGTGGTGTGGGAAAGGTTAGTGGACAGAATAGGCAGGTGAAAGGCGGAGAGCAAGGAAGCAGGGTTTGTTTAAACTGCAGGTATTTTAATGGAAGGGGCCTGACAGGTAAGGCAGATGAGCTTAGGGAGTGGATAGGTACGAGCGACTGGAACGTTGTAGCCATGACTGAAATCTGGTTAAGGGACGGGCAGGACTGGCAGCTCAATGTTCCGGGGTACAGGAGCTTCAGGAGAGTCAGGGGTGAGGGAAAAAGAAGGGGGGGGGGGGTTGCATTGTTGGTTAAGGAGGATGTCATGGCTGTGATCAGAGGCGAGATTGCGGATGGTTTGTCTAGTGAGGCTATATGGGTGGATATGTGGAACAAGAAAGGGATGATCACCTGGTTGGGGGTGTACTACCGATCCCCGAATAGTCAACGGGAATTAGAAGAACAAATGTGCCGGGAGATTGCAGACAGCTGCAGGTCAAATAAGGTTGTTGTAGTAAGGGATTTTAGCTTTCCCAATATAGACTGGGAAAATCATAGCATGAAGGGTTTAGATGGGGTGCAATTCCTCAACAGTGTTCAGGAGAGTTTTTTTAAGCAGTATGTGGAGGCCCCCACACGTGAGAGGGCATCGCTGGATCTAGTATTGGGAAATTGGGAAGGGCAAGTCAATGAAGTGTGTATGGAGGAGGTTTTTGGGACGAGTGACCACAGTTCAATTATGTTTAAGATAGTTATGGATACGGACAGAGAGGGTCCACATGTTAAAATGCTCAACTGGGGTAAGACCAACTTTGAGGGTATGAGAGAAGGTCTCGCTCAAGTTGACTGGAGCAGGTTATTTGAGGGGAAAGGAACATCAGCCAAGTGGGATGTTTTTAAAAGTGTACTGAAGAAAGCTTAGGATGTGTACGTCCCCGTTAGAGTGAAGGGCAAAGCAGGCAAATGTAAGGAAGCTTGGCTGACGAGGGAAATTGAGAGATTTCAAAAACATGAAGGAACTAAAAAAGGAAATCAGAAGGGCAAAAAGTGGCCAGGAGACAGCTCTGGCGGGTAGCAATAAAGGGGAAAAGGGTAACTAGAGAGAGTGGGACCTCTCAGGGATCAAAGTGGTCACCTCTGTGTGGAGCCACAGGAAACAGGCAAGGTCCTAAATGAGTATCTCTCCTCTGTATTTACCAAGGAGAAAGACAGTAGGACAGAGGAAATTGGAGCAGTCACTGGAAGTGTCATGAGAGCAGTCAGGGTTACCGTCGAGGAGTACTGAAGGTACTGTCGTGTTTAAAGGTGGACAAATCTCCAGCACCTGATCAGATATATCCAAGGACATTGCGGGAAACTAGAGAGGAAATTGCGGGAGCCCTGGTTGAAATTTACGAGTTGTCCTTAAATACAAGGGAGGTGCCGGAAAGGGTGGCAAATGTCGTACCTCTTTTCACGAAGGGCTGCAGGGAAAATGCTGGGAACTATAGGCCGGTGAGCTTAACATCTGTAGTTGGTAACTTACTGGAGAGTATTCTGAAGGATAGGTTATACAGGCATTTGGATGGGCAAGCTTGAAAGGGTTCAGAAAGGATTTACAATGATCTTGCCAGAACTAGAGTGTGTGAGGTATAGGGAGAGGTTGAATAGACTGGGTCTCTATTCCATGGAGCGCAGGAGGATGAGGGGAGATCTAATAGAGGTATACAAAATCATGAGAGGAATAGATCGGGTAGATGCACAGAGTTTTTTGCCCAGAGTAGGGGAATCAAGGACCAGAGGACTTAGGTTCAAGGGGAAAAGATTTAATAGGAATCCGAGGGGTAATATTTTCACAATAAGGGTGGTGAGTGTATGGAACAAGCTGCCAGAGGAGGTAGTTGAGGCTAGGACTATCCCATCATTTAAGAAACAGTAAGACAGATACATGGATAGGACAGGTTTGGAGGGCAAGTGGGACTAGTGTAGCTGGGACATCGTTGGCTGTGTTGGCGAGTTGGGCCAAAGGGCCTGTTTCCACACTGTATCACTCTATGACTCCACCTGCAGCAGAAATCAGATGTGATTTCAGTCAAAAAGAACACCAAGTGCTGGAGTAACTCAGCATCAGTAGAGAACAAGGAGTTGGCCGTGTTCAGTTTCTTCTTCAGCCTCCTGTTAGCTTTCACTAAACGTCCTCTTGCTCTGCGTGCAGGCCACTCATGCCCAATGTCTTGCCACCTATATTCCCATCATCAGGCTGCCCTCTAACGTATGCGGAGCACCAGGATCCAAAACTGAGCCAAAATGGCTCTAACTAAATGCTTTACAAGTATTAGGATTTTGTTCCAGCAGGGATGAATTCATTGGTATAATAAGTTGCTTTTGAAAAACTTCTACAAAGTATTCAACGCTTGTACATGTCGTCATAAACAATTGTTGTTGGGAGGGTCACTTGCTGGATTTGCTTGAACCATGTTCCAGGCACATTTAGAGTTAATCAGGTTGTGTATGTGAGATGCACAACAAACTGTAATGCTTGAGTTTCATACAGTACCACTGTTCCCTGCAGTACCAGATTAGCATGCCTAAAGCATTCAAACCATGCAGTAGAAAAACTAGGTCAAGTAATGTGACTTCTAATAGAGGAAAATGTTGCATCAGTGTGGAAAAGAATTAAGGAGCAGAAATCAAGTAAGACTTTGTGGACAACAGATGTTGCTTTATGCTCAATCTTAAATCATGCACAAATGCAGACTATAGAATAAGAAAAACACTTTGATTCGGATGTTGGATCTATGAATTTCTGACAAGGCCAGAAGTCATTGTCCATTCCTAGTTCATATTGAGACAACGGAAGTGAGCCTCTGGCTACTATAGTCCTTATGCTACTGATACCTTACCCCCCCCCCCCCCCCCCCCCAGCACTACTGGAAAGAATGGTCCTGGTCCTGGTTTTTGATCTGGCCACAAAGCCACAGTAATATACTTACAAATCAGAGTGTTATGGACTTGGATACAGACTCCCCTTTCTTAGTCCTGTAGGTTATCAAGGCTGTGTTCAACTGGGGGTTGAGTCGGGGGCTTCAGAGAAGCTTTGGTGAGTTGCTGATGGACATCCTCTACATAAAACCTACTTCGGTGGATGTTTATGTTAACTTTTATGTGTGTCTTGTTGTTTTTTTTTTTTTTATGGCTGTATGGTAATTCACTGTACCTTAATTGGTATATGTAACAATAAAAGACCTTTGAAATCTTTGAAACCTTTGAACCTTTGACTGCATGGTTTCCTCCGGGTGCTCTGGTTTCCTCCCACATTCCAAGGACGTACAGGTTTGTAGATTAATTGGCTTTGGTAAAAATCGTAAATAGTGTGTAGGATAGTGCTATTGTACAGGGAGATCGCTGGTCGGCACAGACTCGGTTGATGGAAGGGCCTATTTCCGCACTGTATCTCTAAAGTCTAAAGTGAAAGTAAAGGCTACCCCCATTGCCTGAGAAATTGAAGGTTTTGCCAATTTTGCCGGTTTTGCAGGTTTTGAGATATTGCCATCAGGTGAGGGTGGGTAGATCAAGAGTCAAGAGTGTTTTATTGTCATATGTCCCGGATGGGACAATGAAATTCTTACTTGCTGCAGCACAAGTATGTGAATATGTAAACATAGTACATAACGGGGAAGAGGAAAAAAATGAAAAAGTTCAATAAATAACAAATATCGTGCAATAATAATATAGTCTTTTGCAGCTCAGAGCTCAGAGCTTATTCGTTGTTGTATTTAATAGCCTGGTGGTCTCCATTTGGAGATAACTATTGCCTGGAAGTTACTTGGCCCAAATATTCCTGCTTCTTAGACCATGACTAACACAGCATTTGTTTACAGTTCGCATAAACAGTGACAATCTATCTTTGTGGCTGCTCAGTGACATGAAGTTTCAAAAGTATTTTGTCAATCTACCAGACATTAGTGATTTGATTCCCACTGAGTTTGATACATTATTTTCCTCTGAGAAATGAATGATGTCTGCTTTAACAAATTGAGGAAGGCAAGTTTAAGTGAACGACTGGTGAATCTGCTGAGCTAACAACACTGCTACTTCTGAGGGATGCTATCTCAATAGGCAGCTGCTCAAATGGAGATGTGTGACATACAGATGCAGCAGCAGATAATGCCCTCTATTGTGCTGCCTCTTATAAAGTAGGTCCATATGAAGCTACTGAATTAAAGCCTTAATTCAGAGGGTTTATTTATACATACAGTATATATTATACAGCTAAACCCCAGTTGATGAATGTCCGTACATACAAATGAGCACAGCAGGATGGATTTGTCGGCTGCTGCAAGGCTCTAGGTGACTTTCCTTAACACTAGCTGGAATTTTGCCACATCGAACCCAGGAAGAATACATTTTAGTTAAAACTTTATAAATCCTACTGAGAGACATGTCATCTGGGCCACCAGCAGTGTCCTTTTTAAACCATCACTGGCATTTAAACATGTCATCTGGGCCACCAGCAGTGTCCTTTTTAAACCATCACTGGCATTTAAACATGTCATCTGGGCCACCAGCAGTGTCCTTTTTAAACCATCACTGGCATTTAAAACCTTGTCTGCAGTAAAATCCTTTCAAAGAATATCATTATTAGATCGAGATAGGCTTGGGATGAATTTATTAAAGTCAGGTTTATTATTAAGAATGGTAAGTCAAGATTTAAAATGCTTCTCTTGGCTATCTGTTCCTTTCGGATAACCCACCCCTGTAGGCATCTTCTGTCCTGGGGCAGCTCGGTTATCTGTTGCTGCATCTGTATTTCACACGTCCTGGGTGGCACAGTGGTGCAGCGGTAGAGTTGCTGCCATACAGCACCAGAGATCGCGGCTCGATACTGACTATGGGTGTTGTCTGTATGGAGTTTTATGTTCTCCCTGGGTTTTCTCCGGGTACTCTGGTTTCTTCCCACACTCCAAAGATGTGCAGGTTTGTAGGTGAATTGGCTTCGGTAAAATTGTAAATTGTCCCTCTGACCTTATGACCTTGGTGTCCAGGATAATGCTAGTGTACGGGGTGATTGCTGGTCAGCACGGACATGGTGGGCCAAAGGGCCTGTTTCCGTGCTGCATCTCAAAAGTCTAAAGTCTAAAGTTCTCCATTTGAGCACCTTTCCTATCGAGATAACATTCCTGTGAAGATAGCATCTCTGAAAGCATCTTCTGTCGTGTGAGAGCTCAGTTCACCGCTGACCCTCCAACTTGTGAACTGTTAGGGTTACAAACAGTTCTCAAGAACATAACCCATGCCCCAATCTGGGTGGAACTGTATTGTTGGTTTCTATACATCTGCAAATCAATATAGACCTCATTTTTTTAAATTTCTGTGGTGAAAGTGGAGTTCCATCCAGAGAAATTACAAATGAAAGACTGCAGTGTGGATCTTCTTTCAGGAGAGTTAACAGCTTAAAATGTGATGTATATCAACTCCACTGAGCTGGACTTTTGAGTGTTTGAGTGTCTGAAATCTCCAACTCGCTGTTCCCATTCAAAATGAATGGTTATTCATGGCAGGATGCAGGGCTGTCATTGAGAGCTGATGAAATTCTCAGGACCCCTTTCTAAGGCCTCATATCTCCCAGTATGAGAAAGGGTCCAGACCCGAAACATTGTCTGTTCAATCCCTCCCCAGATGCCCCCTGACCCACTGAGTTCCTCCAGCACTTTCTGTTTTATCTCTCGAGTAAATGTGATTACAGCATTTAAAGCCTACCCCACCCTAAAGTTATGTTGGAAAAAGCAGGGCAGGATTACCTGACTGCTGTAATTGTTAAAATGATTTTACTCTCATAGAGAACAGATTATGGTATGCATTAGACAAGTTGAAAGATTTGAGGAACAATGATTAGATCTCATTCATTTGAACGTTGACAGAGTAACATAATCTGAATCAGGCCTTTGGTAAGTAACCATTTCTTAAATATGATTTATATTTTAACTGATATTAAATTATTGTTTCCTGTCAAGACATGTATTGGTTGAAATATAATTTTACAGCCTTTAGCTGCTATTAATTATTTAATTAAGTTTCTATTATCGTTCCATTGACACAGCAGGAATACTCTTTACTACAGACTGTTGAAGTTTCCATGCCAACATTTCTGCCGATGAGATTATTTCCCCATTTTTTACTCCTCTGCAACTGAATTGGATCCTAGGGTCCTGGCAGCCTCCTCAGCATCTCACTCAAAAGGCCATTCTACAGGACTTAGCTTAAATAACACAGTGACGAGGGCACTGCAGCCACGACCAGGGAGGCGCAAGGTCTCTGTGGCTCTGCTGTCAGCATTCCTCCCTTGAAAGTGACTATTCTCGGTGAAAACCCTACCTCAAAGACTCAAGCACAAATATCTAGCAAATAAAACCGAGAGAATGTTACAGCACCAAAGGTACGTCCTCTAAGGACCATTATTAAACTGGGTCCCCTTCTGTTCTGCTAGGAAAGATCCTATATCAATATTTTGCAGAAGAGCAGGGGCAGGGCCGCATAGTGGCGGAGAAGGTAGAGCTGCTGCCTCACACTGCCAGAGACCCAGGTTCAATTCTGACCTTGGGTGTTGTCTGTATGGAGGTTGCATGTTCTCCCTGTGACTGTGTGGGTTTCCTCCAGGTGCTCCGTTTCCTCCCACATCCCAAAAATAAATGGGCTTGTAGGTTAAATGGGCTGTGTGAAAATTGTCCTGATGTATAGGGTGTGTATGAGAAAGTGAGATAACATAGACCTAGTGTGAACGGGTGATTGATGGTTAGCATGGACTCAACGGGCCGAAGGGTCTGTTTCCATGCTGTCTCCCTAAATTAAAGTAGCAGCAAAATATTTATCCTTCAACTACTGCTATAAACGGCCACTAATGACAATGTTGCTTGCTAATCAATGGGATGGAAGATCAGTTGATCAAGGATAAGTGGGAGGACAATCAATACTTGCAGATCAGTCAATTAAAGGAGAGGCTAGATGTCTGCTCAGTGCCATGTGGGATGAGAAATTCATAAAGTCAGACAGCATGAAAACAGGCCCTTCAGCCCAACATGCCCATGCTGGCCAAGCTGCCCCATCTACACTAGTCCCACCTGCCTGAATTTGGCCCATATCCCTCTAAACCTGTTCTATCCATGTTGTTCAGTTGATCTATAAGTAGCTATCATTAAATAAGTATGAAATCAGTTGCAATTTTTAACTCTTCCAGGTCTTGTATAATATTTAAAGCCCCTGTCAATCATTATGGTTAACTTAACCTTTAACTGCCGCTCTCTATGCAGTCGATTCCCAGCAGGGTTCGGAACATCTCCCACTCTCCTCCAGTGCCATTTATAACAGCAGCAGTTCTGCAGAGGTACATTATGCTGACAATTCCTGAGAGTTATGTGTGCCAGCTGTTGTTAGATCTTCACTACTCTATCTTTCGTAGCTCCCGTCACTGTTGTGCGAGAACGAATGATTCTGCCTTTGATCAAAATTCAGTCACCTCCCACTCTGTACAGAGAGTTCGACTGGGCTCTTTATTAGCACCAAAATATATTCAGGTTCTATTTTTAGAAATTAATTGAACTGTGGGGCTTATTTTGCATCTCATTACTGTGAAGCTGTTTATCTTTCAACATTTAAAATGAAAACTATCAACAACCAGGTGTTGATGTGTTATTGTCTCTTCTATTATGGAAATGTTGTAACTTTCTGGAATATATAGGATTCAGGTGTCCTCGTTAATGTAAAGAAGTGATTATTTCAGGAATTCCCCTGCTGAAATAATGGTTATTCCTGGTTATTTTTCATGTTAGTATTGGAAACACATAGCAGTAGATGACTCAGATGTAGCCAGCATTATAGTTGGACCTGTTTCTGCAAGATGTACATATCTGCGTTTATAGCCAGGATATCATTTAGCATCTAAAATGGGTAGCCAGCTTATTTTCACTCACTGACACAAATGTGGCAAAGTCAATTATAGCACTGTCCTCTAGTTCCGCCCATTGAAAGCAGCTAAGAGCAAAAGAGGAGGAAGATACATGGACAACCTCAACCATAGTGGATCTCAGCAACATGGCTTGGTAACTATGTACTTCAGTAACTGTGAGTTTATGTGTTACCTCAGGTCTTTATCTCAGGTCCCGAACATCAGGGTAACCAGAGTTTACTAATGGAATTCGTTCCACATGATATCAATAAGAATCTAAGAGTTCTGATCATAAAGTCCCACAGACCGAACCTGGTGATGATGTGAGCTCCCAAACTGGCTGCAACTCTAACCTAGATGCCCCAGGGTGGTTTCAACTTGGGAATAAATCCATTCAGCCTCATGGCTGCTCCATTATTCCATCTTCAATCATCAGCAGAGAGATGGAAGATATCTTCAATTGTGTTATCAAGTGGCACAAATCAAAAACATACTTGATGATATCCAATTTGCAATCTGACAAGATCATAAGGCTCCAATCCTCATTAGAGCCTGCGTCCAAGGTTGATGTAAAAGCAACTGTCTTTTACATCAAGAGATCATTTGTTGTAATGTGCCACTGTGGATCATGAATAAGCTTTTAATTCCATTGGCATCAATGAAAAAAAACCATATGTTGGAATTCAATCCCATCAGCCCTGTACATTACAGGTATATCCTAGAATGATACTTGGACCAGATAGAAATATTGTGGTTACCAGAGCACCTTAGAGACAAGGACATTTGCATTGAGTGATTGAAACCCTTTCCCCCAACCTTCCAGTTTTCTTCAAGGCACATATCAAAAGTGGGATGAAATATTCTCCATTTGCCTGCATGACTGCACTCAATGACATTCAGGAAGTTTGACAGCCTCGAGGATAAAGCAGCCTGCATGTGTATCGAAACCACACCCGTCACAGCTAGCAGACCATGCCTCCAGCCAATCCACCTCCCAAAACCTACCAAGAAAGAAAAGGGCATCAGGTAAATGTGAGTGCCACCTCCTGCAAGTTTCACTGCATATCGCACATACTCTGGCATGGAATCGCGTGCTGTTAAACAAAGCAGCTCATTGCCACCCTCTCAAGGCAAATTACTGATAGACATTAAACGCTAGCCAGACAATGACTCCCACATGTCAGGAACAACTATAGTTAACAACAATAGTTAACTGTGATCCAAAACTTTTCGCCTCCCTTTTTTGTTTGGCCCAAGACAATGTTTGTGGCATTCAAGCATTGATTCGGAATGCCTCATTTAATTATTTTACAATATCACGATTCTCTCTATTTTTAAACCAGTAATGATTTGTGCTGAACCTCTGTGCCCAGTTGAGATGTGAACCAGCAACAAGGTGGGATCTAATGTATGCTGCAACTGATTACATTCCGTACTGTGCTTAGGACTCCAGCAGTCAGTACAAAAGATTTTAATGCCACCAGTTTCAGTGATGGTATTGACCAATCTAGTTACTGAGATTGGGAGGCCTTTTGTTTCAACCCAGTGGAAGCCTTGTATTTAAGCCCCTGTCCCACTGTACGAGGTAATTCAAGAGTTCTCCCGAGTTTTCCCCTGATTCGAACTCGGAGAATGTCCGTAACTGGTCCGTAGGAGTTCGTGGATGTCTCGTAGTGGCTTGTACGAGTAAAAAGTAAAACAAATTTTCATCACAAGTATTTTTTTACTCGTGGACATTTTTTACATGGATGTAAAAACGTCACGAGTTTACCGGATGTCCCGAGTACCTACCGTTAGCATTACGAGCCACTATGAGACATCCACGAACTCCTACGGACCCGCTATGGATATTCTCTGAGTTCGAATCAGGGGAAAACTCGGGAGAACTCTTGAATTACCTCGTACAGTGGTACAGGGGCTTTACTAAGATCAATGCTAGCTGCCTGCCAGGTAGTCACCTCATACGCAGTGAAAAATATTGTGCCAACTCAAATTTCACTGTAACTTAATTGGTATATGTGACAATAAACAAACCTTGAAACGAAACCTTGAAATCCCATCCATTTATGTCATCTCTTTCTCTGAACCCACTTCGCCTAAAAAACAACCCTGAGGGAAATCAACTAAAATGTATGGATTAGTATTCATCTTGTGTATATATATCAAGCGGTCCAGAAACCCTTGCATAAGCAGTAGGTGGTATTGTAATTCCCATGTAGAGTGAGTATTTGTTTTGGTTACAGCCATGCATATATGGCATTCATATTAGT
Source organism: Malacoraja senta (assembly GCA_038087875.1). NCBI lineage: Eukaryota > Metazoa > Chordata > Chondrichthyes > Rajiformes > Rajidae > Malacoraja > Malacoraja senta. The sequence continues at coordinate 26,936,186 of CM075979.1, forward strand.
TTTGTTTAGTTTATTGTCACGTGTACCGACGTACAGTGAAAAGCTTTTGTTGCGTGCTATCCAGTCGGCCGAACGACATAATTACAATCAAGCCATCCACAGTGTACAGATACATGATAAAGGGAATAACGTTTAGTGCAAGACAAAGTCCAGTAAAGTCTGAATATAGATAGTCTGAGGGTCCCCAGTGAGGTAGATAATAGTTCAGGACCATTCCCTAGTTGTTAAACTTATATGATTTAATATAAATCAACTGTGTCGACACTGTAGTTGCCAAGATTATATTGATGTTCACAAAACAGTTTACATCATTACATCTGCATGAATGGAACAATGTTTGGCCGTCTATATATGTGTATGATGTGATTGCTTTGTGAATCAGAGTTTAACTTTGCCAGTGTAGTTATCTCTGTATACTCAAGCTGTTATGGTTGGGTGCACCACATGACCCATGCGATTATACCTGCCTGCACAGGGCAATCAGCACCATTGTGTCTGGATACAATATCCAGTGAGGATGGTAATCACCTTCATTATAATCAGACTAATGAGGTCTTTGGTGCCAGCAACAATGGAGGAGATAGGGAGAGTGCCATTGCTAAACGCTGCCCAGAAGTTTCAATTGTGATAGGCAATCAATTTGATTTATTATTTCATCTAATTATTGTCTAATTGGATTGAATCTCATTACTCCCTGGAAAGCTTAGTTAGTCAATATGTTGCATAACTTAGAGACCTGATGGTCTTAAATTTAGTTCTCAGAGTTTATTGATGAAATGAAGTGTGACATGTGGAGTAGCGGGAGCATTTATAGTTGGTCTTTGTGTTCTTGTAAGGCAGAGAAATATGGACCATCTATGATGGTTGAACTTAAATAGTGTGCACGTATGGATCTCAGATTAGAAGTAGAGGCACAAGGAACTGCAGATGCTTGTTTACAAAAAAAGACACAAAATGCTGGAGTAACTCAGCACCTCTGGAGTACATGGATAGGTGATGTTTCAGGTCGGGGGACCTTTTTTCAGTCTGAACAGGAGTCCCGATCTGAAATGTCACCTATCCATGAGATGCTGCCTGACCCGCTGAGTTACTCCAGCATTTTGTGTCTTTTTCAGTTTAGAAGTCCATTGATTTGCAATGTTGCCAAAATGGCAGCCCTCGTGGTTTCATCTCACTGAGAAGCAAATGCTTCCTATGCTGCCGGATGGATTGGCTGCTGCTTCCTTTAGTGGCACTTCTCAGCTGACAACTTAAAAGGTGTGTCTGAGGTCTGCTGGTTGTCTTCTGATGCCTTGCCCAAGTGATTACTCTTCACTTACTCAATTTCATATTTTCGCCCACGGTCACTCACCTGGTAGTGGGTGGGCAAGTCTGAGGCCAGGTCAATGCTCACCAGGGCGACTGTGAAAAGCCTCCAAACTCATCTCCTGAGCCCCGAGAAAGCGCTCTAAGGTTCTGTGGGCCTATGGCAGCTGCATGGAATGGTAAAGGAAGGAGCTGACAGTGTTGTGTTGCCTCCTATTCCATCAATCCAGTGCCACCATGACACCGAGCCTATGAGTGAGATACTGTATATATGAATTACACATCTCCTTATGCCCAGTTTGGACGTTTATGGGACTTGGAAGTTGAAAAATGGTGCTGGAATGTGGCGACTCCCTCTATTACTCCACAAGAGGATCTATTGTACTTGTGTATCGTATGATTTGATGGATAGCATGCTGAGAAAAACAAGTATTTCTCTGTATCTGTCCATGTGACAATAAATAAACCATTGAACCATTGTAATGACCTCTCGCTTAATGTTTCCCTGAATGTAATGACCAAATGAATGAGGAATAAGAGCCAGCATGCCTGGGGCAATATTGGGAATAAGGAAAAAACAGAATGCAAGCGTATTTTGTTTGCAACTAGAAGTGCGATCAGAAGCAAATAGCACCATCTGCTGACAGCACATTGAAAACATAATACCATCACATCTTGAGAAAAATATAATTTTATATAGATAGCCTGTGGTAACACTGATGGATTTCATAAAGCTGACAGTTTCCACATGATCAACATAGACGCATTAATTCATCTAGTCACCAAATCAAGGCTCTTGCTTACCAACAAACTTCCAAATAAAAGACATCCAAAGGTGTAATTTTTTAAAACAACAACGATCTAATACGAGAAACAAGGAACTGCTGATGCTGGTTTACACAAAAGGACACAAAGTGCTGGAGCAACTCAGCAGGTTAGGCAACATCGTTGGCGAACATGGATAGGTGACATTTCAGCACCAACTAGTTAATAAATGAGGATACAAGGAACTGCAGGTGCTTAAATCTTGAGTAAAATCTTGAGGTCTTCAGTCTGAAGAGGGGTCCCAACCTGAAGCTCGCCTGTCCAATCTCTTCACAGATGGTGCCTGACCCATTGAGTTCCACCAGCACTTTGTGTTTTAGTTAATAAATGAATGTGGATGGTGAGCAATAAAAAGCATGATGTGCTGTGTGTGAGATACCAAAACAAAGAGAATGCAGCAAATACCCAGCCATACGGGCAGCATCCATGGAGAGAGGAAAAACGGAGATAATTTTACAGTTAGATGAACCCATCAGCTCTGACACTTAAAGGAAAGATGGGTTATTATCTCTCACAATTATCCCAACTCGAGTTTACTTCTATATCCAACGTATCAATAACACTAAAACAATGCTCCATTAGGAACAATGGATTTGGATGAGCTAAGGACTTGGGGGAAGTTTTTTTTTTTAATTTAATGATTTTTTGTTTGTTTCATGCTATGTATGTGTATTGTATTTACAGGCCTGTTGTACTGCTGCAAGTAAGAATGTTATTGTTCCGTTGTCTGTATATATGACAATTAAACACTCTTGGGAGGATTGCTCTTGGTGCATCCGAGAAGGATATAAGCTTGCCCATTTGAGGACCAAATGTGATGTGCTATTTGTGTGGATTTCCGGGCAAGAGCTTTGGTAGATGTAAAGAGATAAGTATCCGGATTCACACTTGTATAGCAGCGACAGAAGCGAGCCGAGCTGGGCTGATCCATGTCAGACCGAGCTGTCACGGAGTGACAGGTTACGGGACAGTCCACGCCCTTGTGTAACTTGCGGGAAGTGAACGGAGCTGCAAACATGGGGATCGGTTGTCTGATCAGAGCCACTAAATACCAGCTTCTGGGCATCAGTCTCATCGTCGTGGTAAATGTTTAAGATATTTATAGTTATAGTAGTGGTAGCATTAATAATATCCGTTAATTCTGAAGTTCAGCAATAACGGTCGTGTTTAAACAACGAAAATTGAAGTTAATTATTTTATTTTAATAATTTAGTTTTACTTCAACCTATTTCCTTAGCAAACATAGGAACTCCTGGAATAGCAAAGGGGTACTAGTGATGTACATGCAGATTTTCCTGAGTATTTAAAATGCTTTAAAATGCTGAATCTTCACTTTTTTTTTAAGCCTCCACCGTCCCCCCATCGAGGTTTCTCTTCACTCTTGGTGGTGTTACTTGTGGACCTAGTAGCCAGGGATCTTTCACCTTGGGGAAGGCCACTGCTAGGCAATTGCTTCTTCTTGCCTATCTATCCATGAACATCCAAGAATCTATCTATTCTTCTTGCCTATCTATCCAGTGTTGACCGCAACCCTATTTCTAAATCGACAGGATGAAATGAGAGATCGGGTGACGAGTCTTTAACCTGGCTGTATGCAGCCTCTTGCAGTGTGATCATAAGCTCAAAGCGAGCTTGAGGAACAATTCCTCATGTTCAGCTTGGACACATTTCAGGCTTCAGTACTCCATGTTCAATTCTCCAACTTTTGAAAATTCACTCTTTTTTCGCCGAAAACAGATCCTGTCATTTCTGACTGTCATCAACTTTGGCTCCGTTTTTTGTATAGTCTGATCTGCTAGACATATTCCATAGACTAACCATTAACAACAAATTATATAGACCAAGCCGCTGAATCTGATCTTATCTGCTTCTGACTGCCATGTTACACCGACTGGTTATATTCTTTTTGTTCTCCCATCCCTCACCCAGTTTCTCTGCTATTTAAAACAAATTAGAGGTATAATGTCAAATTGATGTACGCAAAGACTCTGGCGTTCAAGTCCATCCTTAAAAGTGGCAACGCAGTTAGATAGTTAGTGAAAAAGACACGTGGCATGCTTGCCTTCATAGGTGAGATCTTTAAATATAAAAGTTGGATGTTATACTGCAACATTACAAAACACTGTAGACACTGCAGATGCTGATTTATACCAAATACACACACAAAGTGCTGGAGTCACTCAGGGGGTCAGGCAGCACCTCAGTAGAAAAAGGATAGGTGACGTTTCGTGTCGGGAGCCTTCTTCTCGAAATGTCTCCTTTCCTTTTTCTGAGCTTGTTTAGGCTGAGCTTGTTTTCCCTGGAACAAAGGAGGCTGATAGTAATATACAAAATTATAAGAGTACAGGTTAGATGGTCGGAATCCTTATCACATGGTTGGGGTATCAAAAACAAAGGCACAGCGAAAACAAAGGCACAGCAAAAACGTCACCTAATCAATCCTTCGCTTCATCGATGCTGCCTCACCCGCTGAGTTTCTCCAGCTTTTTTGTCTACCTGCAAACACTTTTAAAGCGCTTTTGAGAGGTAGTTTTTTTTACACAGAGAGTGTTTGATATTGGAACGCACTGGCAGAGATTGTGGTGGAATCCTATACAATCACCACATTTAAGATGCATTTAGACATGCACAAGCAGGGCATCGAAAGATATGGACCTAATGCAGGCAAATGGGATGTAGAGATGGGCACAATGGTCGGCATTAACGTGGTGGGCTAAAGGGCTCATTTTTGTGCTGTGCAACATTTTTGTTCCACAATATCCATCTTAGCTTTAGCATGAGTCTGTCAGTTTAATAATATATTGTTTTGTATTGCTTGTTCAAAATCTAATGACAGCTGGAATGAAATAGATTAATACCTTATCCAGCATCTTCAATACTTAATTAAAACTATAATCTGTGCATATGTATTGCCATCCACTCTGTGTTCGTTGGAAAGTATTTTATGCTTAATCATATTTTATGATTACTAAATCATACTTTTAGCAAAGGTCCCCTTCAGTCAGCTGGCAAACAAATAGGAACAGAAGCTTAGCCTACACGTTTCCATTTGTTACATCCAGTTACCATTCTTTCCACTTGGTCTGTCTGGCAACGGCATGAGACAATGGAGATGGGTTGAACATTCCCAGCTTTTCCATTAATATCTCAAAAATACCATAAGTACAATCTCAATATTCTATTTCAACAACAACAAGCCCTAGTTTACTACAGAACTCAGACAGCTCTGACAGTCTAAAGAGGAAGCCTACAGGAGCGGGGAGGCAGACAAAGTACAAGCTGAGAAAAGGAATCAGAGCTGCCAAGGAAAGGTACTCTGAGAAGTTGAGGAGCGAGTTCTCAGCTAGTGACTCTTCTTCAGTTTGGAAGGGCTTGCAAGAAATCACCAGCGACAAGAGGAAAGCCCCCTGCTCTTTGGACAATCGTCAGCTGACCAATGACCTGAATGAGTTCTACTGCAGGTTTGACAAGCAGAAACATAACCCTGGAACACCCGCTGGTACCCCCTACCCCCCTCCCCAACCAGCACAGCCAGACCCCAGTCTGCGAAGACTGGACCCTTCTACACCCACTCCTCCCCAATCATCACTTCACACCTACTTAAAGCGAGACTCCAGTCTGAAAAGACTGAACCCTTTCCCACCCACCCCTCTCCAATCATCACTTAACACCCAATTACAGCCTGACTGCAAAAAGAATGAGGCCTCGTCCACTACCCACCCCCTCCGTGCTGTACAACATCACTTCTCCATCATCAACAATAAAAATAGAGGAGGTGGAGAGTCTGTTCAGAAGACAGAAAAGCCAGAAATCTCCAGGACCAGACAATGTTTCCCCCTCTACTCTCAAGCTCTGTGCCGAACAACTACACAGACATTTTCAACCAGTCCCTGCAAACCTGTACTGTCCCTGCCTACTTCAAAGTCTCCACTATTGTCCCTGTACCCAAAAAGACAAGGATTACTGGTCTTAATGACTACAGGCCTGTCGCACTGACCTCTGTAGTCATGAAGATCCTTGAAAGGCTTGTGCTGGACAAGTTGAAAAATATCACAAACCCCTGCTGGACCCTCTGCAGTTTGCATATCGGGCCAATAGATCTGTGGATGACGCAGTCAACCTGGGCCTGCACTTCATCCTCCAGCACCTAGACCACCAGGGGACCTATGCGAGGATTTTGTTTGTTGATTTTAGCTCTGCATTCAACACCATTGTGCCAGAGCTACTACACTCCAAACTTTCCAAGTTGTCTGTGCCTGAACCCCTCTGTCGGTGGATCACCAGCTTCCTGACAGGCAGGAAGCAGCATGTGAGCCCCGGAAAGCACATCTCGGACCCGCACACCCTCAGCATAGGAGCACCGCAAGGCTCCCCTCTCCTCTACTCTCTCTACAGCAATGACTGCACCTTCACTGACTCCTCTGTCAAGTTTCTCAAGTTTGCGGACGACACAATCCTGATGGGACTGATCCAGGATGGGGAGGAATCTGCCTACCGACAGGAAGTGACACAGCTGGCGTCCTGGTACCATCGCAACAACCTGGAGCTCAATGCTCTTAAGACAGTGGAATTGATTGTAGACTTTAGGAGAGCTCCCCCTCCCCTCACCCCACTCACCATCAACACACCACAGTCACATCTGTGGAGTATTTTAAGTTCCTGGGAACCATCATCTCCAAGGACCTTAAATGGGGGGCCACCATTGACTCCACAGTCAAAAAGACACAACAGATGATGTACTTCCTGCAGCAGCTGGAAGCACAATCTGCCACAGGCAAATATGCTCCAATTCTATACTAGCCATCGTAGAGTCTGTCCTCACCCTTCTCTATCACGGTCTGGTTTGGCTCAGCCACCAAGCACGACATCCGGAGGCTGCAGCGAATCGTCCGATCAGCTAAGAGGTTTATTGGCTGCAACCTTCCCTCCATTGATGAACTGTACACTGCAAGGCCAGGAAGCGAGCGGGTAAAATCATCTCTGACCCCTCTCACCCTGGCCACAAACTCTTTGAATCATTTCCCTCTGGAAGGTGACTCCGGACTGTCAAAGCTGCCACAGCCAGACATAAAAACAGCTTTTTTCTACGAGTGGTAGCTCTACTCAATAACCAAAAATCTGTAGCCTCCTTTTGCACTGGTATTTTATTTAATTCACATGTTTAATCGATAATGTTTTATTATTAATGTTTAATGATTTATGTGTCATTCCTAACTGTCACTGTATGTCATGTTGTCACTTGCGGGGGCGGAGCACCAAGGCTAATTCCTTGTGTGTGAATACTTGGCCAATAAACTTATTCATTCATTCATTCATTCATTCTGCATTCAAGGCCACATGCACAAACATACTTGCATCAAAGTCTTTAGACCTTAAACTTTACTTTAGACTTTAGAGATACAGCGCAGAAACAAACCTTCAGCCCATCGCGTCTGCGCCGACCAGTAATACTCTGTACACTAGCACTAAATTACACACTAGGGACAATTTTACTGAAGTTAATTAACCTACAAATCTATATGTCTTTGGAATGTGGGAAGAAACTGGAGCACCTGGAGAAAATCCACGCAATCACAGAGAGAACGTACAAACTCGGTGAAAAGAGAGCACCCGTAGTCGGGATCAAACTCGGGGCTCCGGCGCTGTAATGCAGCAGCTCTAATGCTGTGCCACTGTGCCGACCCTACTTTTCTACCAAGCACTGCTCTTTAGGATTTTTTTTTAACCCATTGTTGAAATCTGGAATGCACTGGATGAGGCAGAGTCCCTTCCAACATGTAAGAAGTATGTAGACAAGCATTTGAATTGGCAAGGTATATAAAGCTATGGATTAAGTGCTGGCAAATGTGTTTAGTAGAGATGGTCAGCATGGTCAAGGTGGGCCCAAGAGCCTGCTTCCGTGCTTCATATCAATCCATAGATTGATTCTATGATTCTCTGCGTCGGACAACTTGAGGATTACAGTTCCATTTGCAATGATTTCTTGTCCAAATTAGTTGTAAGAACAGTCCACTTCTAAGTCATAGACAGTCATAAAATGAAAAAACAACCAATACCTGGCCCAAAATGCAGCAAGGAAAAATGTTGGAGGAAACATATTAAGCAGTGATATCTAGAGGAGCAGATAAAGGCACTCCAAAGACGTATAGGTATGTAGGTTAATTGGCTTGGTAAATGTAAAAATTGTCCCTAGTGGCTATAGGATAGTGTTAATGTGCAGGGATCGCTGGTCGGTGTGGACCTATTGGGCCGAAAGGGCCTGTTTCCTCGCTGTATCTCTAAAACTAAAAAACTAAAAAACTAAAACAGTTTAGTGATCTGGTAGCATATTAAAACCTGCCTATGATGTTAAATTCCAGTTAACCCTGGAAGTTTAAAAAGTACAGAAGGTACATGAAATTTTTAATAATCTGACACCATTAGAACTTTGGTGTTAGATATCTATTAATGTCCAAATACACTTTTAATTTACTTTTTAGAAAATATTATACAACAGTATGATATATTTTCCAATGAGATTTGTAAGTTTAATTAGCAAATGAGAAACAAGACCTGGTGAGTTTAAAAGGCGGGGGGGGGGGGGGGGGGGGGGGGGGTTATGTGAGGTTAAAGCAAGCATGGGTTCTGGTGAGTTTAAAAGCAACAAGGAATCAGGGCCACATGAGTTTAAAAATAATGTGGATAGAGAATTCAAGGAATTCTAGAACTAGTAAATTCAAGGAATTACACAAAACAAAATCAGATGAGCCAGATGCTGGACTATCAGGGTTTCTGAAAATAGTGAATTAATGAAGTTTTACTGTATAATGTAGCATGGTTTTATTTACTAATCCATTCCTTTAAATTTACCTTTCTTACTATAACCCATAGTCAGTCCCTGCAACATTGTCATAATCAGTAAAACATTACCTCTCTATGCTTGGGGTGAAAATAAAAAACTCATTTTGAAAATTAACTATTTGATCCAACATTATGGTTCAAAGGAAGAAGGTAAAAACCACAAAAACACGTTTTTCCTAAAAAAAACATGTTGAGCCAAAAGCAAGTGGAAATATTTATTTCAAAGAAAGATGAAATTCAAGTTTAGGTTCCCTTTGTTTATTTGGGTTTACCAACATGCTCAGGACAGTAAAAAATATTATTATGGATCCAGTGGTAAAGTGGTAATATATAATTCAATAAAAGGAAGCAGTCAGCTGGTCAGAATCTAATTAATTCTGTTTTGTTGGAATGAGGTCTATATCGTATTATGCCATTCCTTGGCAATGAATAGATGAACTGTGAAGCTTTGTAAAGGTTTTCAATATATAACAAAAAACACATGTCGCATAAAAATAGGCGCGAATGCTTTTCTCTTTCCCGAAGAACTATCAGATATTAAAAAGAGCCTTTGGCAAGTGATTTGCATGAAACAAAATAATGTTTTTTGTGAGCTATTTGGAGAGGAAGTTGGAGGGGGATGGGGGGGGGGAGGGGTGGAAGCAAAGATTAAATAAAATGTTTACTTTATCATCATTGATGTCTTGTAATGAATGATTTTGCTCTGTCTGGAATCTAACATCTCATTACTTTGTGGTGTTTTGTTCTAGTTGCTTGGAGTTGCGCTTGCTGCAGTGACCTTGTGGACCAGCTTCAATGATAAATTTTATATAATCCGCAATGTCACATCTGAAACCAACCGATATGCTAGGATGCATGATCTGGGTGAGTTTACTTGCAGACAGCTGAAAAATAGACATACTGAACGAGATCACTCTTCAATCCTAATGAATACATAGCCTGCTAGTGTATCACAGCTCAAGAGATAACAGAATGTAGTTAAAATAATGCGATTGCAATAACTTTATCATTTAATCTACGTAATTATTCATTCTCAATAGAAGCTAAATTAAAACTAAAATGAGGATTGAATGTGCTTTGTGATCGGAATCACTAAATATCAACACTATGAATATAAACTTTCAATTACAACACTAATACAATGGAAAACATTGGATTTTTACTTTAGAGTTTGGACTTTAGAAATATATAATGTGGAAACAGGCCCTTCGGTCCACCGTGTCCGTGTATCCTCCCACACTCCAAAGACATACAGGTTTGTAGATTAATTAGCTTTGGTAAGTTGTAAAATGTTCCCTAGTCATGCAGGAGTTTGGGAGGAAACCGGAGCACCTGGAGAAAATCCACGTGGTCACAGATAGAACGTACAAACTCCATACAGACAACATTCATAGTCAGGATCGAATCTGCTTCTCTTGCGCTGTAAGGCAGCAATTCTATCGCCGCGCCACAGTGCCACCCTCACGGTAACACACTCTCTAGTTTATACACATGGAATTTAATACACTCCAGCTGGTCTATTGTTCTTTCTGTGGAGCATTATTCAACTGCAGGATAGATTCATCCAACATTCCCAGTTTGGTTCCCTGACAGGGTTAAATAATGCAACTGAAAGTGCTGAATGTGTTATTGGAGGGGCCTGTTCTCTGTTATCTCTCTGTTTCCATGGTAAGTACTGCTTCTGTTATCAGGCGCAGGCAGCTCTGCAACACCAATTATCCCAGTTATTTTTCTTCATGTCAGTGGTCCCTGTGAATTTTGAGCAGAGTTGAGAGTTGGTGTAGTTTGAGTTGTTTACTCCTGTCTCTGTAGTAATATCTAATTGATAGTTCTCCTCTGAGCTAGCAGCGAGGTGGGAAGATCATGTGCATTGGAGATTATGTTGTTACTCTGATCTTTTGCAGACACCAATTTTCTCTGTTAGGGCTATAGTTGGCAGGCATATGTCAAATGATAAAACTCAACCTCCTTTTTGTTCAAGAACTAACAATCCCAATGGACATAGCAATGTTCCTCCAAGCCATTCTTTTATTCATTCAGGGCATGTAGACATGGCATGCGGACCTGTATATATTTGTTCATAAGACAGTGGGGAGCTCCTTTCTTGAATTGATGCAAACCTTATGGTAAAGATATATAGAGATTAAAGAAGTTCATTCAAGAACACTGAAGTAAACGTTACCTATATCTAGGCCAGAATAGTTTTTGAGGGCAACTCAATGGTAATGCTACTTTGCATTAGCTGCCCTTTTTTTTGTTTTAAATCAGAGCAAAAAATAAACACACAACAAAAACTGTGCAAAAACTCTTCACCCATTCTCTATTAATTCAATTGTGTCATACTCAGTGGTGTTAGTAATTATCTTTAAACAAAACACCCTTTTCCACTCATGTAGCCCCCATCTTGATCTTCAAAGAGGTACAGCAGCAGGTTTAGAATGCATCACTAAATTAGTCTCGGGGACTTGCTGTGTGCTTTAACGTACAACGCACCTTGCATCTATGGTGAGTAATGAATGGTTAAGGTGGATGGAATTCTACTCAATCCAGCTGTTTGTTCCTGGTTGGCATAGAGCATCTTAAATGTGGTGTGAATTAGAATAAACGTTTAACAAAATGAATTATGGAGATATAAATGGGCATGGGCAGATGTATTCCATCGTATCAACTATGCTTGGCAACTTGGGAGCTGCCAAAAATAATATTTCTCCTTGAAGCCAGGTCAGTTTCAGCAGCGAGTGAGCAGCTGAGAGGAGGAGCAGCGTGGGAGAGCCAAAACGTAGTCAGAATTCAAGAGAGTCAAGAGTGTTTTATTTTCATATGTCCCAACTAGAACAATGAAATTCTTGCAGCAGTACAACAAAATATGTAAACAGTAGGTAAATATAATATTCTGTAATCAATATAATAAACAAAAAAAGGTTCAGAATATACATCACATACACACACCCATACACACACATAAAAACAAACAAACAATAATAGTGCAAAAAGACAAAATCAATGCCCCCAAGTCTATGTAGTTCACAGCTAGGGTTGCCAACTTCCGCACTCCCAAATAAGGGACAAAAGGTCAAAATAAGGGACAATTCCCGACGGCAATTCATTGTCCGATTCGGCCGTGGCTAGATGAATGGTGAGTTGGCCCGGGTGCTGGACTGCACACAAAGTCTAGCCGGTGGGCCAGCTGAGGCGTTTTGGCCCGGGCGCCGGACTTTGCGCGCAACGTTGCCATATTGGGAGAGGCTGTGCTGTGAATTTAGTGCAGAGAGCATTGGAATCCCCTGTGGCCATTCCCCTCGAAATCCCTTTGGATATTGTTGTGAGGGATGAATGTTCAGAGGAGATCAAAGGCAGCAGGCAGGTGTGTGCCACCTGGCCCGGTTCTAAGACATAGCAGGGAAGAGTAAAGTCAGACAGAGCAATTGTGAAACGAGACTCCTTTAGTGGTCTGATAAACGACTCCTGGAGTTTTCAACAAAACTTTATTTGAAAGTTCAAGTTGCAGCATACAGGTTTAACAGACACGTCTGGCCACATCGGTGGTCAGCGCTGAACTAACGCGCGCAAGGGGAAAACCGTGCAAAAACAACAGCCCCTCCCGAGTCACGTGACCGCGGTTTCCGAACGCCGGGTTTGATATCTGCGTGCGCTAGCAGCCGCCGCTACATGGCCCCCCCAGAATCCGCGGTACGGAAACGCGCGGGTAAACGGATGGAACGACCGGAACGCGTGGTACGAGGACCTGGGGCGAGCGTAACAATTTGGGACCGGTACAACAGGACCGGGGGGACGCGAAAAACGTGAACGAGGGATGGGCGTAACAAAGGGAACCATAGAAACGCGACCGGAGGTAACAGGTGCAGAGGGCGGCAAAACATCAGGTGGATGTCCTCTACGCCTTGGAGTAGCCACTGTCACTGGGCTATCCTCATCAATGTGTGCAGGCTTAAGGCGGCTCACAGAAATGAATTCCTCCTTGCCACCCATGTCCAACATGAACGTTGAAACGCCAGTACTGAGCACCTTGTACGGACCCTCCTACACCCGCTGTAACGGCGAGCGATGAGCGTCTCTACGGAGAAAAACATAAGCACAATCCCGTAACATAGTAGGCACATGCACCGAAGACGAACCATGCCGGGAAATGGGAACCGGGACCAAAGCGCGCGCCCGCTCGCGAAGGTCCGCTAACAACTGTGAGGTTGAAACCTCCTGGTCCGGTGGGATAGGCAAGAAATCCCCTGGAACCTGCAAAACCGAGCCATAAACTAACTCGGCCGAGGAGGCTTTGAGGTCCTCCTTAGGCGTTGTTCTGATGCCAAGGAGGACCCAAGGTAACTGGTCGACCCAATCAGGGCCGGTGAGTCTGGCTTTTAACGCCGACTTAAGGTGCCGGTGGAACCGCTCAACCAACCCGGTAGACTCCGGGTGATAAGCGGTAGTCTGGTGCAGCTTCGCTCCGCACAGCTGCGCCATACCACCCCACAATGAAGAGGTGAACTGGGCCCCCCTATCGGTGGTAATGTGTGAGGAGACCCCGAAACGAGCGATCCAATGGGATACCATGGCCCTCGCGCATGCATCAGCAGAGGTATCTGCCAACGGGATTGCCTCCACCCACCTGGTAAACCTGTCTACGATAGTCAGTAAGTGGGTAGCAAGGCGGGGGACCTACCAGGTCTACATGGATGAGCAGGAACCTGCCGTCCAGGACGGCGAAATCCTGGACCGGCGGGTGTACATGTCTCTGCACTTTGGAGGTCTGGCATGGGATGCAGGAGCGGGCCCATGCAGCGACCTGCTTCCTTAACCCGTGCCAAACGAACTTAGCCGCGAACAAAGCAGAGGTGGCGCGAATGGACGGGTGCGCTAGGCTGTGGACGGTGTCGAAAATCCGACGACGCCAAGCGACCGGGACAATCGGACGGGCTTTACCGGTGGAAATATCACAAAGGACTTGCACGCCGGAGTTGCCGCATGGCACTCTTACCAGCTTCAGTCCTGATTCAGCATTGTGATAAATCTCAATACCGGCATCTGCCCGCTGGGCGGCTGCCAGTTCCTCGTAATCAACGCCGAGACTAAGCGCGTAAACTTCGGGCAGCGCTGGACGGGACAACACGTCGGCCACAACATTCAGCTTGCCTGCCACATGCCGAACATCAGACGTGAATTCGGAAATGTAGGCGAGGTGCCGTTGCTGTCTGGCGGACCAAGGGTCGGAAACCTTGGACAAGGCGAAAGTTAACGGCTTGTGGTCGGTGAACGCAGTGAAAGCGTGCCCCTCCAGGAAATATCGAAAATGACAGATTGCTAGGTAAAGCGCAAGGAGCTCCCTGTCGAAAGCGCTGTATTTAACTTCGGGGGCTCGCAGTTGCCTACTGAAAAATGCCAACGGCACCCAGCGATTACCTACCCGTTGCTCGAGGATGGCGCCTACCGCGACGTCGGAGGCGTCCACGGTGCGGGCCGTTTGGGCCGTAGCCCTAGGGTGTACCAGCATAGTGGCGTTGGCCAATGTGGTCTTAGCCCCCTCGAACGCCTTCTGTGCCTCTTCGGACCAGACCAGCTCCTTGGGCTTTCCGGCCAGGCATTGGAATAGCGGCCACATGATGGCGGCTGCCGACGGGACGAATCGGTGGTAAAAGTTAACCATCCCGATAAACTCCTGCAGACCCTTGATCGATAATGGCCTGGGGAAATGATGGATAGCGTCGACTTTCTCGGGCAGTGGTTGTGCTCCCTGAGAGGTGATGCTATGCCCTAGGAACGAGATGGAGCGCAGACCGAACTGACACTTCTCGGGGTTGATCACCAACCCGTGTTTGTGCAGCCGTTCGAAAAGTAGGCGGAGGTGCTTGGTATGCTCTGCCTGCGAGCGGCTAGCTACCAGGACGTCATCTAGGTAGATGAAAATAAATGGCAAACCCCGGCCGACCTGATCCATTAGCCTCTGGAACGCCTGAGCTGCGTTCTTCAAGCCAAAAGGCATTCTGAGCCACTCGAAAAGGCCGAAAGGGGTAATAGTGGCCGTTTTAGGGACGTCGTCAGGGTGGACAGGGATTTGGTTATATCCGCGGATAAGATCGACCTTCGAGAAGATGGTTGCACCTTCCAGATGGGCCGAGAAATCCTGGATGTTCGGGACTGGATACCGGTCGGCTGTAGTTACTGCATTCAAACGCCTGTAATCGCCGCAAGGTCTCCAGCCCCCGGACGCTTTGGGCACCATGTGTAACGGGGAAGCCCAAGGGCTATCCGACCGCCGGACAATCCCCATGTCCTCCATGAGTTGGAACTCGTCTCATGCGATGCGCAGTTTATCGGGGGGGAGACGGCGCGCGCGGGTGTGTACCGGTGGACCCTCGGTGAGAATGTGGTGGACCATGCCATGACGGGGCGCGGCCCCGTCGAACCGGGACGTGAACAACCCTGGAAAGTCGGCGAGCAGGGCTGTGAAAGGTTGCTGGATCTCACCTACCTCGGCGAGTTGCTGCAGGGGCGTTGACAGGTTGCGCGGCTTGGTAGTGCATGGTCCCGGCGCAGGGATCATTCGACCGCCCCATACATCCACTAACAGGGAGAATGCGCGCAAGAAATCGGCCCCCAGGATCGGTTGGGCGACGTCAGCAACGATAAACTTCCACCTGTACTGGTGGGAGTCGAAATTTAGCTTCACCGTAGGTGCGAATATCGCTCCCGTTAATGGCCGAAAGGACAGGTCCCACCTTACCGGCACGGACGTCTCGGGCGCTTGGAGGCAGGATACTGGCATGGGCACCTGAGTCCACCAGGAAGCTGGCAGTTTGAAAGCCGGTGAGCCCTGCCTCGTGCTGACCGATTCTGCGGGAAGACCATCTTCTTGCATAATTCTGTTGTCTAACGACGGCTAGACAGGTCGGGGTCACCAATTTAGTGGTCTGATAAACGACTCCTGGAGTTTTCAACAAAACTTTATTCGAAAGTTCAAGTTGCAGCATACAGGTTTAACAGACACGTCTGGCCACATCGGCGGGCAGCGCTGAACTAACGCGCGCAAGGGAAAACCCGTGCGAAAACAACAGCCTCTCCCGAGTCACGTGACCGCGGCTTCCAAACGCCGGGTTCGATATCTGCGTGCGCTAGCAGGCGCCGCTACACTCCTTAGTTAGGGGTAAAGACAGGAGATTCTGTGGCCGCAAGATGGACTCCAGGATGGTGTGTTGCCTCCCTGGTAGCAGGGTCCAGGATGTCTCTGTGTGGCTACAGAACATTCTCAAGGAGAGAGAGAGCAATTAGATGTTGGTGTGCACATTGGCCCAAATGACATAGGTAGGAAAAGGGATGAGGTCCTGCAGAGTGAATATAGGGAGTTAGGCAAAAGGTTAAAATGCAGGATTTCAAGGATAGTCATCTCCATGTACATCCAGTGCCACTTCTATGTTCTCCCACTTTTTACCCTTGAAAGTGTTGGTTGTTACTGGGCTGTAGAGCCACAGGGGACCAGCATAGAGCTAGCAAACATCCGAGATGCCTTCTTGGGGTGCAGACACCAACCCTCTCTACTAATGAGATTATCTGTGCTCATTCTATCTTAATATAGAGGATGGGAATAACAGGACAACAGCCCTGTGAAGAAATTGAGTACTTTATTTGTATAAAAGTGTAGCGTTCCTCTTTTGACCTCGCTATGCATAGAAAACTATATAGCTGAGGCTTTATAAGGCACTGGTCAGTCTGCATTTGGTGTTTTGTGAGCAGTTTTGGGCCCCATAACTGAGGACGGATGTGCTGCCGTTGGAGAGAGTCCAGAGGAGGTTTAGGAGGATGATCCCGGGGATGATTGGGTCATTGTATGATGAGCTTTTGATGGCTCTGGGCCTGTACTCGCTGGAGTTTAGAAGAATGAGGGCCTCATTGAAACTTTCTGAATCCAGAAAGACCAGGATAGAGGGCATGTGGAGAGGATGTTTCCACAAATGAGACAGTCTAAGACTAGAGGCCATAGCCTCAGAATAAAAATACACCTTTAGAATGACGAGGAGGAGGAATTTCTTTAGTCAATGGGTGGAGAATCTGTGGGAAGGGGTTGAGAGGGGAAAATAGATCAGCCATGATTGAATATTAGAGTAGACTCAATGGGCTGGATGGCCTAGTTTTGCTCCAATGACTTATGAACTAATAAAACAGGACCAGCTCCGTTGATTTAATGGTCTGCATAGGTCTGATTTATTTATGCTATGTGTTCAAGACTGCCGTACCTCATCTCTTTGATAGTCACATCGAGTAGACAATAGATGTTTCAGCCCATCATTCTACCCATGCTCGAAAGATTAAAAGCCTGTGTTTAACCTGCTCCATTCTATGCAATTTGTGAACTGTGGAAAAGATGGTGAGATTTCTGTGAGAGGTGCTCTGTGAGAAGTCTTCAACACGTTCAAAATACTCATGTTCCTTGTCTCTCTCCACAGCCGTGCACAGTGGCCTGGCCATCAGCACCTTTCTTGCCCTACTGGGGATCATCACTCTGATCGGAATTGTGAAGGAATCCGAATTGTTGCTCACTGTGGTAGGTGACAATGGTGAATAGTCCAGCCTAGAAATTGTACGGCACGTGAAATGTTCACTATCAGGGCTCTCTGTAGTCAAGCAGTTCCAGTTTTTTCTTCCGGCGACATGCAAAGCAATGACTGTCAGATCTTCAGTGTGGTGACTGACTGTGACTGCTAGAATAGTGAATGATTTTAAGAGGTGCCATTGAACCTCAGCTTACCTGTGTTGATTTCCTGCACTGGCAGGAACGCTTAAAGTAGTTGCTTTCAGTAGGAACCACTACTTCAATTGGTGAGTTAACATGGGACCCAACCAGAACTAGTAGCATTGACAAAGCAGTGAGAATACCTCTCCCACTCAGAATAAAATGACGTTACTTTAGAAAGGGGATGAGGAGGAATTTATTTAGTAAGAGGGAGGTGAATCTGTGGAATTCATTGCCACAGATGGTTGTGGAGGCCAAGTCAATGGATATTTTTAAAG
The DNA here is from genome assembly GCA_038087875.1 of Malacoraja senta. NCBI lineage: Eukaryota > Metazoa > Chordata > Chondrichthyes > Rajiformes > Rajidae > Malacoraja > Malacoraja senta. Next base: position 26,954,174 of record CM075979.1, read on the forward strand.
CAGAGATTGACAGATTCTTGATTAGTAAGGATGTCAAAGATTATGGGGAGAAGGCAGGAGATTGGGGTTGAGAGGGAAAGATAGATCAGCCATGATTGAATTGCGGAATAGACTCCATGGGTCGAATGGCCTAATTCTGCTCCTATGACTTATGAACTTATAGATCATAGAACAGAACAGCACAGGGACAGGCCCTTTGGCCAACGATATCTGTGCCGAACACAATGCCAAGATAGACTTCTCCAAAGGCTGAAGATACAAAGTGCTGGGGTAACTCAGCGGGTCAGGCAGCATCCCTGGAGAACATGGATATTTGACGTTCAGGTTAGGACCCTTCTTCAGACAGATGTTAGACACAAGGAACTGCAGATGCCGGTTTACAATAAAAGACTAAAGCGCTGGAGTAACTCAGTCTGAAGAAGGGTCCTAACCCAAAATGCCATCCATCCATGTTCACCAGAAATGCTGCCTGACCTGCTGAGTTACTCCAGCATTTTGTAAACTAGCATCTGCAGTTCCGAGTGTCTACACTCTCCAACATCTGGTCTGACATTGCGGCGTCAGAATTGGATACCCAATGGAAACATTTACGTTTCTGCATATCTCTCCAAAAAAGGCAAGCTGGAAACATCTGGTTCAGGGGAGAAATTTTCATGGTCGTCTTCAGTGGCAGAGTCAAAAATAGCAACTAATGTAAGGATTGCATCTTTAAATCATCCTCGAGCAGGTCTTCAGCCTCTTGTTAAGACCAGAATTTCAAGTCAATATCCATGCTTTTTATTAAAGTCTGAATGCCCTTGTCTATGGCTTGCTAACCAGTATCACCACTATGTGCCCAGTGACCACATAACAGCATCACATGCACCTAAGCCAGCAGTTCAGTTTCTCGTGGAGTTGTGTGTGGACGGAATTGCAGAACATTTTTTGTCAACATTTAACACAGAACAGTACAGCACAGTAACAGACCCTTCAGCCCACAATGTCCGTGCCGAACACGATGCCAAATAAAACTAATCTCCTTTGCCTGCACGTGATCCATATCCCTTCATTCCCTGCATATCTATGTACCAATCCAAAAACCTGTTAAAGGTCATTATCGTATCTGGTTCCACCACTACCACTGGCAGCACATTTGAGGCACCCACCACTCTGTGTAAAAAAAACTGCCTGTGCAGATCTGCTCTGAGCACTCTATTCTTCCAGTGCACAGAGAATAAAAATCCAAGCATGCCCCTGTCATTTTAATTTACTGGGCATCAGGCAGCGCAACATTGCCAACACCAAACCATCTTGAGGAAAGTAATGATATCCATGAAGAGATAGAAACATTGGGCTAAGGGTAGTAAGTGCGACTTACTTGAAAGAGGCAAAGATTAAAGGAAAAACGTTTAGTATGTAATAAATGCTTCACATTGGAAACCTCATGAATGCATCCAAAAGAATTCAGCCAAAGACTAAATATTTTTCTTCCTGTATGCTGTGTACCCAAATGATTACACAAACTAAAGTATCAGTATATCCTCTAGTTTGTGTAATCATTTGGGTATACAGCATTATACAATATATCCTCTGATGTTAATATAAATAATCTGTAAATTTGCAAAAAATCAATTTAAAAGAAAAATATGGCCAATTTGGAAAGGTTAGCACGTATTCAAATCATCATCCTTTACTGAGTATGAATTTTCCTTTTTGTGCTGAGTAAACTCAGATCTTCCAGGGTCAAGTATATGCAATTTGTGCTGGGTTTAAGTGGACTGCAGCCTGTAGGAATATGAGAGGGCTAATTGCATTTTTTTCCCTCTAGAAACAAACTGTTAACAATTATGACAATTTCCCAAACATGAATAAAACATTGACATATTTCTGACAAAATACATAAATCTCAGGGAATCTCTGGGAATTTGAGTAGTCATTTCATTCTGCAATTCAGTTCCATTCCACTACAGAGAAGTGAAGGCCTTGGGATTAAATACATCTCCACTCTAAATGGAGGATAGACAAGGAACAGATTAAAGTGGAATAAGATAATGTCGTTACATTGTTATGAAATCAGTAACTTAATTGTTGGCATTTAGTGCAGGCAACAAACCAAATTGGTTCAAAATTTTACAGAATTCAAATTCGAAATAAAATCTCCATGATTAGTTACATTTAAAATTATCATTCGAAGGGTTAGTTTTGTCATAAAGGTGGCCATGCACAGACTGAATTAATCATTGTTGTTACTTTCCATTAATTGTGCTCAATTGCAGGAATTTCATGTTTCAGTCTTTTAAAAAAAGGTATAAATTTGGAAAATAAAATAAAATAAGAGCCCAATTTGGAAAGGTCAGTATATATTCAAATCATTATCCTTTCTGTGTATGAATTTACCTTAGAGTCATAGAGTCCTACAGCATGAAAACAGGCCCTTAAGCCAACTCATCCATGCCGATCAGTTAGTCCCATTTGCCTACATTTGGTCCACATCCCTCTAAACCTTTCATATCCATGTACCTGTCCAAGAACCTTTTATATGTTGTTTTTAATAATAATAATAATGGATGGGATTTATATAGCGCCTTTCTAATACTCAAGGCGCTTTACATCGCATTATTCATTCACTCCTCAGTCACACTCGGTGGTGGTGAGCTACTTCTGTAGCCACAGCTGCCCTGGGGCAGACTGACGGAAGCGTGGCTGCTAATCTGCGCCTACGGCCCCTCCGACCACCACCAATCACTCACACACATTCACACACATTCACACACATTCACACGCAGGCAAAGGTGGGTGAAGTGTCTTGCCCAAGGACACAACGACAGTATGCACTCCAAGCGGGATTCGAACCGGCTACCTTCCGGTTGCCAGCCAAACACTTAGCCCATTGCGCCCTGTCGTCCCTTTTGTACCTGCCTCAACTACCTCCTCTGGCAGCTCATTCCATATACCCACTGTCATCTGAGTGAAAAGATGCCCCTCATGTTACTATTAAATCTTTCCCCTCTCACCTCAAATCTATGTCCTTGATTCTATTACCCTGGGTAAAAGACTGGGCATTTACCCTATCAATTCCCATCATGATTTTACACACCTCTATAAGATCACCCTTTAGCCTGCTACAGTCCAAAGAGTAAAGTTCTAGCCTGCTCAACCTTTCCCTCAGACCCTTGCGTTCTGGCTAGAAGTTCTCTTAAATATTCTCTATGCTCTTTCTAGCTTAACAACATCCTTCCTTTCGCAGAGTGATCAAAACTGAACACAATACTTCAAATGCGGCCGCAGCAACATCTTGTACAATTGTAACATAATGTCCCAACTTCTAAACTCAATACCCAGACTGATGAAGGCTAATGTACTAAAAGCCTTTTTTACCACTCTATCTACCTGTGATGCCACTTTTTTTCTGAACTGTGCACATATTCCAGATCCTTCTGCTCTGCGTCACTCCCCTACCATTCACTGTGAAGGTCCTGCCCTCGTTTGACTTTGCAAAATGCGACACCTCGCACTTATCTGCATTGCACTCCATTAGCCATTCTTCAGACAACTTGCCCAACTGATCATGATCCTGCTGTAATTTTAGATAACCATCTTTATTTCTGCAATACCACCTACTTTAGTGTCATCGCCAACTTACTAATCATGCTTTGCACATTCTCATCTGAATCGTTGATATAAATCACAAACAGCAAAGAGTGCAGCACCGATTCCTGAGGCACACCACTAGACATAGGCCTCCAGTTTGAAAAACAATCTTCCACCACCACCATCTGCTTAATTCTATGAAGCAAATTCTCTATCCAGTAGGCTAGATCTCCCTGGATCCCATGCAATCTAACCTTCCAGAGCAGCCTACCATGCAGAAACTTAGCAAAGGCCTTACTGGAGTCCATATAGTCTATGGCCTTGCCCTCATCAACCTTCTTGGTTACTTCTTCAAAAACCTCAATCAAATTTGTGAGGCGCAATCTTCCATGTACAAAACCATATTGATTATCCCTAATCAGCCCCTATCTATCCAAATGTATATATATCTTATCCCTCAGAATCCTCCCCAGTAGTTTACCTACCACAGATGTTATACTCACTGGTCTATAATTCCCAGGCTTTTCCTTGCAGCCCTTCATAAATAGGGGCACAACATTAGCCACCCTCCAGACATCCGGCACCTCACCCATTTCTTACAATGATTCATATATGTCTGTCAGAGCTCCAGCAATTTCTTCTCTAGTTTCCCACAGTGTCCTCGGCATATCTATTCAGGCCCAGGAGATTTATCTACCTTGATACGTCTTAGGACGTCCAGAACTTCCACGACCATAATACAGACTGTCCTTAAGACATCTCCATTAACTATTCCAAGCTCCTAAGTTTTCATGTCTTTCTCCACAGTAAAACCAGAGATGAAATATTCATCGAAGGCTCTTGTGGCTCCTCACATCGATGGCCACTTTGGTTTCTGAGAGGCCCTATTATCTTTCTAGTTACCCTCTTTCCCTTCATATAAATATGAAGGAGAATTCAAAGATATTTTATCTTATCTGCCAGTGGTATCTCTTGCCCCTTTTTGCCCTCCTGATCTCCTTTTTAAGGATGCTCTGCAGTTCCCCTTAACACTTCCAGGGATACACTTAATACATTTGTTTATGCCTGGCCCATGCCTTCATTTTCTAGATCAGAAACTCAATTTTGCTTGTAATTCAGGTGTCCTTACTCTCACCTGCCTTCCTCTTCACATTAAAAGGAACATGCGTGCTTTGAACGATCATCATCACACTCTTAAAAGCATCCCATTTTCTGGATGTCATTTTGCCTGCAAACAACCTTGTCCAATCAAATTTTGCAAGTTCCCGTTTTATACCATCAAAGTTGGCCGTTTGGCAATTCAGAACCACGTGAACCAGCCCTGTCCTTATCCATAACTATTTAAAACCTAATAAAACTGTGGTCGCTGGCCCCAAAAGGTTCGCCCACCAGCACTTCCGTCACTTGCCCTTACCAATTTTCTAAGAGTAGGTCAAGCTTTGCCCTTTCTCTTGTAGGGCCTCCTACATAGTGACCAAAGAAACATCCTGGACACATTTAACAAGTTCCACCCATCTGAGTCCTTGATACTCTGGCAGTCCCAGTATTTCTTGAGAAAGTTAAAATCCCCTACTGTGACAACCCTGTTATGCTTGCTATTGAGCAAACTCTGAGAATAAAATCTCTTCTTATATTGACTAAACACAGAATATTCAGGGCCAAGTATGATATGCAGTTTGTACTAATTGCAATAAAAAAAAAAACTGAAGCAAACTTTTAATATTCATGGCAATTTCCCAAATGTGAATAAAACATTGGTATATCTCTGAGTGGATACATAAATCTGAAGGAGTCTGAGGATATTTGAGTTACCTCATTTTGCAATTCAGTTACATTCCACCAGAGAGCAGAGAAAGCCTTGACATTGACTACACCTTCTCTCTAAATGGAGGATCGAGTATGATCGGGTTTAAAGAGGAATAAGATAATGGAGTTACAATGCTATGGAATCAGTAATTTAATTGTTGCCATTTAGTGCAGATACCCCAACCTAAACCAAATTGGTTCAAATTTTTACAGAATTCTAAGCCCAAATAAAATGTCCATGATTCGTTACATTTAAAAATATCACTCGACGAACCAGTCTTGTCATAAGATGGCTGTGCCACAGACTGAATTAATCACTGCTGTTACTTTCCATTAACTGTGCTCCATTGGAGGAATTCAAAGTTGTGGGCTCTTGAAGTTTGTTTTATGAGCCAAGAAGGCATCAATATGTAGTCATTAAAGTTTTGTTTCCATCTCATCAGCAAACAACAGTAGGAAAATGGAACTGATAAAAGGATTGTACAATTTCTGAGTAACTTTCAGTTACTTAAGATTGTATTTCTTTTATGGACACTTACAATAAAAAATACTCCAATTTTTGTGGTAAATGCATTAGTGGTTACACATGCACCAGCTTGACCCCATTTATTTCTCATCCAAAGTAAAAAAATATCAGGGTTTGAAGCAAAACATTGCTTTAATAAACGGATACTAAATAGTTAACAAAAAATAAAATTATGGTTTGAACCTTAATTTAAAGCAAAACAATAATTGGGATGCAGAATTAAAATAATCCATTTACTGGATTGAATTTAAGATTGGATGAATCAATTTAGTGACACACTTATGGGACACAGCAATACTGAATGCTGCTGAACAAGAGAAACTTTTCCAAAATGCAGACAGGCAGAGTAGAATCAAGAAAGTTAATGCTTTATTTCAATGAGAATCTACAGGATGTACAGTATAGCTGCAAGAAAGAATGCTTATGAAAACTGGTGACGATGGTATCAATAACTGGACTAGCTTCACGCGAGCATTATACTTTTAATCCCAATAACATGCATTACCTCTCTAATGCTGTACAGCTATGTCACGTTTAATAATTCATTTGCTTTGCATGACAAGGTAAACTTTAACTGCAAAGGGGCAGGATCTAGTTCAGAGTTGGGCCTAAACTAGTGAAATCTTGAACATGTTAAAGTATGTTATGCTGGATGCCACAAGGTCATAACTCTTTTTTTGCCTGAAGAGACAGCACAGTGGCATAGCTGGTAGAGCTGCTGCCTCACAGTGCCAGAAACTTGGTTCTACACTCGTGCCCCTTAGGGTTATGTGCTCAGTCCCTTGCTCTACTCCCTGTACATCCATGACTGCATGGAGAAGTACAATGCCAACTTGATCTTTACGTTTGCCTGTGATACCACTGTTGTCGGCTGAATCTACAACAACGATAAGACAAAGTTCAGGAAAAAGATCGAGAACTTGGTGTCATGTTGTCGGGTAATATCCTGGTCTTTAACATCAGCTAAGTTGTTGATCTATGGAAGCGAGGGATGAACACAACACTGTCCTCATCAATGAACCTGCTATGGACATGGTCGACAGCTTCAAGTCTTTAGGTATCCATATCACCAGCAACATAACCTGTGGTCCCGTCACACTGATGTGGTTATCAAGATGGCACATCTACCTATTTACTTTCTTAGGCATCTGAGAAGATTCAGCATACCCCAGAGGATTCTCTTGGACATCTACAGATGCGCTATCGAAAGTATTCTGATGGAATGCATATCACCCTGATATGGCAATTGCACTGTTCTTGACCACCTGAACCTGCAGAGAGTAGTGAACACAGCCCAGTCCATCACTTCCTTCCATCCAGTCCATCATCAAGAAGGCTAGAGGTATTGTCAAAGATGCTTCTCACCCTAGCCATTCCTTTTTCACTTCAACATTTTGGGAAAAAATGCAGACGTTTGAAAGCTCAGACACCCAGACTTAAGAAAAAGCTTCTTCAGCATTGCTAGCTGACTCCTGAACTAATCATCTCTTTCATACCTTATTCCCGGAGTTCTGTCACATACTCTTTACCTCTTGGAATTTGTCCTACAATCTTGCACCAATTCTGCTGTTTTGAATTTGTCATTGTATTTATAGTTGTATTTATCATTATTGTATGAATACTGTTTACTCTGGGAGTTCTGCGTGAACAAGGAATTTCATTGCATCCAAGAATACATGACATAAATTAATCTGATCATATCTAATATTTCCAAGTCAGATAGCATGTGATTTTATGGGAAATTAAGGGGAGGACATGCCCAGGTGCAGGCAGAATTATGGATTTCCTTATATTTTAACAGAGCAGAACAATGTATGGCTGTCTGATATCATTGTAATGTTATGTTTAGAGCTAACAGTGGTATGAATTACAGTTACCATAATAGATGAACTGCAGCAGGACAGAACAGAATGGTTTTACAAATTGTAAATAGACCATCATAAAATGGATTTTGATAATTACAATCTTGATTGATTTATCAACATTTAAAAAGTGCCAACAGAATTTACACCAATGACTTTTTTTCAGCATTCTTTTCTACATATTTAGAAGCCAAAGAGATGTTATCTTTACTAATAAACTTACTGAGTTTGTGCATTTATTCTAGTTTCTCCATTGGTCCAGCTATGACAGCTTGTGTACTTTAACTTTATCCATCTTTTTAAAGTACGACATGGCAGGTGGTGGCTGCTCCTTGTCCTATGCAAGAAGGCTATCTGTTACCAGATGCAATTTTGACATCTATGTGCTTCCCGGAATCAATTTAAGAAACTTTTAGGGTACAGGGATAGAAAAGTTTAGAAGGATATGGGCCAACTATGGGTAAATGCTAATGTAGATGGGGTGTAGACGAGTTAGGTTGAAGCATCTATTTCCATGTTGAATGACTATAACAAAGACATCCATTGATACAGCACCTTCACAACCTCATATATCCCAAAGGATTTTAAAGTCAGTGAAGTGATTTTCATGTGTAATCATTCATATGATGTCAACCAACATCTGCACAGCAAACTACAATGAGTTAAAGAGCAGACTGCTCGGTTTGTGGTGATGTTGATTAAGAGATAAGGTCAAGCTAATTCTTAGAAGCTGTGAGTGCAGTATTGTTTTTGCTTTAAATTACTGGAATAAGACTCAAACTTCAGCTTTCTAACTCGGAGCGGACAATCTTAACAATAGCGGTACAGCTAACATAATCGTTCACTCATGTGTCAGATGACGTTCTGCCATCGCTTTGCCACAGCCAGTGCCACATCTGTGCCTCTGCAGAGATCATCCGCAGTGCATGCCTCTCTGCCGCAAGTCAGTAGGTGGGCCATTGTCTGTACCTCTCCACAGTTGCACTTGTCAGAGTTCGAGAGGCCCCACTTCTTCAGGTTGAGTCCGCAACGTCCCACTCCAGTGCGGAGGCAGTTTAGGGCTTTCCAGGTAGTATAAGGCAGGTGGTGTCCTGGTGCCATCTGTTGTTTGGTTTTGGTACCTGGCACAGTTGGCTCTAGTTCCATGAAGCTGTTCCCACTCTTCAGGCGTTTCTTGGCATGTTGGTGATTGTGCAAGGGGTGGCGGGGGTCTGTGTCCACATTGAAGCGTTCTACTGCAGCTGCCCGATCACGTCTTCGAGATGGTTCGTCGATGCCTACCAGGTGTTCAACCTTTGTCGGCTTCAGGCATCCTGTGGTTTTCCTGCTGGCAGTGTTCAATGATCATGAACAGAATCTGGGGATCGCCTCGTGGCAATTCCCGGAAACAACAACACGATGCACTCTGTAACATGTGTCGGGCGACCAATTCTGTCAACGTGTTACACAATGACGACAAAAGCCAACAGTAAGCTACAACAAAACTAACATAATAATCAAAGAAGAATCCTACATTGTTAATCAGATTCTTCTGTGGAAAGTGGTCTGTCTTAATATGTGGAAAAACCCATGATGTAAAGCATTTTTAGGGGCCAACAACATAAGACAGTCACCAGGAAACCTAACAAGAAATTCAGAAAAAACATATTTATCAAAGAGTGCAAAGTAGAACTCACTACAGCAGATATGGTTAAAGCAAATACATAGTTTTTAATGTGGAATTAAACAAGCATGCATTGGACTTAGACACAAGGAAATGCAGATGCTGGTTTATTAAAACAAGGCATAAGTGCTGGAATAACTCAGCGGGCCAGGCAGCATCTCTGAAGAACATGGATGGGTGATTTCGGCTTGGGACCCTTCTTCTGTCTGATTGTAAGGGGTGAGAAAGCTGGAAGAGAGGTGGCGGTATTTGATTGGCAGATGGGTGGACTAACGCCAGGGGTGAAAATAAAAAAAGTAGAATAAGGTGTCGAGTTGCATGAAATGTGAAGACAGATGAAGGATGTAAGTGGAAGGAGATGTAGGAAGGAGAGAGGGGTGTTTGGGTTGCTGGGAGAAATAAATGTGTATCCAGGTGGCCTACAATATTTTGAAGTGTCTGCTGTGGGTGATTCTTGTCTCTGATGCATAAGGGAGACCAGCGATTGCTGTTGCCCAATGCAACATGTGCACAGTGTTGGATTTTAAGTGTTGGTCTTCGAACAGACTTTTCCTCAGATGGTCAAAGGCTGGTGCACTGAAAGTGGCACTGAGCTTCATCCTTTCTGAAAGGGGACTCCTGTAGTAGTCACTGAAGAATTGGAAGAAATTTCTGGTAAACATTTCTGCAACTGCCACTTAGCATTTGTGGCTCCACAAGGTAAAAACGATGAACCAGCCAAGAAGTTGTAGGATGTCAGCTGCAAACACAATTTCAGTGGGACTGAATTCTCAATAAATGGAATTGGAAGAAAACCAGGAATAAGGCAGTGGAGATTTATTCTTCATTTCTGTAGCGACTTTGAGAGCTACAGAAAAAAAATGGATCCCAATTAAGTTGACCCATTTCTTTTAAAGTTGGTCACTGACATCTAAGTAGCAACCTTTATAGCCAAACTAAGACTCTAATATTTTTTAAACATTTTGGACTCAAAGGAAACAAGATGGCGCCTAAAATGTGCGACTCTTGTATATTATCTCAGTGTGTTCTACTATCTTGCACCCTTACACTTAGTATGATTGTGCCTAATGTATAACAGGATGTCACTGAACTATATGCAGAAAAATAATTACACTGAAGTACACGTGACAATAAAATACCATTGAACCATACAGGAAGTAATCCACAGGTTCTCAGATATATATTTTGTGTCTCAATCTAACTCACAGGCAGCACTGTATCACCATCCCTCTACTCTACAGGTCATTGTATTGACACTCCCTGTTTCCTAGATACCAGTGTCACAATACGTGTGTAACTCTGAATATTATCTCAGATTCATTGGCCCCCTGCACATATAAGAACATCCTTTTTGCATTCAATAATAAAAAAATATTAGCTTTGTTCTGAAGGAATGAATAATGGTGGACAATAAAGTAGAGAGCCAGGCTGGTGATTAGGAATATTGATTTGTTTGACAAAAGCTGGAAAGAGTGCAGAGAAGATTTATGAGGGTGTTGCCAGGAATTGTGGGCCTGAGTTATCGAGAGAGGTTGAACACGCTAGGACTTTATTTGTTGAAGAGCTGAGGGATGATCTTATAGAGGTGTGTATGATCATGAGGGGAATAGACAATGAAAGATGAAAGTGAATGCACAATATTTTACCCAGAGTAGGGGAATCAAGAACCAGAGGACATAGGCAGAGCTGCCAACTCTCACGCATTTCGTCCAATTCTCACGCTCTCTCGCTGATTACAGAATTTCTCACACTCTGTAAAATTTACATTGAAAGGCACGGCAGTGAATGAGTGTCACCCAGCGCAGCAAGTAAGGCAATGTCCTGCTCCTGGCTGCAGTCGGAATTGAAGGATTTAAGAATGTAAGGATTTGCGGGAAGCGGCTGACATGAGCGAGGCCACCGAGCAGCAGGAGAGAGGTACATGGGCCGCAGAACCGGGTTGGGGGGGGGGCTGCAGCCCCCCCACTTTTTTGGCTAGACATGTTTCAATATCTTCGGCTTTGGACGACATGCTGCTGTGCTCTGAGCAACCTGGTCGTGGGTGTTGGAGAGCCGTGGCGGAGGGAGGGATGGAAGCAGAAGCAGCGGCGGGGGCAGATGCGGACGGGGAGCCGGGGCTGGCGAGTGTTTGCCGGGCTGGCGAGTCGCTCGCTGTTGCTCCTGCCATGGAGCAGACTTAGGGCAAGAGTCCCGGGCCATGGGAGGCGTCAGAAGCGATAAGCCGACAGCTAGAATACTGACTAATAATATGTTATCTCTAAAATTTCATTTAACAAGGGGCAATAGACAGGGGTGTGCACTATCACCCGTACTATTTGCACTTGTCATAGAGCCTTTAGCAGAAAGTATAAGAAGCCATCCGAATATTCGGGGATATAATACCAAAGATTCAAATAATAAAATCTCACAATACGCAGACGACGTATTATTATACATCACAAATTCGCAAGTTAGTATACCAAACATACCAAATTTAATAGAGGAATTTGGCTCCTTTTCAGGATATAGAATAAATGTATACTACTACTGGGCAGTACATATTAAAAACATAATAAAGTGAAATTATGACGTTAAAACCACAAGACTCGACACATCTGTTAAAATTTCCCTTTAAAATTGCAACAGAAAAATTTAAGTATTTGGGTATCAAAATTACTAGAAAATATAAATCATTATTTAATGCAAATTTTATACCTTTACTAACTAAACTGAATGGGTTGATTAAATTCTGGAAAACCTTGCCGATGTCTTTAATAGGTAGAATAAATGCTATAAAAATGATTTTTCTACCACAAATATTATACCTATTTCAATCTATTCCAATATACTTACCAAAAAACTTCTTAAAAAAATTAGATTCTAGTATTACTAACTTCATATGGGACTATAGAGCGCATAGAATCCAAAGAAAACATCTGTGTAAACCTAAAGAATTTGGGGAACTGACACTCCCAAACTTTTTATACTACTACTGGGCAGTACATATTAAAAACATAATTAATTGGTTGGACAGCTCTATCCAACAGGTAGAATGGATAAGAATGGAGAAAGAGGATTGTTCTCCTTTTAATATAGGAGCGATCCTCTTTTCCCCGATAAAATTAAACAATACAATATATAAGAAGAACCCAATTATTCACAACACAATTCGAATTTGGAAACAAATAAAACTAACTTTGAAAGTAAGAAATTTATCGCTTTTAACTCCAATAGTAAATAACCCCTCATTCAAGCCATCTCTTATTGATAAAGCGTATACCTTTTGGGAAAGATTAGGAATTAAAAGCTTTGGAGATTTGTATGAAATGGGAATTTTTTAATCATTTCAACAACTACAATTAAAATACAACTTGAAAAATAATCAATACTTTAAATACCTTCAAATCAGAGATTATTTGAAACAACACATACAAGGATATCAAAATATAACTTTAGATTCACTAGATGAAGCGATGAATATTAAAGCAGATTCAATTTAATATCATACTTATATAATATTATTTTAAATATAGAACCTCCATCGACAGAGGCAATTAGAGTAGATTGGGAACATGAATTACAGATAAAAATTGCGATAGAAGCATGGGAAAAAGACCTGATATATATATACATAAATGTTCGATTAATGTAAAACATAATTTAATCCAATTTAAAATTTTACATAGACTATATTACTCGAAAACTAGATTGAATAAGTTTTGTCCAAATATCTCACCAATATGTGATAAATGCTTAGCTGAGAATGCCACTATAACACATTCTTTTCTCTCCTGTATAAAACTTCATAAATTCTGGAATTAAATTTTTGAAATGTTTACAAAATTATTTAATAGAAGACTGGAACCGAATACAGAATTGATTATCTTTGGATCAATGGAAGATGGGAATACGCTAAATACGTATCAAAAATCCTTACTTAATTATGGTTTAAAAATGGCAAAAAAACTCATACTTAAATTTTGGAAAAATTCGCCAACACCAACGGTGAAAATGTGGATTTCAAATATGTCAGAAACGGCATATCTTGAAGAAATACGACTCCTTCTAGTAGGTAAGGTAGACCTCTTCTTATTGATATGGTCTCCCTTTATCGACTTTCTACAAGCATATGGTGCAACACAATCATAGAAATATAATGGTTCAGAAACAGGTGATGGGGGCTAGGATTATCAAATAGATATATCGCTTTCAATCTCCTTTCCTCTTCTCTTTTGTTTCTTTTTTCTTTCTTTCTTCTCTTCTTTTTTTCTCCTTTTTTTTTCTAGGGCTATTTTGCTATCTCACGCAACACTTCATCTCAATCTTTCCATTTGTAATCTTTCATTTCTTATTTTTGCTTCATTATTAAATTAAAAATAAGAAGTTGTATATGAAATGTAATATGTCAATAAGTATTAGGTACTTTGGTACCACATTATTGTACTTACTTCTAAAAAAAAAATTAAAAAAAATGTGCCCTGCTGACCGTCATGGACCAGGCTGCGGCTCGGGGCATCCTGGAGGACAACCAGTGGCTGCTGGAAGTAGGTACCAAGCACTGGGTAGAAGCGGTGGAAGATAGTGGTCTTCAAATGGGGGTGGTTGGGGAAAGCATCCTGCTTGCCTGCTAGATTTTCACTTACTGTAAAAGCCCTGTCTCACTGTGCGAGTTGACCCACGAGTGACCCCGAGTGAAAGACTCGTGGTTGCGTACGAGACTCCAAGTTTATGATCAAGAGTTTAACCGAGTTCCCACGGGTATGTCTAAGTTTGCCGTTTACTTCTCATTTCTGCGATGTTCCAAGTTCGTCTCCCGAGTGTACCAAGTTCCTCTCCCGTTAATCTTGAGGCAACAATGTATACCGACGTGTTGAAAAATCATCACATGTTAAAAAATGATGTCATGCTTTTTTTTACATACTATAAAAAGCCTCCGTTGTTTAAATTGGCTCATTTGGAAAAAAATGTCTGCAAGAAGGCTATTGGAGTCCAGGATGATGATGTTTTTTGTTCGAGTGCTGTATGCAGCAGCCCTTTATGTGATGCAAGGACGCTTGTGTAATGAAGGCAGAAGAGAGAGAGTAAAGAGGAAAATTAAGAAGAGGTCTCAGTGGGTGAAGCCCCTGTTTCAAAGGAGACACACACACAAGGTGGATGTGAAATCTCACCTACCTGTTTCAGTGACAGGCACCCACAGCCAGTGAATGAAGACACCCCCATCTGTCTCCCCTCCTCTCCCTCCACTCTCCACCCTCTCTCCTCCACCCCCTCCCCCCTCACCCCCCCCCAATTTGGAAATGTCATCCCATCACCCATTCCTTCTCTCCAGAGATGCTGCCTGCCCGCTGAGTTAAAGAGTTCCCACTTGCAGCAGCATAACAGGCCAGTAAACACAATACTCATAGATAATATACTAAACAAAGAAAATATATATTAAAAAATCCAGTATTATTGCAAAAATCCCAAAGTCCTTAGTGCAACCAAGGCAGTTTGTAGTTCAGGGTTTAGTTAGTATTTGTAGCGTTCAAGAGCCCGATGGTTGTTGGGAAGAAGCTGTTCTTGAACCTGGAGGTCATGGTTTTCAGATTCTTATATCTTCTGCTCAGCAGGAATGAAATGAGAGCATGGCCAGGGTAGTGTGGGTCAATGACAATGCTGGCTGCCTTTTTGAGGCAGCACCTCCTATAGAACCCTTTGATTCAGTAAAGTTCAGTAAAGAGATTGGGAATCTGGCATCATGGCTTGAGAATAAAACCCAGCCTTTAACATCCGCATAATGAAAGAGTTGGTGTTGTCCTACGGAACAGGGGTGCAGGAGAGGTGAACACAACCCTGTCTTCTTCAACAGCACTGGTAGAGATGGCTTCTGGATGTGACTGGCAAACCTCAGATTAGGCTGCCATGAAGTGTCATAAAATGTTCTCACGCTGTTCCTCAATACTGGTTTGTCTTAAGGTTGTGAGCTCAGTCCCAAATACACAAAATCAATATATAAACTTCAAGCAATTTTTTCTTTTCAACCCACTCTGTCACCTTATCAATAACTTGCTTAACTTTGTTAAGCAGAATTTGTCTTTAAAAAGTCTATGTTGGTGTTCCTTAACTGATCCATACTTATCCAAGTAACTGATATTTCTGTCCCTGATTATTGTTTCTAAAAAGAGTTCCCACGGTAGACTCACGAGTCACAAAGGTAAACGCACGGGCCACCAGGTTCTTACAACGAGTTTAAATGTTTCAAATTTTAACCTCAAGAGTACATTTTACTCGTGGAAAAGTTTAAACATGTTTGAACTTTTTCAAGAGTTAACAAGTTTCACGGGTACCTGCCGTTAGCGCCAAGAGTCGCTAAGTTGCGTTCACGAGTTCCGATGTTCCCGCTACGTTAATTGTACGTGATTACCATGAGTTAAATTTGTTTTAAACTCGGGGTACCTCGTGGGTCAGCTCGCACAGTGAGACTTAGACTTAGACTTAGACTTAGATTCCTTTATTGTCATTCAGACCTCCCCCCACTCGGTCGCTCCACTCCCTCGCCGGGTACCCCCAAGGCCAGTGATCAGTGATCGCTCAGCCCCTCCACTTTCAAAAACGCTCCGCGGCCCCTGGTTCAGACAGAGAGCACTGCCAGATGTGAGCGGGGAACTGAGGCCAGTTGTCCGTGATGTCTGTATCCCAATGCTCAGCGCTTCGTGTTTCAGAGTTGGCTAATGTTATTGATTTGTAATTAGCCTGATTTGTAATTAGTTGACAAAACCTTAATTTATTAATCAGGAATATCCAGGGGAATGGGATAAATGTAATATCAAAATGACATGCAAGGTGTCAGGCTGTCTGTCACAACATACAGCCCCGATAACCCATTATTTCCTTCAGTTAAATATTGGGAAGGTAGCACTATTGTCATTTACCACTCAACTATTATGTTTGTTTACCTCACTGACTATTTCTAACCCCCCCCCCAAATTCCTTTCATCTGATTACACTCAAGGAGTGTAATCAGATGGAAACTTATTCAGATACGATGTTTAAGAGCTTGTTCAAAGAAGGGGCATATTTTAAAGGAGTGACAGAGATACTTGCAGGGGAATGTGTGAGGAGGTTATTATTTGTCTTTAGTTTTAGCTTGATAGATTCAAAGTTTAATATAGTAATTGTGCTGATACTGACCCCAACCAATCACGTAATGGATATCATCCATTCCGGAGGTTTTATTTTTCTGATGCCATTTAAACTTCACTTGGATTTATATCACTTTAATGTAAAAGTAATTGGAAATGGGGAGCATTGGAACAAAAATTTGCCCTCGGTACATATTAACTGTAATATAATAATGTATGCATGTTGGTAGGTGCAATCAAAACAAAGATATTTTTTATCATTGTTGTGTTATGAATACCACAGAAAATATTATGTACTCTCAATATCACATTAAATAGAATATTATTGCTTAAATATATAGTTATTTGACTTTCAATTTTGGAATAGTCCCAGCTGAGAGGAAGACAGCAAAATACTGAAAATATTGGGGGTGAAAATGACTTCAGGACAGTTTGTTAGGAAAATGAAGGAAATGGTAACTGAATACTTATTCAGCTGAGTGAGTATAATTTTATGGATGAGAAATTGTGTTCAACCAATTGATGACTTCTTTGACAAAGTAACTAGCATGTTAGATAAGAAGGAAGCCAATGGATGTAGCAAATTTTGTTATGCAAAATTTGGTCCGTGAAGTGCCCCATATAAGATTACCGCATTAGATAAGCTGCTGTGGACTTGAACGTAATAGGTTAAGTCCAGGGGGTCAGATATGGGGCTTTATGTGTGGGCCAGATATATTGTCAGTGCATAGGAGCTAGGAGCAAGGCCAAGTGTGCATCCAGAGTCAAGGTCTGGAATAGTACTAGGTGTGCAGTCAAAGCTGGGACAATGGGAGTGTTCAGCACTGGGAACCTAAGCAGGTAAGCAGCTATGATCAGGGTAGAATAGGGGGGCAGGTGTAAGGCTGGACTCAGGGTCAGGAATGAGAGAAGGTATGCAACTGGAGTCAGGGTTAGGAATAGTACCAGGTGTGCAATGAGACCCCAGTTGGTCAACATGGGCCAAGTGCTTGATTATAATCTGATTTCCATACATGAATATACTAAGATCATTCATGTGCTGCACCTGTTGATCAGAGCCTGGTTCTACTGTGGAATGTAATTAGGAATGTAATGTAGCCTAACATTATTCATAGCTAATCCAACTTTAAAGCATAAATGTTGCATTCAAGTGTAAGTTATAAGACTCGCTATAGTATGCACCAGATTGCACAATTTCAAGCTGAAAAATGCAAAGCTCCGTATCAATGGGAGGGGGGAAAACACCCCCACCCCCCCCCCCCCTCGGGCAATTTTTCACTCCCAACTCTCACCCAATGTTGGCAGCCCTGCATAGGTTTATGGTGAGAAGAAAAAGATTTACTGGGAACCCAAGGGGCAAGGGCCACATAAGGTGCTGGGTATATGGAATGAGCTTCCAGAGGAGGTAGCTGAGGCAGGTACTATAACAACATTTAAAAGACATTTGGACAGGTACATGGATAGGAAAGGTTCAGAGGGATATGGGCCAAATATGGGCATAACATTACTGGATTAAATGGGGCATCTTAGAAGGCATTGGCAAGGTAGGCCAAAGGATATTTTCCATGCTGTATCACTCTATGAATCATAAAAGAAACTTGCATCTGGCGAGTAGATGCTTTGAGAAATGGCTGCACCTAAGGTTTTACTGTGCAGTTCAAAACCACACCAGGTAGAATCTGACATCAACATGTGTAGATACCTATTAAAAACATGATTCAACTGATGGATAACTCCGCCCAGCAAGTAGACTGGATTGTAATGGAGAAAGAGGATTGCTCCTCTAGAAACATTGGAGCGATCCTCCTCTCTCCAATGAAATTGAATAACATAAACTATAATAAGAACCCAATTATTCATAGTACAATCCGTATTTGGAAACAAATAAAACAAAATTTAAAATTAAGAAACTTATCACTTTTATTACCTATAGTCAATAACCCTTCGTTTAGTCCTTCTATTATAGATAAAGCTTATACACAATGGGATAGACTAGGAATTAAAACGCTTGGTGACTTGTATGAAACTGGAAAATTACTTTCATTTCAACAATTACAAATAAAATATAAACTCGGAAATAATCAATATTTTAAATACTTTCAAATATACGACTATTTGAAAAAATATATAAAAGATCATCATAATAACCCAGCAGATGTACTGGACGAGGCAATGCAGATAAAAGCGGAATCAGCAAACTTAATATCATATTTGTACAATATTATCTTAAATGCACAAATACCATCTACGGAGGGTATCAGAAGAGACTGGGAACAAGAGTTAGCTATTAAAATTTCAAAGGAAAGTTGGAATGAATACTTATTAAAAGTGCATAAATGCTCGATTAATGTAAGACACACTTTAATACAATTTAAAATTTTACATAGATTATATTATTCGAAAACTAAAATTCATAAAATTTTCCCAAACGTATCATCTATTTGTGATAAATGTCAATCCCAAGAAGCAACTATAGCGCACTCATTTGTCTTCTGTACAAAAATTCAAAAATTTTGGAATGAAATTTTTGAAATCTTTACAAAGTTATTTAAAACAAGACTGATACCCAAAGCAGAATGGATTATCTTCGGAATAACGGAAGATGATCCAGAATTAAATGTGTTTCAAAAGAAATTAATGGATTATGGGTTAATAACTGGAAAAAAGCTAATTCTAAAATTTTGGAAGAAGGCTCCAATACCAACTATAAATATGTGGATTTCAAATATGTTTGAAACATTACACCTTGAAGAGATAAGACTCCTCCTAGCAGGTAAACCAGATCACTTCCACCTGACGTGGTCTGCATTTATAGAATTATTACAAACATAGGGTGCAAAAGTACTTTAAAAAAAAAAAAAAAAATTGAGGTCGGGTAAGGGGGGATGATAGTTGAAGAGTTGGTATGTCCTATTTACGTGATGCTCAAAAAAAAAAAATTGTTTCTCTTTTTTTTCTCTTTCTCTTTTCTTTTCTTAGGGCCTATTTCTTAACTCTTTTTCTTTTTGTTTTTAATTTCGCTCTTATAGGGTCTTCGTCCTTTTTTGTTGTTACATTTTCTACACTTTTCTACACTTGCACTTTTTCCTTCACTTTCTTCTCTCTTTCAATCTTTTCTTTCTCTAGTGTAAAAAAATAAATAAAGGGAGTACATTAATTGTAAGATGATATAAATGACGAGTATTAATGTATGTGGTTGTAATGTAATGTACTTCTAATAAATAAAAATTAAAAAAAAAAAAAAAAAAAACATGTGTAGATACCAACATACCAGAAACCATTCACTGATAACCTGGCCAACATCAAGATGTTGTTCCTGTTGAAAAGGTTTACACGCAGTGGTGCAGCTGGTAGAGCTGCTCCCTCACATTGTAGGATACCAGGTTCGATCTCGACCTCGGGTGCTGTCTGTGTGGAGTTTACATGTTCTCCCCATGGGTTACCTCCAGATGCTCCCATTTCCTCCCACATCGCAAAGTGGATTTTAAGATTATTTGGCCTCTGTAAATTGCCCCTATCGTGTCGGGATTGATGTGAAAGTGGGACAGAATAGAACTAGTGTGAATGGGTGATCGATGCTCAGCATGGACTGAGTGGGCCAAAGAACCAGTTTCCATGCTGTCTCTATAAACTAAACTAAACTAAACAATCAAATAGGTCTTAGATTAATCATTTCTATTAAACTAGAGAATCCTATTAATAGATGTTGATTGTGACTCAGTGATTGTAACTCTTGCGAATAAACTATGAGCTGGGAAGGCACATGGGAGACTTTTACATAGAACATAGAGCAGTACACTACAGGAACAGGCCCTTTGGCCCACAATGTCTGTGCAGAGTAGAGAAGTACAGAGGAAGTGCTGCAATGCAAAGGTGTATTTTGAAAATAACATCAAACACAGCTCTGCCTGTCTGCTCACATGCTTAAAATAATCTACTGCGCTATTTTGGAAAAGGTTGGGGATTTTCCCTCAGTGTTCGGGCCAATGTTTGTCTCTATCAGCATTACTGAAACAGAATTTTTATGATTTTAGTTTAGTTTAGATACAGCACTAAAACAGGCCCTTCGGGCCACCAAGTCTGTGCCGACCACACACTAAGGACAATTTTTACTGAAGCCAATTAACCGACAAACCCGCACATCTTTGGAGTTTGGGGGGAAACCGGAGCACCGGGGGAGAACCCAAGCGGTCATGGGGAAAACATACAGATTCCGTACAAGACAGCACCTGTAGTCAGGATCGTACCTGGATCCCTGGCAATGTAAGGCAGCAAATCTACTGCTGAGCCATCGTGCAGCCCTTATTACAGTATTATTAATAGAGTGGTGAGCTGGTAGAGCTCCTGCCTCACAGTTTCAGAAACCCGGGTTTGATCCTGACCTTGGGTGCTGCCTCTGTGGAGTTTGTATGTTCTCCCTATGACTGCATGGATTTCATCTGGGTGCTCTGGTTAACTCTCACATCCCAAAGATGTATAAGCTTGTATATTAATAGGCTTCTGTAAAACTGCTCTTAATGTGTAGGGAGTGAATGAACAAGTGGGATAATATGTGTGAGCAGGTAATTGATAGTTGGACTTGGTGGGCCGAATGACCTGTTCCCATGATCTATAACTAAAACTAAGTTGGCACTTGTGGGACCTTTATGTGTGTAAATAGACTAGTATGTATTCTATGTCACAGTAAATAGTCTTTTCAAAAGCGCTCTATCACCATGGGACATTTTGGATTAAACTAGTTTTGTGAAAGATGGCATGTAAATTAACATCATATAAATAAGTTATTGCATTACACTCACTCAATCGCAGGTACATCTGTACCAGCATACCTCATAACACAGTCTATTCTAGAAACTCACCTCACTAAAGTATCCTGTTTTTGAATTTGGTTCTTTCTTCATCCACAGGTGCTGATCTGTTTTGCTCTGCTGTTCTGTGGAGTGGTTCAGCTGGCATATTGGAAGTCTGCCTACAAGCAGGTGGTGAGTCACATGCCAAATCCGGACACAACATTAAAAAAACACCTAGTTTAACATAACTGGAGGTGACAAATAGTTTGCATCATAGTTACAATGAATATGTATAAGTGGTAACTGGTAACTGATATCTCTATCAGCTATAGAGTCATACAGTGCGGAAACAGGCCCTTCGGTCCAACTTGCCCCACCACCTCCAACATCTTTAACCCTATATTCCCCCACATTGTGCCAATCCCTGACCATTGCATCCTGTGGACAGTAATGGCTCCCTGCAATAACCTTTCCAAGTCAATGATGTTCTAAAGCCAAGGTCACTACCACTGCAGTGAGAAATTAAAGCTACTGAATCTCAGGCCAAGAATCCCCCAGAGATTGTGCCCTGAAGGAGCATCCTACACTCGAAGAATGTTAGGGTTTTTATTCTCATTGATCAGCAACTCATCAAGCTTATTGTCCCAAGGGTACCCTTGTCTGTAATCAATTCCCTCTGCTTTTATGTTATTCACTAGACTGTGGGACCCATTCGGTCCCTGTCACACAGGAGGCTTGGTCCCCCAACACAATATTCCACCACCCACCCATAGCCCCCAACTCCACAGGCGCAGCTCATTTCCCCTCATCCCTAGCACTCTCTCACCCTTCTCTTCACCCTCCCTCTTCTTTCCCCTCCTCCTCCCCTCCCCCAATCTCTCCCTCACCTCTCTCTCCCTCTCCTTTCTCCTACCCTCAGTCACTCCCTCACCCCCTCCATAACTCCTCTCCCCTCCCTACCCCCCTCCTATCCCTCTATCCCCCACCTCCCCCACTCCTCATCGACCCCTATCTCCCACACTACCCTCCTCTCCCTCTATCCACTCCCTACCACCCCCACTCCCCCACTCCTCTACTCCCCCCTCCTCTCCATCTATTTCCCCTCCTCCCCCACTCTCCATCCTCACCTCCTCCCCTCCGCCAATCCCCTCCCTCACCTCTCCTTTTCCCTACCATCAGTCACTCCCTCCCCCCATAACTCCTCTCCCTTCCCTACTCCCCTCCTCTCCCTCTACCTGTTCTCCTCCCCCACACTCCCTCCTCACCTCCCCAGGATCTCGAGGTTGCCGCTCCTCTCCCTTCTTGGGTGCCCCGGAGGAGCATCAGCCGTCGGCGCCCTTAGAGCCAGGCCTCGAATACTCGGCTTGACCCAGAAGCACCAGCAGCTATGGCCAACTATGGTGGCCTGGTGCCATAGTAGTCTGGCGCGTCGATCTCTACAAAGCTGAGGCCATGCGCCAACTCTCGGACACCTCCTCCTACTTACCCCTGGACCATGACCCCACTGACGAGCACCAGGCCACCATCTCCAGCACCATCATTGACTTCATCAACTCCCACGCCCTGCCCGACCGAGCCTCCAACCTCATCGTTCCCCAGCCCCGCACGGCCCGATTTTACCTTCTCCCCAAAATCCACAAACCTGACTGTCCCGGTAGACCCATTGTCTCTGCCTGTTCGTGCCCTACCGAACTCATCTCCACCTACCTTGACTCCATCCTATCCCCCTTGGTTAAATCCCTCCCTACCTATGTTCAAGACACCTCAGACACTCTCCGTCTTCTCCGCGCATTCCATTCTCTAGGCCCTCACCCCCTCATCTTCACCATGGACGTCCAGTCACTCTACACCTCCATCCCCCACCAGGATGGTCTCAAAGCCCTCCGGTTCTTCCTCGACCAGAGAAGCAACCTATACCCGGCCACTGACACCCTCCTCCGCCTAGCGGAGCTGGTCCTTACCCTCAATAACTTCTCGTTTGACTCCTCCCATTTCCTCCAAATACAAGGGGTAGCTATGGGCACACGCATGGGCCCCAGCTACGCCTGCCTCTTTGTCGGGTACGTCGAACAATCCTTGTTCAATACGTACCAGGGCCCCATCCCCGACCTCTACCTCTGCTACATCGATGACTGCTTTGGTGCCACCTCCTGCACCCACACACAACTGACTGACTTCATCCACTTCATCACCAACTTCCATCCGGCACTCAAATACACCTGGACCATTTCCGACACTTCCCTACCATTCCTTGACCTCACTATCTCCATCGCAGGTGATAGACTTCTGACCGACATCCACTATAAACCTACTGACTCCCATGGTTATCTGGACTACACTTCATCCCACCCTGCTTCCTGTAAGGACTCCATCCCCTACTCCCAATTCCTCCGTCTACGCCGCATCTGCTCCCAGGATGAGGTGTTCCACACCAGGGCATCTGAAATGTCCTCATTCTTCAGGGAACGGGGGTTCCCCTCCTCCACCATAGATGAGGCTCGCACCAGGGTCTCTTCCATACCCCGCAACACTACTCTCTCTCCCCATCTCCCCACTCGCAACAAGGGCAGAGTCCCCCCTAGTCCTCACCTTTCACCCCACCAGCCGTCACATACAACAAGTAATCCTCCGTCAGTTTCGCCACCTCCAACGTGACCCCAGCACTCGCCACATCTTCCCATCTCCCCCCATGTCTGCCTTCCGCAAAGACCACTCCCTCCGTAACTCCCTTGTCAATTCTTCCCTTCCCTCCCGTACCACCCCCTCCTCGGGCACTTTCCCTTACAACTGCAAGAGATGCAACACTTGTCCCTTCACCTCTCCCCTTGACTCCATTCAAGGACCAAAGCAGTCATTCCAGGTGCGACAGAGATTCACCTGCATCTCCTCCAACCTCATCTATTGCATCCGCTGCTCTAGATGTCAGCTGATCTACATCGGTGAGACCAAGCGGAGGCTTGGCGATCGTTTCGCCGAACACCTCCGCTCGGTCCGCAATAACCAACCTGACCTCCCGGTGGCTCAGCACTACAACTCCCCCTCCCATTCCGTATCCGACCTCTCTGTCCTGGGTCTCCTCCATGGCCTGAGCGAGCAACACCGGAAATTGGAGGAACAGCACCTCATATTCCGCTTGGGGAGTCTGCATCCTGGGGGCATGAACATTGAATTCTCCCAATTCTGTTAGCCCTTGCTGTCTCCTCCCCTTCCTCAGCCCTCGGGCTGTCTCTTCCCATCCCTCACGCCTCGGGCTCCTCCTCCGCCTTTTTCCTTTCTTCTCTCCACCCCCCATTAGTCCGAAGAAGGGTTTCGGCCAGAAACGTTGCCTATTTCCTTCGCTCCATAGATGCTGCTGCACCTGCTGAGTTTCTCCAGCATTTTTGTGTACCTTCAGAGTTTTAGTTAGATTGTTTGGTTGTGGCACCACCTCACTTTAATTTTGCTGAACCATTCTGTGTTCTGAGCAGTTATTTACTTCAAAATTCACTACTGATGTGAGGTTTAACGGCCTCCTGACACACACTGAATATGTTCTGTTCAGCAACCCATCATGTACGACAGATATTCCCATTGCAACATGTACTAAATGGCTTGTTTCACATACTAGAGGGCACAGCTTTAAGGTGAGAAGGATAAAGTTTAAAGGAATGGCAAGGAATTGAAAATGTTCTATGAAACTTTCCT
The DNA here is from genome assembly GCA_038087875.1 of Malacoraja senta. Lineage (NCBI taxonomy): Eukaryota > Metazoa > Chordata > Chondrichthyes > Rajiformes > Rajidae > Malacoraja > Malacoraja senta. The sequence continues at coordinate 26,979,175 of CM075979.1, forward strand.
CAACAGTATCCCCCATGGAGTGTACCACTCTTCCACACCTGAGCACACGTCCTCAATAACAGTTACAGAAAACTCCATTTGCCCGCTAAATCCTACATCCTCTAACCAGACTCCAGACTGTCTGCGGTCCACAGATTAACTGGTATTAATTAAATACTTTGTTAACTTTTGGCTGTGTTGCTGAGATTATAGATATGACAGAGACAATGGCAATTAATCTTGTGCAGACAGTGTTGGATTTATGTCATCATAACTCTGAGATCTTTCACTCAGTATCCATTACATGCAGAGCCTAATGTGAACACGCAGCCAATAGCTCAGGGTTTCATTTAATGAAATCCCTTGGGTGTCTGGGCCATCATTAATAACCAGAAATTGAATTGAGTTTTGCTTTGTAGAGGCCGAGAGAGATTTCTCAAATCAACCATCTGGCTAAGATACTGCCAAAATTATCATCCACAAAATTAAAACACCTCCCAAGTACCTGAACACAGAATATATAATTGCTGGGTACTAATATAGTCGGAACAGACCTATATATAACTCATGGTCAGACATCACTTAAGTGGTTGTGTGCATTTGTGCCTCACTCATTAGGCTGAATACTTATAATACTCATATTGTCACTGGTGAAATAAATTTGCATAATCTATTAATATCCCTCTGAAATTTAATATGTCCATTTACACTGCTTGCAATGCTATGTATATTTGAGTCAGTGGCAAACTTGATATGTGGCTTTCTATCCCTCTATCCAAGACAAATAAATCTCTGAAAACATCACACCCTGCCACATAGAATACATGGTCATTTTCTCAACTATTCTTCCAATCATCCAGTTTCTGAACCAATAATTTACCTTTAGATCCATAAGCTTCAACTTTAGCTAAGAGTCTTTTATGAAGAACTTTCTCAAATGTCTTCTGCACGTCGATATGAAAAGTGTACACAGAGATTCTTTCAATCAGAGTTTTCAAGCATAATTGACCTTCACATTGAAGTACCCTTGTTGAGTCGGCAAAATGAAATACGGATGCTGATCAGATGCGTAGAACATGCATTTGATACAGCAATAGGGCACAGCATAATTGAACATTAATGAGACTAAAAAACACTTGAGTGAGGAATTAAAATTTGAAACCCACAGCCTTTAGTTTTTCTGTCTTCAAAGGAAAGTAACCTTCAGAGGTAGACAAAGCAAAATATGTTTTGTGGATTAAAAAAATACTAGTAGACATTGAGGCACATGTTGTTACTTAGCACAGTACCAGTTCACAAGCAATATTGGTTCTCAGTTTAAAGATCTTCATATGTATCCAGAATAAGTTCACATAATCCAGTTACTGAGACCAATATAGGTCTTCTTCCGTTTCTTAAACAGTCTGTTGCATTCAAGGAAAACTTGATCACACCACCTTTGTGGGTTCTGAGGTGGCAGTTGAGGTCAATGTGGCACTGCAGCCCCTTCCACAGATGGACTACGAGGTCCCCGACTGGAGGGGTGATTTGTGGGGTGGTGTGTTCCTCTGCCACTTTTTTTTTGTGTTGCAGATTTGGAACCGCAATGCTATTCCAAATGCATTGGAAGCGTGGTCATGATCTAAAGATTCCAGGAATCAGCAGGGCTATTGCATTTCAGGAAGGCTTTGTTCTAGACCTAGGATCAATATCAAAACCTCATTGTGGATCCAGGCAGAGTGGAGATATATTGATTATTGAAGCTAGTGCAAGTTCCAAAACAATAGTAATAACCAATTTGTTCTTCTGGTCCTAGAGTAGTATCGAGATGCGTTGCCACTTCTTCCTTTTGATATATAGGTCATCGCCAATATTAAAAGACATGTTTTAATCTTTAGGGCCAGAAACTTTATCTACACTCCCATCAGATGGACCAGCAGAATGGTATAATCTTTTTTTAATTATGTTTTTGCACCAGTGGTAGAGCTGCTGCCTCACAGCGCCAGATACCAGGGTTTGATCCTGACTATGAGTGCTGTCTGTACAGAGTTTGTATGTTCTCCCTATGACCATGAGGGTTTTCTCCAGGTGCTCCGGTTTCCTCCCACACTCCAAAGACATACAGGTTTGTAGGTCAATTGGCTTCAGTAAAATTGTAAATTGTGCCAAGAGTGAAGGATAGTGCTAGTGTATGGGGTGATCGCTGGTCAACAAGGACTCGGTGGGCTGAAGGGCCTGTTTCTACGTTGTACCTCTAAAGTTCAAAGTCTAAATGTCTTCCTTTTTTGCAGTCTGCTGTTCAAAATATCAGTTGTAATTTATGAATAATTTGTGTATAATTTATTTTTGTGTGTTTATCTGAGTCTACCCGCCTATGATGCTGTTGCAAGCAAGATTTTTCATTGTATCTGTACCTCACCATACGTCATCGGGTGGCGCTGCGATCGGCAGCCTCGCCAGCAGCGTGTTCGTCCTTTTGACTTTTTTGATTTTTTAGTATGTCTGAATGTATGTTTTAGTGTGGGGGGGGAGGGGTGGGGGGGTGGGGGGGGGGGAATAGGGGGAAATAGTTTTCAGTCACTTACCTCGATGGAGATGCGACTTTTCTCTTTGTCGTATCTTCGCCCCCCTCGCGCCCTAACAACTGGATTGGTGTGGCCTTTCTCGGGGACCAGCCCAGAGATTCAGCAGCAGGCGCGGCGCGGACTTTAACATCACGGAGCAGGGCAATCCCTTGCCGGGGATCGCCAGAAGAAGTGGTCTGACCACCGCCCTAT
>CM075979.1:26982109-27226024 GCA_038087875.1 Malacoraja senta
CTGCCCTATAGCATCATGAAGCCATGGTCTCTGGTAAGAAAGTGGCCAATTTTTGAGAACTCCAAGCCGCTGAGTATGTGTTCCGATCAATCCCGACATCGTAGTTTCGATTATCCCGACGAGAGGGCTTGTACATCGGGCCGTCCGAAGCGGCGACTACAGAGGGTTCATGGCCCCGACCACGGGTGAACAAAGGAGGAAGATTGACTGAACGTTATTGCCTTCCATCACAGTGAAGAATGTTGATTCCACTGTGGTGCATGTTTATGTTAAATTCTATTGCGTATTTTGTTCTTTTTTGATTGTATGGCTGCATGTTAACTCAAATTTCACTGTATCTTAATTGGTGCATGTGACAATAAATGTGAACTTGAACTTGTACATATGCCAATAAACTCAACTCGACTTGACATTGTCAACCTCCAACTTCCAGAAGACTCAGGAATGGGAGAGGATTCAAAACGAGTGTGGAAAGAGTCTCAAGTGTCTGGAGGTGCGGCAAGTGTGACAATATGTCCATCCAGTTCCAGTCACAGTTGTCCACATCACAGTGGAAGAAAGTTCTACTTCCTCAGTGTGCACCCTAGGTTCCCCACTAACCGCATCTCCATCATGTTCAGTAGCTCTCATGGTGGTTTCATTTGAAGACAATCATCTGGAGCCTGGCTTAATTGAAGGTGTAGGCAGAACTTTTGGAAGGCATAAGTGAAATTCAGCCTTAGTTAATTATTGTGCTACTCCACTCATGGCCTTGCGGATACACATCAATACTTCTTCTACTCACCGCTTTGATTGATCATCAAACTGGAACCATGGGGAGCTTTGCCCACGGTCTCCGCTTCCATGCACCAACAATTGTTTCATCCTCCACTCTTTCTTTCTCCGCCATTTTCTTTGGCAAGTTCCCAAAGATGACCTCAATCCAGGCGGGGAGCTTTCTTTAAATAAAATGCGAAAGTTGCTCCTAAATACTCTGGATTGACATTTCATGCGATGTGCAAACTAGAAAATACACATCTGTTTTTTATGGTTCTCTAATTTTTCTGCCTTTCTCATTATACAAGCTACTTTTAAAGTGGGAGTCTTACACTGAGTAAATATCTTGTTTCCTTCACTGTGTTAGCAGTTCACATCTGCCGTCAACAAAACAGATCAAGCAGATTCACCCTTTTGTTTTTTTGGGATCTTGTGCCCTTCTCTATTTAGGTTTTCCCTGAGGCAGATGCATATTTTGAACAGAGGAGGAAGCAGGGAAGAAAAATGGTAAAACAAACTATGTGCCTTTATTTCTTGAGTGCTTGCATTGTTGCTAGAAATGTTTGTATGCACATTTGTTTTTTAATATTCGGATAACATGTTCCATTAAGTGGGAGGATGCAGCAAAAGACGTGTATGATTTTCTATATGCTGACTACATGAGAAACGTCTCACACCCTTCAAAACAGGATTTGATAAACATTCACTCAACTGTAAGTAATAGTAACATGTGCTCCTTGTGTGACATAAAACTATTGCTGCAGTATATTTATTAATGAAAACTATGAAAAGTAGAGAAATGGTGAATTATGAGCATTTGTCAATGCGAACTAAACATTCATTAATTTAGGAAATGTGATGTATTTTAATGTCGCCAGCCATAAAATAAAAATTATCTCCAAATCATTAAAGGAACAAGATTGTTAAAGGCCTTTCCTCAACAGGAACAGTTTGTAGGAGGGGAGTGAGCTAGACCATGAGAGGTTTATGGAGGAAGATCCTAAACTTTGGACTCAGGCAGCTGAAAGCATGGAGTGAATGTCAGGGAAGTGAAAGTCAAGGATGTGCAAGAGGCCAGAATTAATGAGTGCATCAATCTTGGAGCAATATTAGGCTGATGGATGTTACATAGTTGGGGTTGGCAATGTTACACAGTGTCACGCAAGATCCATAAATAAAAACGATAATATTAAAAACTGCAGAGAAACCTCTCATGAGGAGGCACATTGGAACATAGAACACAGTACAGCACAAGAACAGGTCATACGGCCCACAATATCTATGCCGAACATGATGCCAAGATAAACTAATCTTATCTGCCTGCACATCTTCAATAACCCTCCATTTTCTGCATATCCAAGTGCCTAACTAAAAGCCTCTTAAATGCCGTTATCGTATCTGCCTCCACCACCGTCCCTAATAGCTCGTTCCAGGCACCCACCACCCTCTGTGTAAAAAACCTGTCCGCACAACTCCAATAAACTTTTCCCCTCTCACTTTAAAGCTATGCCCATTAATCTTTGATATTTCCATGCTGGGAGAAAGGTTCTGACTGTCTAACCTATCTATGCCTCCTATTATACAGTTCTGTCTGTGTTATGTTTTGGTAGAGCATTGGATTACCAGAAAGGTTATGACTGTATGAAAGTTTTATGGAAAACAGAAGGTGTGAAGCACACAAGGACAAATTGAGTAATCACGTCTAAAGGGTGAACCCGGAGTTGAGTGAGTTGTGTTTAGGTTAATCTCACGTGTGCCGAGGTACAGTGAAAAGCTTTTGTTGCGAGCTAACCAGTCAGCGGAAAGACAGTACATGATTATAATCAAGCTATCCACAGTGTAGTGAAGATAAAGTCCAGTAAAGCTCGAACAAAGGTAGTCGGAGGGTCTCTGATGTGGTGGATAGTAGCTCAGGACTGCTCTCTAGTTGTTGGTGGGATGTTTCAGTTGCCTGATACCAGCTGGGAAGAAACTGTATCTGGATTTTGAGGTGTGCGTTTTCACACTTCTATACTTTTGCCCAATGGAGGGGGGCAAAGAGGGAGTGACCGGGGTACGACTCAACCTTGATTATGCTGGTGGCCTTGCTGCGGCAACGTGAGGTGTAAATAGAGTTAATGGAAGGGAGGTTGGTCTGTGTGATGGTCTGGGCTACATCCACAATTCTCCGCAATTTCTTGCAGTCTGCTGGAGCTGTTCCAAAGCATGCTGTGATATAAAATATTTTCTACGGCCCATCTATAGAAGTTGGTGAGAGTTGTTGGGGACATATCAAACTTCCTAAGCCTTCTAAGGAATAAGAGGTGTGCTTTCTTGGCCATTGCTTCATTATGGGTGATCCAGGATAAGTTGTTGGTGATATTTATTCCGAGGAATTTGAAGAGTTTCGTGCATGTTCTTCAGAAGGAAATAAATGCTCTTTGAAAAGTGTTGTAAACGCATCACATTATGAAATATAACACCAAAGATGGAAATCATCTATTTCAGTTTTAGACAGTTATTAGTGGAAGGGAAACAAGTAAGATTAGGTTAGATAAGATTATCACCAGGGTGCACTGAAATTCTCTGTCACAAAGTAACGAAATTGTAGAGTTTGTGGTCGGCAGTTATATTAATGGCTTCAGTCTTCACAATATTTATTTGAGGACATTTCTGTTCACCCAACACCCAATGGCAGTTTGAGGATGCTGGAGGTGTATATCAAGGTGAGACAGTCCTGCAAATTGTCGCAAATCATGTGGAGAAATAGGTAGATTTTCCTGAAATAGGTAGGTAGTTTGGAAGGCTGGGCTTTTATTCATTGGAATTTGGAAACAATTAAAATAAATGCAATTCTGAAAGGTCTTCACAGGATTGAGGTGAAAAGGATGTTTCTTGTGGCAGAACCAAGAACCAATGATCACTGCTTTAAAAAAGTTTCTTGTTTAAGGTAGAGATCAGTCAAAGGGTTTCTGTAAAGGATTGATAATTTTTGGAACTGTCTTCCTCAAAATGTGGTGGACACATAGACTTTGAATATTTTTAAGGATTTTAATAAGCAAAGGGATGAATAGTAAGGACAAGATGGAAAAGGAAATTTAAGTTACAGTCAGATCAGCCTCATTTCATTCAGTGGCAGAGAAGATATGAGGAACAGAGTGGTCTCTGCCTGCTTATCATTTGTCTGTTCCTATGTTCGTATGAAGCTGATTCTGTGCTAATGATGTTGCTGAGGGACACCATGTGGATGAGAAATAAAAGACTCCAAAGATAGTTCCTTTGACAGATATTATGATACAGGTGCTGAGACATGCTGTTACAGGTGATTCTCTGGCCTTGATGACATTTTTTTCTAATCTCACCTCGACGGAGATGCAATTTCCGTATTGTTATCTCCGTCTGAACTGCGGCCTAACCGAGGAGTTGGCGGCCTTTGCTGGAGACCGATTTTGAGAGCTCCACCACGATCGCCTGTGGACTTAACATCACGGAGCCAGGGATCGACCTCGGAGCTCCAACCACGGGTGCTTGCGGACTTTAACATCACAGAGCTTGTTAGAGACTGACTTCGGGAACTCCAAGCCGCAGGAGCTTTGACCGCCCTGACGCGGGAGCTTCAATCGCCTCGACGCGGAAGCTTCGATCGCCCCGATGCGGGAGCTTCGACCGCTGGCTGCAGGTGCTTCGACTGCCCCGACCGCGGGAGAATAAAGAGGAAGAAGATTGGACTTTTTTGCCTTCCATTACAGTGAGGAATGTGGGGAAATCTGCTGTCGTGGATGTTTATGTTAACTTTTATGTAGTTGTGTGTCTTATGTCTTGTCACTTTTCTTTTTCGTATGGCTGTATGGTAATTCACATATCTTTGTACCTTTATTGGTACATGTGACAATGAAAGACCTTTGAAACCTTTGAAGTGCTCTCATCTGTATAAAAAATGGTAACATGTTTGGCTGCACAACGTTTCTACTGAAGCGGTAGGACAAACATGACAACGTGCAAATCAGATCCTTATTTTCGTTTAGTGTGTTTACGGCATTAGGTAGCTGAGCCATAAATGGCAGTGAGTCCTACATTTGCTTCCTGGTCTAGCTAAGGTGGCAAATTATTTACAAGGGCCCACAATGGACACTGCAATTAGGGGTCAACCTGCCAACTTCAATTCAGGCTCAGGAAAAGTTAGTCAATGATAAAAAATATTCATGGCAATCTAGCCCCAGAAATTACTGGCAGCTAAAAAGTAGCCCTGAATATAATTCTTATACAAAAAGAAAACCGTTTTATTTGAAGAAAATGCCATGAAAAATAATGTTTCATAAGATCATAAGACATAGTACCAGCATTAGGTCATTCAGCCATCGAGTCTGCTCTGCCATTCGATCTATTTTTCTCTCTCAACCCCGTTCTCCTAACTTCTTCCCGTATCATTTGACACCCTTACTAATCAAGAACCTATCAATCTTGGCCTCCACCACCGTCTATGGCATTGAATTCCATAGATTCATTGGGGGAATCAAGAGCACGAGTGGTAAGAGACAGGACAACATTATACAGAGGGTCAACATTGTTATGTGGGCCAATTTCTGTCATTGCTTTGCTCGTTTATCAGTTCCTGCTTTCCAGGTGTGAACTAAAATTTGACACTTGGTTAAAGAAAACAGATGCATGGGATTGGAAATCAGAGTTCCCAAAAATTAGCTCCCCTATTCACCTTCCAAATTGATTGATTGATTGAAAGATACTGCATGGAAACAGGTCCTTCAGCCCACTGAGTCCACTCTGACCATCGATCACCTGTTCACACTAGTTCTATGTTATCCCACTTTCCCATTCACTCCCTACATACTAGGGGTAATATACAGAGGCCAATTAACCTACAATGCCTGCGCGCTTTTGGAACATGGGAGGAAAGCGGTGCACCCGGAGGAAACTCATGCATTCACAGTGGGATCGAAGAAACTCCACTTGGACAGCACCTGAGCTCAGGATCGAAACCTGGTGTCTGGCGCAGTGAGGCCCCAGTACCAGCTGTGCCACTGTATGTAAAGCTACACATACATACATACAAAATAAGCATAGGCACAAACATACCTACACAGAGATGGACATTTGTCATAAAGAACCATTGAAAGATCCTTGCCCTCTGGTGTATGTACCTCATTGTTCATTTTCTATTGAAGAAGTTCTTGTATTTCAAGACCGTAAAAGTGGGCATCTCTGTAGTCAACAATGGAGATCCCGCTCCCCAACCCCCCTCCCCCATCCCCCCTCCCACTCTCATAACACTCATTCTTCTAAAACTACTTAACCTGGATGGAAGTGAATATAAAGAGTGAAATGGCCCGCCAATAGTTACCCTCTTCACCACACTCGTGTATCATTGGATTTTATGAGATAACAAATGAGATATTGTGCCTTTGCCAACATGTAATCATTTTTCAATGTTCTGAGTTTAGACCTGAAGCCAAAATCAAGTGAGGGAATGATTGTATCCATCACTGAAAAGACAACTCTTAGTTATTCTGCCATAGATTTCTTCCAAACCGTGAATGGTGTATTTTGTAGGATTGCTGTGTGCCTCCAAACTATTTATTTTCATAGCTGAAGAGTTCAATTACTTTGGGATTATTCCAGAGGAGTGACAGGAATTAATTTATATCACATTGCTAGGTCAAGGGAGAAATAGATGGACATCACACCATATAATAAACTATTTAAAAAAAAATTGGTAAGCAGCTCTACTGCTTTAGTGTTTGGATTAAATTCTGGCAAACCTTCAGCACATCTCTCAAGAAGAGCCCAGCTTGAATAAGGAGAGACAATGGAGTGTCAGCATTCCACTGAAACTTGCTTCCAGGAGGGAGTATCCTTGTGCAGGCACTTGGGAACACAGCCTGGCAAACTTTCCACTTTCCTAATTGTTGATTAGCCACGGGTAAAGATTTTGTGCCCCTCGTCCGTGGCTTGCATTGCACCAGTTGAATGGTGCAGTCTCAGTCTGCACTGCCATTAGAATCTGGTCGGCTGCTATTCTTGTTTGCAGTCACAGAGTATAACTCTGCTGCCACATGGCTGATTGTCTGGTTGCTCTGCCAAATTCCAACATCTGGATTCATTCTGCACAATTCCAAGAAACTATTGCTCACAACTACCACAAAAGAACATTTAAGACAGTGAACTCTCGTCTTAATGCTGTTTTGAGAAGAACCCTCGCCAAGAATATTTGGCCCCAAGGCCATGAGAGTGGTGGGGGTACAAGAGGCTTGAGCACAAATTGCTCCTTCTCTCACTTAAAGGAACAACTTAGCAGTACAGTAATAAACATCTGAATAAGAGATTCCAACCTGAAGTCAGAGTTTAATGTTTTTTCCATCAAATGTAGGCTGTTTTCAGACTATGCTACACAATCATTCTTGCAAAGCCACCAACACAGACCCTATCACAGCACAGCTGGTCACACCAGCTTGGAGTATGACCAGCTGAAGAACTATTAACCTATCTTCAAAGTGTGGACCATTAAGAATGCAGCTCATCTGTGAGTAGCTGGGGAAGTGGCTTCTATTAATGGCCATTTTCTATCATTAACCTCCCGGTCGTATGATCAGGAAGCAACTGAATGCTGATCAAAACATCATCAGACCAACTTTCAAAAATAGATCAGGCACTGTGAAGGAAAGCAAACTGTCGCTCCAGATTTGCCAGCCTAATATTGCTGTAAATATTCATGCAGAAACACTGATAATGCACACACATAACTCTCGCCACACTTCTGGTGGTTACAGCGGTGGGGCAGGAATTGTTCCAAGGTGTTTCTGGCAATAAGGAAAGCACAGCAGTAGGCAGCTGTGCCACTTCATTAAGTAAGCATCACCTGATCCAATTCAAGCACTTTATTTTGCTTTGGTGCAACCTGCTCTGTTGCAAATGGCCATATTAAAATTCCAACTGCTGAAAAACTGGTGCGAACTTACAGTTTAACAATAGCAATTGGAAAAAAAATGGTAACCTGGTATTTTCCACTCAAATAGAATTGTTATCTTCATCCCAGATTTGGACATTACTTTTAGCACTTGTCAACAAGTGAAGGCAGCAGCAATCTTCTATACTGTATCTTTGCCTCTGATTCTCTTCTTATTTTCTTTATTACTATTTTAGAATAAGCCCCCATTAACTTGCTATAGGATGGTCCCTTATTGCATAAACTATGCAGTATGCCACAGGGACTGCTTACTTCTCACTTTTTGGCATGGCTGTGGAAGGCACCCTACCTAGTAGTTCAAACAAAGAATTTTTGTTGGACTGTAGAGGTGATGTTCTGCACAATAATTTGGGTAAAGGAATGTGAGATCATTAGATTTACATCCCATACATGCTCAGAGGTTCTGCAACAGTTCAGCAGCTATGGCGCCAATGATTCCCACAGCCACCTGCCTGGATGTTACATGATTTAACTCAGTGTACAAAATGAATGGCCAGAGGTGGGGGCTGGTGTCAAGTGTTAAACCATGCTGAGCTCCCCATTTGAGGCCTGCTTCCAAGCTGCCATTAAATGGGAAGAGGCGCCTGGCCAACTGTATATGGAACAGAGGGAGGTTTCCAGCTAGGGAGAATGGATTGTTTGCCGGCTTAGGAAATTGTTAAACCCTCTGGCTCTTGGGCCTCATTGCATCATCTTTATCTGGTACCATAGCTACGGGACTTCCCCACTCAGGCCCCAATTAAAATCTGAGTTATGCTGTTGGATCTCGATCTCTGCATTTAAAGTCCCTTGGGCAGCAGTGCTGGCTTCCGATGCGAAGAATGGTTAACATGAAACACAGGGAAACTGGAGCAAGAGATCCACAGGTCTCCTGGCTCATTTTAGCTGACCACCCAGCCAATTTCTGCTGAGTGGGCAGGGTTAGAATCTCTTCCTTTGTACCCTCCAAATGATGCAGGTGTGATAGACAACCATACAATGAGGGAAATATGAAGGCGTTTTCCCCACTACCCCTTCCCCCTCACTATCTAGAATGAATTCACATTCTAATCAGCAGTCAGGCAACAGTTGAACTTTAATTGAACGCAAGGTAAAAGCTGCCCCCTGCACAGCAGGGTTGTCTAGAACAGATGGGCCAAAGCTGTGACAAAAACAAGTGTTCGCTGACAAGACCAGCTAGAAATGTCGGCGTTCGTGTTTGTAGCTCTGCAAGCAGTGACAGGTGCCTGACATATCACCTCAGGTGTTTCACCTACCATTTGTTGCCCTGCTGGGAACTCACCTTCTTTCTCTAAGTAATGGAGTGCATGAGCTGCCCCTTGCAGGAGTTCCCTTTAGCAGCCCCTTGTTTGTCCCATACACTTTGTTGTAAAAAAAAGGGCTGTCACGGTTGAAACAATAATTGTAGTTAACTAATTATGGAGATGGAAGATTGCCATCATCCTCACAAAAAGTTTGTGTAGTGAGCTGAGGCTGTTCTCCACAGCTTTATTTGCACTGGAGGGATGTTTTAAGGATCCAAATTCAGCATGACAGTGTTTTGTTGTGCAATTTTATGAGTGAAAGGATCAATGATGAATCAATCACCTAATTATATTCCTCTTGCACGATGGTCTCGTTCACAAGACTGTGGCAACTTAATCCAGTTTCCTCCAGTGTTTTGTCCACTCTGTATTGGAGCCTGGGTCATGTACAGGATCTTAAATAGTAGCAAGGTGCAAGTGGCCAGCAGAACCTTGCAACTTTACTCTTTATGTGGCTTGGCCGAAAATACAATAGTTTCCATGGCACTGAGCCGATGAACTTAGAAACTGTAGGCTCTCTCTGTGACTGGACTTCTAGCTGCCTTAATAGAAGGCTGAAAGAGGAATTATTAGAGCCAGGAACTGCAGATGCTGGTCATGCAAAAGTGTTGGAATAACACACAGGGTCAGGCTCATGTGTGCTTGTGTGGATGTGCTCGTTTGAGTGTTTGTGGGTATGTGTGTGTGTATGTGTGAGTGTGGGTGTGTGTGGATATGTGTGTGTGTTTGAGTGTGCGTTTGATAGTGTGTGTGTGTGGGGTCGGGGATTACAACCTTCACATGTTCCACCCTGTTTCGACAAATGTAATCAACCCGACGTGCACAAACAAATAGATCAAATAGAGCAAGTTGACCTACAACTTTAGGCTGCCCACGCCATACGCAAGAAGAAGAAGAGTGTGTGTGTGTGTGTGTGTGTGTGTGTGTGTGTGTGTGTGTGTGTGTGTGTGTGTGTGAGTGTGTGTGTGTGTGTGTGTGTGTGTGTGTGTGTGTGTGTGTGTGTGTGTGTGTGTGTGTGTGTGTGTGTGTGTGTGTGTGTGTGTGTGTGTTGTTTTTTTTTTGTTGTTGTTTTTTTTTTGAGTGGGTGTGTATTTGAGGATATTGAGAGAGAAAATGACAACACCGACTTCAGGCTTTCCGTGGCTATACTACCTACATGTCGCACATAGTGCAGAATGACTTGGATGAGGATCCACTTATGCCAATAGTAAGGAGTCTCCACATTGGAGCACAAGCAGCAGAAAGTATATATGGTGATTAGGGAAGTGGGAGTGAGTGCCATTGGACTTCAAATCCATCCGTTCTAAACCACCAATAAGCACGTCAATTGTGATCAAATTTATGTTTAAATTGGAAGGTACATGAAACTTCTTCATTGGGATACATGTTTTTTCTTATGTTGTCAATGAACTTGATAGTTACTGGTTTTATTTATGGCTGGGACATAGCATAAAATGCTTGGGGTGCCGAGCATTGTGTGATGAGGTGTAGCTAATTAAACAATACTTTTGCCTTGTAGTTTTCTTGCTGTGGGAAAAACTCAACATTCAGCTACTACACCATGGTTGAGAATGAAACATGCCTTCCACATCATGAACCTCAAAAGGTATGTAAAATATTGAAACTAAGTACAGCATTAGGGCTTCAGCCATCAATAAGAGGCAACAGCTGGCACCATGTTGAGGATTATGGAGGCCCATAAAGACTATCCAGGAATACGGGCAGCAGTATGGGCCAGATACTAGACTGCAGGGAGCAATAAGGACTGTATCTATGATTACATATGTCAATAGCGACCATATGTACCAATGGCACTGTACTTGTCAGCTTAGATCAAGTCAGTTTGTACATATGAGCGGTATAGATCGGGTAAATGCACAGTCTTTTACCCAGAGTAGGGAACTCAAGAACCAGAGGACATAGGTGAGGGGGGGGAAGATTTAATAGGAAACTGAGGAGGAACCTTTTTACACAAACGGTGGTAGGTATATGGAATCAGCAGCTGGAGGAGATAATTGAGGCACGAACTATCACATGTTTAAAAAACGTTTGTACATTTGTAGATAGGATAGGTTTAGAGGGATAGGGGCCAAACGCAGGCAGGTGGAACTAGTGTAGATGGGGTATGTTGATTGGCATGGGCAAGTAAGGCCGAAGGACCTGTTTCTACGCTGTATGATTCTATGGCATAAGGACGCGAGAAAATAGGAGCAGGAGTAGGACATCTGGCCCCTGAAGTCTATCCCACAATTCAGCATGATCATGGCTCAACTACACTGATGTCAATGTAATTCTCCATAGCCCCGGTCAACCCAAGTGCACAGGTTATGAGTCCCGATCTAAGAAGTGTCAAAGTTATAGTTTGACTGAAAGATTTTCTGAACTTTGTTTCTCAGTGACTTTCAAATGTGGCTTTTTAATAAACATATGTTTTATCCATTAGGATTGTCTTCAGTCAATAGAGAATCAGATCGCTGACAACATGGCAATCATTGGAGTGCTGACTATTTTGCTGGGGATTGTTACGGTAAAACTTGAATCCAAGGCACATTGCAATATGAAACCTAATTACCGCTACAGGCCTATTATGAGTATTTTGATATGTGTCTGAAAAACTTGTTGTTGCTCTTATTTTATCGGCCATGATCTAAATGTTTTGCAACATCAAGATTGATGGGCCGAACAGTCACTGTAAATTACCCTAAGTGTAGGTGGTGGTAAGAGAATCAGGGGGTACCAACAAAGAGTCAATGGGTTGAATGGCCTTCAGTTACGTGGATATGACTTTTGCAATTGCCTGCTTTTTGGTATCACGAACCTCTTAAGACTAAGGTGGAAAAGAGAAGGAATTTCTTGAGCCAGAGGGTGTTTAGTCTGTGGAATACATTGCCACAGACAGTATGGAGGTACTCATTGGGTATTATTATGGTGGAGATTGGTAGGTTGGTTATGAGGGAGGTGTCAATGCTAATGGAGATAAGGCAGGAGAATGGGGTTGGGAGGGAAAGTAAATTAACCATGATCGATGGGCTGAATGGCCTGATTCTGCTCCTATGTCTTATGACCACTCTCAACTCTAAGCATCACAAGCCCCAGAGGATTCTCCATGTGGGGGGTGGGGAGGGGGTGATGAGGGGGGGAGCTACATTACCTCTGTGGCCATGTGGGTGTTGTTCTCCCATGTGTGGAACAATAGCTGGAAAAAACACTTCATTAGGGAACAGAGTACTGCCATAAAAGTATTCCTTAGCCATAAAAGTATTCCTTATACTAGTTTCCGAATCAAGACAGCAGATCCGAAAATAAGATGTCATGTGAGCATTTAAAAATATAGCATTATCAATGCAAGCAGAAAAGTTATAGATGACTGAAAACTGAGATTTTGTAAACTTCAATGTCTTTAGGTAGCAGTATTTATAGCATTGCTTTTCATAATTTACACATCATATAAACAAACATTTATCTGTTTATAGATAGTAGATATTGTTTATACATCAGTCTGAAGAAGGGTCTCGACCCGAAACGCTGCCTATTTCCTTCGCTCCATAGATGCTGCCTCACCTGCTGAGTTTCTCCAGATTTTTGTCTACCTTTTATCTGTTCATGCTTATTTTAAATGGGAAGCAAAAAAATACTAACATTTTCAAATAATTTATTTTAAAAGAACAGAGACAGGCAAATACATGTCAGATGATGTGGAGATTATATAATCTGGGAATACATGCAGTTTTAAAAACAATTAAAAAGAAGCACAATATCTTACGGTTCAGATAAACCTGCCTTTAAAAAGGTTGGCTAAACAGTTATATTGTAAATATTGACAATATTTCACTTCGCAATAATTCTAAAAGCAGCGATTTTGTTGATGAACATTCCAATGCACCACTGACTGATTCCCCCTTGAGGGCTGCTGCTCACATCCTAATTTCGACTGTGCCATTTGCCATAATGATGGTTTACATGCTGACATGGTTAATCGAAGCTTTGATGTTAACATTCCCATGCTTGATTTCAAACCATTCCTGGCATCGTTGCTCCTTAACTCATCAATTTAGTCAACTTAGTACCTCCTGAGAGACGATCTTCCAATTCTCTGACTGAAATGTTTGGGGACTTTGTAGCTCTGTTGAAGGTGCTATATGAATTAATGTTAATGTTATTGTTATTCACCTTGAGGTTAGGAAATTAAAGAGTAATACATCATGAAAACAGGCCCTTCAGTGCAACTCGTCCATGACAACTAAGATACCCCATCTAACCTAGTCCCTGTCGCTCATGTTTGGTACAAATCCCTCTAAACCTTTCCTGCCCAAATAGAATGTTGAATGGGAGTTTATCTTCTAACGCTGATCTTTAACTTTTAGTTTCTGTTGTCTCTTTAGGTATATGGAATGATCCTGACTGCATTTTTCTGTTTTGCTGCTTGCTTGATCCAGATCTGGAACAAGAAAGGAAAGTACACACTAGCCAAGAAGTATTAAACACTGGACTGGAATCAGAAACTAGGAGCCTGTGGAATGAGCGTTTCTTGATAATTGTAAAAACTGTGATTCTATCTCTCAGGTGTCTGATTCCCTTTAATCCTCCTAACATAGAAACATAGAAAATAGGTGCAGGAGTAGGCCATTCGGCCTTCGAGCTTGCACCGCCATTCAATATGATCATGGCTGATCATCCAACTCAGTATCCTGTACCTGCCTTCTCTCCATACCCCCTGATCCCTTTAGCCACAAGGGCCACATCTAACTCCCTCTTAAATATAGCCAATGAACTGGCCTTAACTACCTTCTGTGGCAGAGAGTTCCTAAGTGTGTTATGTTTTTATTCTGAGGCAGTATGAATGGCTGTGTGTTTATTTTGTATTGATTTGTTGCCAGCAAGTCCCACGCGTACTCCAACCTCCCTATTGCACTCTGCCTACAGATTCTTCTTTTAATGGCTGTTTTGCTTCATGTTATTGTAACATGAAACTGGGAAACTGTGATTATGGCACTTAAAATGTAATTCTAAAACAAAGAATGATTTCATAATAATTCCTAAAATTACTACAAAATTCCTGTCCACAAGTCCAATAACAATGTTACATAACAATGTGTCTTCATTTTATAAAGGACTTGTTTCAGTAACTACTATGTGTTGAGGTACAGCAATGTCTGATTTTTGTAATTGATGAGATTGTTGATGCTCTTTGTAATGGATTCTTTCTTTTCCATAAAAAAGAAAAACGCTTTCTTTTCCATAAAAAAGACAGAATGTGCGGGAATAACTCAGCAGGTCAGGCAGCATTTCTGGAGTACATGGATAGGTGACTTTTTGGGTCAGGACCAATCTCAGACTCTGGACTTCAGGTCTGAAGCAAGGTCCTGATCTAAAACACCTATGTTCTCCAGAGATGCTGCCCCGCCTGCTGAGTTACTCTGGCACATTGTGTCCTTTTTTATAAACCTGTTTATGCAGTTCCTTGTTTCTTTCTTCTCTGTCTTTAATGTAAACCTACCTCTCTCACACATGATCTTGCTCCTTTTTCACTATCCTTCCATTACAGTATCACTTTAGTCTTAATCATTTATCCTCTTTTTCACTCAGCCTCCATGTGAGTGGCTCAGTGTCTCAGCAGCAAGTGCAGATGCCTTATGGCTCCAGTGTCGTGGGTCCAGTCCTGACCTCAGGGGTTGTCGGAGTGTGGAGTTTGTACATTCTTTCTATGACTGCATCTGTTTTGCTCAGGTGCTCCTGTTTCCTCCCACTTCCCAAGGTTGTAGTGGCAGGTTAGTTGATTCATATCAATTGCCCCTTGTAGAGGTGGGTGGCAGGGGAATCAGAGAGTAGTTAGTGGGTGTGGGGGAGAGAATAGAACACAAAGAAATAAATAGGGGAATGAGAATGCTCAGAATGTTCTGAGGGTTGACATAAAGTCAATGGGTTGAAAGGCCTCCTATGTCACAACAAAATGTGAAGATAAACAATATTCTGCCCTTGGATGACACCGGCATCACACCAAGTGATCGTGCGCCACTTCTCCAAATTGATTGGAGCTCTTGTTTCAGACCATTCCCTCCCCCGCAGTAATCTACAAATTGACAGTACTACTGACCTCAGTGTTAAATCCTTCCCATTCCAAAATTAAAATGTTTCACTGTTTGGTACCCACTGGGTGACTCACACACACAGGCATCGAGATGACATGATTGACATATGAATAGCCCCAATGTGTAATAAACAATGCAACTTCTGTGCAATGTTGCCTCGGCCATTGAAAGGATGAATTATGCAATGTTTTCAGCGCCTTCAGATGGCCTCTGCTACAGTGAGAGTCTGTTTGTTACACTCAAATACTTGGTACTAAGGTCTTCTATCTTGCTGGTGATGGCTCAGTGGGTCAGAGATCCAGCTGCTGTGGTACTGTGCCACGCAGACTCAGAAGCTCCGAGAATTAATTGCTGCCTTGTACTATTAGCTGATTAGGACTGGAGACAGCAGCCATAGTGGTACTGATGACCACAACTCTCAGTGTTTGGGATGACCAAACTCAGGTAAGGTCCTGTCATCCAATGACACCTGCGCCATAATATATGCTGTAAAATTTTCGAGTTGCCTGGGGAACTTTCTATTAGCGCTGAAAGAGACATCTCATATCCAAGGGCTACATCTTTATACATATTCCATGCCAACTGTAGTTAATGTAGAAACAACGAACACCAGATGAAGAAGGGTCCCGACCTGAAACATCACCTATCCATTGCCGGCCCTGTTTTGTTCTGGCCTTCTCTATCTTTCTGTCTGAAGAAGGGTTCCGACCCGAAACGTCACCTACTCCTTTTCTCCAGAGATGCTGCCATGACCCGCTGAGTTACTCCACCATTTTTTGTCTATCTTCGGTATAAACCAGCATTTGCAGCTTCTTCCCACACATTCATCAGAGGTGCTGCCTGACCCGCTGAGTTAGTCCAGCACCTTGTGCCTTTTTTTGATCTGCAGGAAAAAATTGGCTTCCATTATGTATTTGTGGATGTTGCTGATTTAAAAATGTAACTTAGGCCATAATTCTCTTGGAATTAAAGTTGCCGCCAGTAAGAAAGTGGGCATTGCATTTGTATAGCACCTTTCATGTGCTCTTCATTATGCCAAACTGCAACTATGCAACTCAAGGAATGTGACTATCGTGTTTGCAGATTCAGCTGTCAGGATTCACACAACAATGTCTCACAAATTGCAATGAGAAATTTAACCAAGTAAAACGCTGTTGCACATCTTGGTAGAAATAAATGTTAGTCAAGACACCCTCCTAATATGTTTTCCTAAAAGGAAAGATGTTGAATTAATATTTTATTCAAAGGTCACCTGTGTCCCCCACAGAACCCACTGGTGTGGCAGACTAGAAGGGGCTTTAACCGCAACCTGCTGGTTCAGAGAGACAAGCTGAGGCTATGTTAATATATGTATAGACATGGAACCCATTTCTTTCATGCACCAGAAGCTAAAGAAATAAGAACTGATGAGATGTCAAGGCCTCCATGGTCTTGTTGAATTCAACATAATATTAAAACATTCCCAACCTTGCTTGAGTAGAATCACACAAGCAGACTGGTAAAATACAAAAACAATATGATAGTAACAAGGAAAGTAATAAATGGACAGACTGGAATAATCAGGGCAGGCAACTTGAGTATGACGCAGGCCAAAATGGAAGTTGAGGTAGAGGAAAGAAAGAGAACAAAAGAGAGAAGGAAAGAGAGAAAAATTGAAAGAGAGAAGGAAAATGAGAAAAGAGAGAAGAAAAGAAAGAAAGAGCAAAAAAAGTAGAGAAGGAAAGAGAGAATGAGGGAAGGAAGGAGTGAAGGAGGGGGAGGGAGGAAGGGACAGAGGAAGGGAGGAAACAAATGAAGGACGGAAGGAAGGAAGGAAGGGAAGAAAGACAAATGTAACAAGGCAGGGATCTATAGCAAAGACAATCTAAGGAACAACATTATGCACAAGGGCAGAATGGCAACACAGGTTTAATTTTAGTTTCTGGGGAGACACTAGGAGTCAGTCCCTCTCATGGTGTGCAGAACAGCAGGTAACAGCGCCGCAAGCACATTTGAAAGGTTTATTTTCAATGTACATATGTGTTTATTTTTGAAAACACATTTCCGTGGGATATTTCAGGGCTTTTATTCCAATCATTAGAATTGTGTTGAAATCAGAATAAATGTAACAAATGAAAAGATTAAAAGACATAACTCTAGATGCATTACAAAGATTTTCCTTCTGTGTTTACTAGGACCCCCTCTTCCCTGTTTAGTAGAAATTCTTCCATGCTGAGTATAGACTTCCCCTGTGTTTTGTCTGTAGTTTAATGTAGCTATAGATACCCCACACATGAGACATCTGGAGCATGTCTGGCTCTGTTCGTGGTTCAGTGGAATGGATAGACCAGCGTTAGGCAGGATATACGGCAGGGGAAAGACGGCAATGGTTGAAATGGCAGTTTTGCGAGGTGTGAATTCAGTGAGGGGAAAGCCTGTGCTGTTTAAGAGGGCCAGCTCATTCGACAAAAGCTACACATCCATTTCCATTTCCCCTTGAAGTGAAAGCCTTTCCAGTGGCCAAGAGAGCAAAAATCTGAGTCAAGATGATGCTGAGGTGGGTGTGGGAATGTGAGGAGGCATAACAATTATGAGAATTTCCCATTGCTGAAATTCTCTCCTGGTTGGAACAAATGAATCAGGCAAGGAGTATATAATATGCCTCTGCCAATTCCCACTCTAATATTCAGTTGTAATTCAGAATAAGAGCCATAATGCAGCTTCACTATAAATCACAGTTGAAATTGAATTCATATAAACATTAGGTGTCATACATGCAATCAAAAACAATTTAACAAGGTCTTCTTCTTTCGTGTCCATCTTCCATGTTTCAAATGTTGACATTGCTGTCATCGTCCATCCTGAAAAGGACGCAAGCTACCGGCGACAATCAGTGGGAGCCATCACTTGGTGCAATAGATGATGGTGGTAGCAGAATTAGCTCGGGATACTTCCAGTTTCCAGCCCCGCGACGTGGACGCTTCTGCTATGGGGCCATTTAATTAGGTTAAATATAGATTCTAGGTCATAAACTTAAGTATTGTGTTTGAGTAAAGTCAACCACCTCATGAGGAGGTTATGAGGAAGAACCAGAGGTTGTATTGCCTCTTGGCCAAGTAAGGTTTCATTAAAGACTCTATCCCCTACTCCCAATTCCTCCATCTACACTGCATCTGCGCCCAGGATGAGGTTTTCTATACTAGGGCATCAGAGATGTCCTCATTCTTTGGAAACAGGGGTTCCCCTCTCCTATTATAGATGAGGCTCTCACTTGGGTCTCCTCGATAACCCGCAGCTCCGCTCTTGCTCCCCTTCCCCCAATTCGTAACAAGGACAGAGTCCCCCTTGTCCTCACCTTCCACCCCATCAGCCGTCGCATACAGCATATAATCCTCCAACCTTTTTGCCACCTCCAATGGGATCCCACTACTGGCCACATCATCCCATCTCCACCTCTTTCTGCTTTCCGCAGAGACCGTTCCCTCTGCAACTCCCAGGTCAACTCGTCCCTTCCCACCACAAATTTTCCCCTGCAACAGCAGGAAATGCAACGCATGTCCCTTTACCTCCCCCTTCGACTCCATCCAAGGACCCCGACAGTCTTTTCAGGTGAGGTGGAGGTTCACTTGCACCTTGTCCAACCTCATCTACTGTATCCGCTGTTCCAGGTGTCAACTCCTGTACATTGGCGAGACCAATCGCAGGCTCGGGAATCGTTTCACTGAACACCTCCGCTCAGTCCGCCTTAACCTACCTGATCTCCCGGTTGCTCAGCACTTTAACCCCCACCCCCATTCCCAATTTGACCTTTCTCTCCTGTGCCTCCTCCATTGTCAGAGTGAGGCAGAGCGCAAATTGGAGGAACAGCACCTCATATTTCGCTTGGGTAGCTTACACCCCAGTGGTATAAACATTAACTTCTCTAACTTCAAATAGCCCTTGCTTTCCCTCTCTCTCTCTCCATCCCCTCCCCCTTCCCAGTTCTCCCACGTCTTACTGTCTCTGACTACATTCTATCTATGACCCGCACACTTCCCTGACATTAGTCTGAAGAAGGGTCTCGACCCGAAACATCAAACATTCCTTCTCTCCAGAGATGCTGCCTGTCCCGTTGAGTTACTCCAGCATTTTGTGTCTACCTAATGTTTCTTTCATTCGTGGAATACTACTGTGCTGAGATTTTTTTCCCTGAGTTTTCCTTTATACAATGCCACTGATAAAGAAACTCCACTGAAAATTGTTTTCCACAGAAGTACAGTAAATAAGAGGAGTAGCAGTAGGTCATTCAGCTTCGCTAGCTTGCTCTGATCTCTGGCATCATTCCAGCTCAATGTTCCTAGCACTTAGAGTCATGGTCAAAGAGTGATAGTGTGGAAACAGGCCCTTCGTTAATTCGCCCACATGGGCCAACAATGTCCCAGCTACACGTCCCACTTGCCTGCGCTTGGTCCATATCCCACCAAACCTGTCCTATCCATGTACCTGTCTACTGTTTCTTAAATGATGGGTTAGTCCCACCCACAATTACCTCCTCTGGCAGCTTGTTCCATACACCCACCACCCTTTGTGTGAAACCCTTGGATTCCTATTAAATCTTTCCCCTTCACCTTGATCCTATGCCCTCTGGTCCTCGATTCCCATACTCTGGCTAAAAGACTCTGTGCATCTACCCGATCTATTCCTCTCATGATTTTGTATACCTCTATAAGATCTCCCCTCCTCCTCCTAACTTTTGTATCATCAGCAAACTTGCTAATCTTGCCCTGTATGTTCTCATCCAAATCATTGATGTAGATGACAAACAGTAACGGGCCCAGCACCGAAACCTGAGGCACACCACTAGTCAGAGGCCTCCAGTCTGAGAAGAAATCTTCCACCATCACCCTCTGCTACCTTCCATGGAGTCAATTTGCTATCCATTCAGCTATCTCTCCTTGGATCCCATGCGATCTAATCTTCCAGAGCAGCCTACCATGCAGAACTTTGTTGAACGCCTTAATGAAGTCTATGTACACAACATCTGCAGCTCTGCCCTCATCAACCTTTTTGGTCACGTCTTCAAAATAATCAACCAGATTTGTGAGACACGACCTCCCACGTACACAACCACGCTGACTATCCCTAATCAGCCCTTGCCCATCCAAATGCCTGTATAACCTATCCCTCAGAATACTCTCTAGTAAGTTACCTACTGCAGATGTTAAGCTCACCGGCCTATAGTTCCCAGCATTTTCCCTGCAGCCATTCTTGAAAAAAGGCACAGCATTTGCCACCCTCCAGTCTTCCGGCACCTCTCCTGTATTTAAGGGCGACTGGTAAATTTCGACCAGGGCTCCCGTAATTTCCTCTCTAGTTTCCCGCAATGTCCTTGGATATATCTGATCAGGCCCTGGAGATTTGTCCACCTTCAAACACGACAGTACTTTCAGTACTTCTTCGACGTTACCCCTGACTGCTTTCAAGACACTTCCAGTGGATGCTCCAATTTCCTCCGTCCTACTGTCTTTCTCCTCGGTAAATACAGAGAGATACTTATTGAGGACCTTGCCCATTTCCTGTAGCTCCACACAGAGGTGACCACTTTGATTCCTGATTGGTCCTACTCTCTCTAGTTACCCTTTTCCCCCTTATTGCTACCCACCAGAGCTATCTCCTGCCCCCTTTTTACCCTTCTGAGCTCCTCTTTTAGTTTGCTCCTTAGTTCCCAAAACTCCTCCAGGGATGCACTTGATCCCAGCTGCCTATACCTGTCCCATGCATCCTTTTTGTTTTTGACTAACGTCTCAATTTCCCTCGTCAGCCAAGCTTCCTTACATTTGTCAGCTTTGCCCTTCACTCTAACGGGGACGTACACATCCTGAGCTTTCTTTAGTACACTTTTAAAAACATCCCACTTGGCTGATGTTCCTTCCCCCTCAAATAACCTGCTCCAGTCAACTTCAGCATGATTTTCTCTCATACCCTCAAAGTTGGTCTTACCCCAGTTGAGCATTTTAACACGTGGACCCTCTCTGTCCCGATCCATAACTATCTTAAACCTAATCGAACTGTGGTCACTCGTCCCAAAAGGCTCCTCCACACACACTTCATTAACTTGCCCTTCCCAATACTAGATCCAGCGATGCCCTCTCACGTGTGGGGGCCTCTACATACTGCTTGAGAAAACTCTCCTGAACATATTTGAGGAATTGCACCCCATCTAAACCCTTCACACTATGATTTTCCCAGTCTATATTGGACTTGCAGCTGTCTGCAATCTCCCGGCACATTTGCTCTTCTAATTCCCATTGGCTCTGCGGGGGTCTGTAGTACACCCCCAACAAGGTGATCATTCCGTTCTTGTTCGTCAGCTCCATCCATATAGCCTCACTAGACAAACCGTCCTTAATGTCACCTCTGAACACAGCCGTGACATCCTCCTTAACCAACAATGCAACCCCCCCTCCTCTTTTTCCCTCACCCCTGTCTCTCCTGTACCCCGGAACATTGAGCTGCCAGTCCCACCCGTCCCTTAACCAGGTTTCAGTCATGGCTACAAAGTCCCAATCGCTCGTATCTATCCATGTCCTAAGCTCATCTGCCTTACCCGTCAGGCCCCTTGCATTAAAATACGTGCAGTTTAAACCAACCCTCCTTCCTCGCTCTCCGCCTTTCACCTGCCTATTTTGTCCACGCCATCATCCATACCAACTTCTAGACTCTCACGTGCCGTTGTCCTGCACGAGATCCCACCCTTGATTTCCCTGTAATTCAATGATTTTCAGACCCCAGTGCATTTTGTATTTCAGATGCACAGGGGAGCTCTAAGAGGGACAAGGCATTAATGTTATATTTGCATCTTCCACTCAGTGAGGGACTTTGTGTCATGCTAACAATTAATCTGGAGCATGGATTCACATGCAGTGAATTATGAGGCATGAAGCCAGGGGTAAATGATAGCTCCTTGCCAAAACAAAGGAGAGTTATGCCATATATCAGATGACGCAGATCTGGGCTACTACGCGAAAGCCTATAGATGATGGCTGATGAGAATGCATGTGGGAAATACTTGGGGCATTATCTGGCCTAGAAATTCAGGTGAAATGTCAAGGAGCATTGTGTAGGTTCAGCTCTAATCTTACCTGATGCAATATACAGTGCCTGGAACCTAAATATTTCAGCATGAAGTGGGAACCAACTCCATGTCAATACTCAGGGCCACCACTTGGAGCACCATCTCATGGAAGACAGAAGTCCAATACATCAGTGGAAACTGAGACTCCTTTCAGTGTCACCCATCTAAGGTCGCTGCTAAAAAAACTCAAGATTGTGCTGTTTAATTTAGTTTAGTTTAGAGATACAGCGCGGAAACAGGCCATTCGACCCACCAAGTCCGGGCCGACCAGCGTCCCTGTTACACTAGCACACACTAATAACACTAGGGGGAAATTTACTATTTTACCAAGCCAATTCACCTACAAACCTCTACTTCTTTGGTGTGGGAGGAAACTGGAGATCTTGGGGAAAACCCACGCAGGTCACAGGGAGAACGTACAAGCCCCGTACAGACAGCACCTGTAGTGAGGATCAAACCCGGATCTCTGGTGCTGTCAGACAGCAACTCTACAGTTGCGCCACCGTGCCGCCCCTGTTAACATGGGCTCTGGGAGAGGGATATGTGGATCCATGGAGTATGATCAGTTATCTTCTCTTCACGCACTTTTCATTCACTCAACACTAGCATACTAACCGTGAGCTTGCAGTTGTCTATCAGTCAATTTGTCAAGACTGTCGATGATCATGGAGTTCAATGCCAGGACCCAGAGTTGCGAGTAATTACCCTTTATAAAACCTGTAATCTCCACTACTTCGGGAAAGCTGCCATCTACCGATACCATGGATTGGGTGGCACAGCAGTAGAATTGCTGCCTCACAGTGCCAATGTCCTGGGTTCGATCCTGACTATGGGTGCTGTCAGTATGGAGTTTGTACGTTCTCGCTGTGATAGCATGGGTTTTCACTGGATGCTCTGGTTGTCTCCCACACTCCAAAGACATACAGGTTTGTAGGTTAACTGGCTTCAGTAAATTGTCCCTCGTGTGTAAGATAGTGCTACTGTACGGGATGATCACTGGTCGGCGCGGACTCGGTGGACAAAGGGCTGTATCTCTAGTGTCTGAAGTTTCAAGTCCTGCTGCCATGGAGAAAGGTGTGTCAATAAGTAGTTGGGCAGGAAAGTAAATTGGAAGATAGGCACTAAAGGATAATTATTATAATCACTTAAGGTGATCGTTCAGCAATTGTATGGTTGTGTAATCTATCCATCTATACATAACTAAAACTCTGATCTTGTGCTCTTCCGGTTTGCGCGGTATTTCTATTTACGCAAAAACAGTACGCGATAGCGCTACGATATTTCGTCAGCTCACTCACCGTTCTCCTGTGCTGCAAGTGCAACATGTTTCATTCTGATCGGTAGTATATTATAAACGTTAGCAAGGTTTAAAAATTGTATAAACCGCGCGTGCGCAGATCGATCTCTCCTGCCAGTCAGCACCGCATGGATTGGTCTCTTCTCTTGTCACTCCCCGGGACAGTCCGCCCCTTCCTGCACCATCGCGTCTTTACTGGAGCTGAGGGTAGCCGGTGGAGGAATCCAACCGGACACAATTTTCAGAGGGACCGGAACCGGCCAGGCCCAGCCCGGTGCGGAGTCAGAGATGTCGCCAAACGGAAAGCAGAGAGTCTGATCCCGGCGGAGGAGAGCATCCAGCGCCCGCTGTGAGTCCCAAACAGACCACCATCATGCCCTGCAGCTCCAGCCCCTTCCCCTCTGGTCCCCCGCATGATACCCCCCTCTCCCCCATGGCTCTGCCCACATTTTTTCTCCGAGCCTTCGAGAGGTGAGGGAGGAATTGGGGTAGTGGAGGAGAGGGAAAAGAGGGGGAGAGAGTGCTAGGGATGAGGGGAAATGAGCTGTGCCTGTGCAGTTGGGGGCTATGGGTGAGTGGTGGAATATTGCGTTGGGGGACCAAGCCTCCTGTGTGACAGGGACCCAACGGGTCCCACTTAGTCTAGTAATTGTTAAACATATTATTCTGCTTAATTCTTACTGACATAATTGTAAAAAAAACGATCAGGAACAGAGGAGTGACAACGTTGCTTCTGTTTTTTTTGCATTATCACCCATGTTGTATTGTATTTGGATTTTCAGAAGACATTCTATTAGGTGCCACACAAGAGATTGTTAAACAACATTAGTGCAAATGGAATGAGGAGGTAATGTACTGGCATAGATTGAGGATCAGTTAACAAACAAAAAACAGACTGTAGAAATGAATGGGTCATTTCTAGTGGCATATTTCAGTGATTGATACTGGGGCCCCAACATTTCATAATCTAAATCATTGATTTGGATGAAGGAACCAACCATAATATATGACTGTGAGGAGAATGCAAGGACGCTTAATGGCGATGCAGAAAGTTAAATTAATGGGCAAGGACAGGGAAAATGGTATGTATTGTGGAAAAATGTGAGGATCCCTGATTTAATTTAAAAAAATAGAAAGATGGTGAAAGTGAATGTTATTGCTTTTCAGATGGACGAGGTTTATTTGTACACTGATCCTGAAAGATAGCATGGAAGTGCAGCAAGCAATTATGCAGGAAAAATGTAGTTTGGCCTTTACTGCAAGGAGATTTGGGTATAAGAGTAGGGACATCTTGGTTTAATTATGCTAGGCCCTGCTGAGACGGCATCTGGAATATTATGTACTGGTCTGGTTAGAAAGAAAATATTTGTAAGAGAAGGAGTGCAATGATGTTTCATCAAATTGACTCCAGGGGTGGCTAATTTGTCATTAGTGGAGAGATTAAGCAGAATGGCCTGCACTCTCAATAAAGGTCACCATTGATGAAAAGATACAAAATTCCTACCTGTGTAGATGAGGAGTTGATGTTTCCATTGACTTGTGTGACTGGGATGACTAGAATAAACGTCCAGTCATAACAGAAGGAGCTAGTGATTCATGAGAGAATGAAAACACTTTTTCAGCCAGAGTCCATTGAATCATTGGAGTTTTTTGCCAAGAGGGCTCAGTTGTGGAAGAGTTTGATAGATGTTTATTTATTATCATTATTTATGTTTATTTATTTGTGGGCAGCATGGTGGCGTAGTTGGTAGAGCCATTGTTTCGCAGTGCCAGAGATCCGAGTTGGATCCTGACCTCGGGTGCTGTCTCTGTGGAGTTTGCACATCCACCCAGTGACCTTGTGTCTTCCTCCAGGTGCTCCGGTTTCATCCCACGTCCCAAACTTGTGCAGGTTTGTAGGTTAATTTACCTCTGTAAATTGCTGCTTGTGTGTAGGAAGTGGATGAGAAAATGGGATAACATACTGTAGAATTAGTATGTGAACGGGTGATCGATGGTCAGCGTGGACTCGGTTGGCCAAAGGGCCTATTTCCATGCCAAATCTACAATATAAACCAAACCAAAAGCAAATCAAGTGATATAGGATTAGTTGGGAAAAGTGGGCGTAGGTAAGTCAGCCTTGATTTTATAGATGAGATAAATGGCGTGATCCTGCTTCTATTTCTTGTGGTCTTACATTATGTGAATGCCAGGGATTGATTGTGAATGCCGGGGATATTCGATAGAATATTCAGTAACACACCGAATCACCAAAAACTTCAGAGAAAGTAGAGAATCGTAGTGTTCTCTTTGGAATTCCATCAATGTGCTTGGCCCAGAACAGATCTTCAGTGATGTGTATACTCAGGAACTTGATGCTGCTGACTCTCTCCACTGACATCCTGCTGATGAAGATGGGTACATGTTCCCTTGGCTCTCATTTCCTGGTCAACAATCAGCTTCTTGAAAACTGAACAAAGTCTCATTGAAATGTTTAACATTTCTTATGGAAATGTGTAAGGTAAATGCAAAGACGATGATTCCTTTGTTATCATCAGTTATCATAAATAAGAGCCACAATTTAAAAATAAGGGGCCAGACATTTTGAACACAGGTGAAAAGCAATTTCTTCATCTGGAGAACAGTGAATCATATGGCTATGGAGGATCAGTGTCTGAGTATGCTTAGAAAAGAGACAGATCGATTTTTTGATTGATAGATTTTTAGACATCAAGGAATATTTGGTTAGTGCAGCAACATGGTGTGCTGGTTATAAATTAATCGTGACCTTACTGAGCAACAGACCAGCAATGAGCGCCTCCTGGTTCCGTTTCAGTGTTGTTTTTACTTGTTATGTTTTTATGTTCTTTGTATAAGGGTCACAAAATGTACAGCAGCAGAATCTAAATGAATTGCCTGACAAACTAATAATGAAGAGTGGCAATAAATAAATATAGTCTGAAATCACACACTGGAATATTCTGGAACATCATCAGCTTACTCTGCATGAATGATATGGATGCAGTGGTTTGGAAATTCAATACGGTGGTGCAATAGATTAATTTATGCATTTGGATATTTGTAAAAGAATCATCATATTATAGTACTGACTGCATATAATGCAAATGTGCATCGTCAACTTCAGTGTCCCTACGTAAGGTGCACATAGATTGTGCAAAGCTAATATTAATTCCCCTGTAATGCAAAGTGAATCGTCAACGTATAAGCACTGTAACATAAGCACTGTAACATAATTCAACATGGACCACACTTAGGAAAGCAGGCCAAAAGCAGAAGATTCCTCAGTGCTGCAGGTTCTGGGATTGACCCCCCACTGCCCATTGCAGCAAATGTTGATGATCAATCAGTGCTGACTTCCCAGGACAGCCATCATCCAAGATTCAAGATTCAAGATGGCCACACCAAGTGAAAAGCAGTAAGACACACAACCACATAAAATAAAGTTTAATGTAAACATTAGTCATTCCTCACTGTGATGGAAGTCAATAAAGTCCAATCTCTCCCTCTTTCTTCTCCGTGGTTGCAGCTGTTGAACCATCCGCGGTCGAGGCCATCAAAGCTCCTGCAGCCGGCGATCTGAGGCCCTCGAATCGGGGTGATGGAACTCCCTCGTCGGGACGGTTGAAACTCACCACGGCTTGGAGACCCGACTCAGTCTCTAATCAGGGACCGCGATGTTTAAACCGGGCTCCAAGATGTTAAAGTCCATAGTCAACCCCGCCATTCATATAATGTAAGACCATAAGAAATAGAAGCAGGATCACGCCATTTATCCCATCTACAAGTGTACAGTGGAGAACATACTGACTGGTTGCAACATGGCCTGGGTCAGTAATTAGAACGTTCAAGATTGAAGGAGGCTACAGAAAGTGGTGGACATTGCCGATTCCATCACAGTTATTGACCTAATACCATTGAATGGATCTACAGAAAACATTGCCTCAAGAAGACAACACATATCATCAAAGACCCATATCATCCTGGCCATGTACCACAGAAAAGGTACAGGAGCCTGAGATCCATTACCTCCTGGTTCAGGAACAGTTTCTTCCCATCAACTATCATGTTCTTGAACCATCCTGCACAACCCTAACCACATTATGTCAATAACCTCATCCCTACCAAACCATGGCCGACTTTGCATTACTTTGGTTTCTCTACATACTTTGGTTTTTGGACCATCATGGTTTATTATTAGATTAACTGATAACCTGTTGCATATTCATTGTTGTGTTTGCATCTAATATGCCAGTAAAGCTGCAGAAAGTTAGAATGTCATTGTTCCGTTTCATATCTGGTACATATGACAACATTCTTGAATTGACTTGAAATTAATTGAAATGTCCAGAATACATTTGTATGATTACTTAATTAACTCCTTCAAGAATTTCAATGGATTTGTGAAATACATTCCAATATGTCCAACGTTATCCTGATCTCTGTAGAAGATGCCTTTGCATTTGTATGTTCGTTCATAATACCTGCAATTACTTTTTCCCACCTGCATCTAACGGCCCATAATTACCACAATCACCCATTACTCCTATTTGAATAGAGAGGGCACTTGGGGAGAGTTGCCGTGACTCCCGTCACGATGGGGATCTCTGGCGTCACAACGGGAAGCCGTCAGCTGCGCCTGCGCAGTTGTGGGCTATGGGTGAGTGGTGGAATATTGCATTTGGGGACCAGCCCTCCCATGTGACAGGGACCCAACGGGTCTCACTTGGTCTAGTCTTTTATAAACATGTGTGTGGGAGTTTCTGATCATGGGTTGTGTGATTAGTAAACGTGCTCTACAAAGTGGAATTCCTTTCCTTCTCCGTATCACTCTCTCTCTCTCTCTCTCACACACACACTCTCACTCTCACTCTCTCACTCTCTCTCTCTCTCTCTCATTACTAAAATTCTCATCTTGTCCTCTTCCGGTTTGCGTTGTTCTCAAATTTGCGTAAAAACGTTACCCTATATCACTAGTATTTTTTCGCCACCTTACTCACCGTTCCCCTCTGCTCCAAGCGCACCAAGTTTTGTTCCGATCGGTGAAATATTACAGAAGTTATTGGTCTGTTATTCGCCGTGACGGCGACACCCCTTCCGGCACTCGCTGTCAATTACCGACGCCGAGAATAAAGCTGAAGGAGTGGAGTGTGAGTTGTGTTCCGTGGGCGGGGGCTGGCTGTGTTCCGTGGGCGGGGGCTGGCTGTGTTCGCGGGTGGAGGCGGTGAGCGCAACATGGGGTTGGGGACGGGAGCTCCTGAGTGAGTCCGGAGCCGGGTCCTGGAGCCGGTGAGTGCGGTCGGAGCCGGGGCCGGGAACCAGTCTGCCCACACACCCCCTCTCCCCCACACCCCCCCTCCCCTACACCCCTCCTCCCCTAAGCCCCCCTCCCCTGCACCCCCCCTCCCCTACACACATCCTCCCCAACATACCCCTCCCCTACACCTTCCCCCTTCCCTACACCCCCTCCCCTCCCCTACACCCCTCCTCCCCTACACCCCCCTCGCCCACACACACCCTTCCCACACCCCCTCATCAACAACCCCTCCCCCACACCCACCTTCCCCCCTCCCCTCTCCCCCTACCACCCCTCCCCCTCCCACATACACCCCCTCCCCTTCCCCCACAACCCACTCTACCCCCACAACTGCCCCTACCCCCACAAACCCCCCCCTACCCCCACAACCCCCCCCCAAACACCCCATCCCGCACACACAGCCCCTCCCCCACACACCCCCTCCACCACACCCCCCACATCAGCCCCCGACAGGCCCCGCCTGAAGCCGTCCCCCTCCCCTGGCTGCAGGGCGCTCCCCACCCGAAGCCGTCCCAACGGGTCCCACTTAGTCTAGTATACTTATAAAACTCTCATCTTGTCCTCTTCTGGTTTGCGTTGTTTCTACATTTGCGCAAAAACGGTACCCGTAGAGCTACGACTTTTCGCCACCTTTCGCCACATTCTCCTGTGCTGCAAGTACAACAAGTTTTGTTCCGATCGGTGGAATAGTACCAAAGGTATGAAGGTTTAAAAATCATAAATACTGCCCCTTCCAGCACCCGCTGTCAATCACTGCCGACGGGGAAAATAAAGCTGAAGGAGCGTTGTAATCAGAGTGTGTTGAGCGAGTGCAGAGTGAGCAGCGTGTAGAGTGAGCAGTGTGCGGAGAGAGCAGCATGCGGTGTGAGCTGAGTGGAACTGGGAGCCGTTGAGCGAAGCCGGAGCCGGACCGGGAGCCGTGAGTGAGGCCGAAAGTTGAAGGTGCGGGGTGAGCAGAGTGCGAGCTGCGTCTGCGGCGACCATAACCCCCCCCCTCAGCCACCACCCCCTGCCCACACACCACTCCCTCTCCCCCACACACCCTTCTCCCTCCCCCACACACCACCCCTCCCCCAGCCCCCTCCCCCTTCCCCCTCCCCCACATACCCTCCTCCCCCACAGTCACCCCTCCCCCACACAGCCCCCTCCCTCAACCCCCCAACACACCTCCCTCCCCCACTCCCCCTCCCCAGACGCCCCTCCCCATAATCCCCCCTCCCCACCCCCCCTTCCCCACAACCCCTCCCCCACACCCTCCCTTCCACCACCCCGCTCCCCCTCCCTCCCCCCCTCCCCTCCCTGTCCTTTTGTGTATTAACTGGCATTTGCAATAGTCAATAGACAATAGAAAATAGGCGCAGGAGTAGGCCATTCAGCCCTTCGAGCCAGCACTGCCATTTAATGTGATCATGGCTTATCATCCCCAATCAGTACCTCGTTCCTGCCTTCTCCCCATATCCCCTGACCCTGCTATTTTTAAGAGCCCTATCTAGCACTCTCTTGAAAGCATCCAGAGAACCTGCCTCCACCGTCCTCTGAGGCAGAGAATTCCACACTCACAACTTTCTGTGAGAAAAGGTGTTTCCTCGTCTCCGTTCTAAATGGCTTACTCCTTATTCTTAAACTGTGGCCCCTGTTTCAGGACTCCCCATACATCGGGAACATGTTTCCTGCTCTAGCGTGTCCAAACCTTAACAATCTTATATGTTTCAATGAGATCCCCTCTTATCCAGAGTGTACAAGCCCAGCCGCTCCATTCTCTCAGCATATGACAGTCCAGCCATCCAGGGAATTAACCTTGTAAACCTACGCTGCACTCCCTCAATAGCAAGAATGTCCTTCCTCAAATTAGGGGACCAAAACTGCACACAATACTCTAGGTGTGGTCTCACTTGGGCTCTGTACAACTGCAGAAGGACCTCTTTGCTCCTATACTCGACTCCTCTTGTTATAAAGGACAACATGCCATTCGCTTTCTTCACTGCCTGCTGTACCTGCATGCTTATTATCATAACTGATGAACAAGGACCCCCAGATCCCGTTGTACTTCCTTTTCCCAACTTGACGCCATTTAGATAGTAATCTGCCTTCCTGTTTTTGCTACCAAAGTGGATAACCTCACATTTATCTGCATTAAACTGCATCTGCCATGCATCTGCCCACTCCCCCAACCTGTCCAAGTCACCCTGCATTCTCATAGCATCCTCCTCACAGTTCACACTGCCACCCAGCTTTGTGTCATCTGCAAATTTGCTAATGTTCCTTTGATTCTCTTCATCCAAATCATTGATGTATATTGTAAACAGCTGCGGTCCCAGCACCGAGCCTTGCGGTACCCCACTAGTCACTGCCTGCCATTCTGAAAGGGACCCGTTAATCCCTACTCTTTGTTTCCTGTCTGCCAACCAATTTTCTATCCATGTTAGCACTCTACCCCCAATACCAAGTGCCCTCATTTTGCCCACTAATCTCCTATGTGGGACCTTATCAAATGCTTTCTGAAAGTCCAGGTACTCTACATCCACTGGCTCTCCCTTGTCCATTTTCATAGTTACATCTTCAAAAAATTCCAGAAGTTTAGACAAGCATGATTTCCCCTTCGTAAATCCATGCTGACTCGGACCGATCATGTTACTGCTGTCCAAATGTGCGGCTATTTCATCTTTTATAATTGACTCCAGCATTTCCCCACCACCAATGTCAGGCTAACTGGTCTATAATTCCCTGATTTCTCTCTCCTGCCTTTCTTAAAAAGTGGGATAACATTAGCTACCCTCCAATCCACAGGAACCGATCGTGAGTCTATAGAACATTGGAAAATTATCACCAATGCATCCACAATTTCTAGAGCCACTTCCTTTAGTACCCTGGGATGCAGACCATCAGGCCCTGGGGATTTATCAGCCTTCAGTCCCATCAGTCTATTCAACATCATTTCCTGCCTAATGTGGATTTCCTTCAGTTCCTCCGTCACCCCAGATCCTCTGGCCACTACTATATCAGGAAGATTGTTTGCGTCCTCCTTAGTGAAGGCAGATACAAAGTACTTGTCCAACTCATCTGCCATTTCCTTGTTCCCCATCATAATCCACCTTTTTCGGTCTTCAAAGGTCCAACTTTGGTCTTAACTAATTTTTTCCTCTTCACATACCTAAAGAAGCTTTTACTATCCTCCTTTATATTCTTGGCTAGCTTACCTTCGTACCTCATCTTTTCTCCCCGTATTGTCTTTTTAGTTATCTTCTGTTGTTCTTTAAACATTACCCAATCCTCTTGCTTCCCGCTCATCTTTGCTACGTTGTACTTCTTCGCTTTAATTTTTATACTGTCTCTGACGTCCCTTGTCAGCCATGGTCGCCCCTTACTCCCCTTAGAATCTTTCTTCCTCCTCGGAATGAACTGATCCTGCACCTTCTGTATTATTCAGTGATGCTCGGTTTATTTAAAAATAGTGTCTCACGGTTTTACAAACAGTTAATCTATTTCTGGTAGAAATTGATTTAATCTTCAATTAGACAAAACACATTACCTATTCATACGAATAAAAAGGGATTGGTCGGGATGGACAATAGACAATAGGTGCAGGAGTAGGCCATTCGAGCCAGCACCGCCATTCAATGTGATCATGGCTGATCATCCCCAATCAGTACCCCGTTCCTCCCTTCTCCCCATATCGCCCGACTCCGCTATTTTTAAGAGCCCTATCTAGCTCTCTCTTGAAAGCATCCAGAGAACCCGCCTCCACTGCCCTCTGAGGCAGAGAATTCCACAGACTCACCACTCTCTGTGAGAAAAAGTGTTTCCTCGTCTCCGTTCTAAATGGCTTACTCCTTATTCTTAAACTGGCCCCTGGTTCTGGACTCTCCCAACATCGGGAACATGTTTCCTGCCTCTAGCGTGTCCAAGCCCTTAACAATCTTATATGTTTCAATGAGATTTCCTCTCATCCTTCTAAACTCCAGAGTGTACAAGCCCAGCTGCTCCATTCTCTCAGCATATGACAGTCCCGCCATCCCGGGAATTAACCTTGTAAACCTACGCTGCACTCCCTCAATAGCAAGAATGTCCTTCCTCAAATTAGGGGACCAAAACTGCACACAATACTCCAGGTGTGGTCTCACTAGGGCTTTGTTCAACTGCAGAATGGAATTGGGATGGGACAGGCATTGGTCGGGATGGAGTCGAGATGGGCCAGGCATTGATCGGGATGGGGCAGGGATTGTTCGGGATGGAGTCGGGATGGGGCAAGGAATGTTCGGGATGGAGTCGGGATTGGTCGGGATGGGGCAGGGATTGGTCGGGATAGGGCAGGGATTGGTCAGGACTGGAGCGGGTCGGCGGTGGGTTTTGCCCCGGCCTGGGAATGGTAGGAGGACGGTTGAAATCCGTGAGATTGATGGCGGGTTTGGCGAGGGGGCGGTGGGTGGAGTAGCGCAGCCATTGCTCGATTGGCTGGCTGTAAATCTGTGAGGCTGTCTGCCGGCGATTGGGTAGGTGTGTAGGGAGGGCGGTGTGTCAGTGAGAAGCTCTCCGTTGCTTGTGGCCAGTCAACCTTGTCGAGTTGCTGTGTGTGTGTGTCTGTGGCAGATTTGGCGTGCGAGTGCTCGACGGAACCATGGGGGTGGAAGGTTGCATGAAGTGCATCAAATACTTGCTGTTCGTCTTCAATTTCCTTTTCTGGGTAAGTGGCAGGTAACGGGAATGAGCGTTTCCCACGGGATGGGGATGAGGAATTCTGCCGCTGGACGCCAGCGTGGAGATTGGGCGGGCCCCCGCGCTGTGATATTGCAGACGGAGCCGCCAGCTCGCCGCCCGGGTCTCGACCGCTTCTCCCCCGCGCGGGCAACGCGCCCTCTTTGTTCGCGCGCCCCCTCTCCCCGCCCTCCACCATCCGTGCTGATCACTCCGCTTCCCCCCCCCTCCCCTTCGTATCCTCTTATTTTCTCGGTGTGCGTTGATTTAGAATTGTTAGCTCAGAATTCATCTGGCACTAGTACCTCACCGAGTCTCTCAGTCTATTAAAAAAAAACGGAGCTCTGACTGAAAGGGGATGAAACATAAGTACAAATATGATGGGGGGTTTTAAAGAGCGAAGGATTAAAAAAAAAAAATCCGTTGTTTGAAATTATCAGAGGTTAGCAACGGAAAAAGTGGACCATATTTTAGATCAAACGGATGATCTGTTTTGGTAGTGGGAGACTTGGGTGCGGTTCTTCGAATATTTTATGTTTGTCTTTGCAAAACGCAAAAATAAAGACGTCAATTAAAGGAGCAAAAGCGTGCAATATTGGATGTGGTGAACCTAAACAGCCCAGAGAGTGGGTGGCTTTCAAAATAAATTTGTCAACGTTGAATAAACTGTATCCCAGCTTAATGAGAAAAACATGGGAGGAAATCGCTCAAGTTCTGGCCGCAACTACCTTACTCATCCCTAGTCACTAACGAGAAAACTAGGGAGATTGTTAAAAAAAAAAAAATAACGGATCAGTCGGTTTAGTTTGTGGGCAAAGGAGCACATTTTTGGAGAGAAATACTTTGATCCACTGTAGTCATCGTTTAGAAAGGTGAAAATCCATTGAAGGATATCGGCGTGAATTTAAGTAAATGCAAGTGGGGGGGGGGGGGGGGAGAATAACTAAAATGTCAACAAGCGATAGCAGGTTTGACACATTTTGGTAAGGGCTTTGACAAAGTCTTGCAAAGTAAACATCTTGGAGGATGCAAGAGGATGACGGAGTCAACATTGTCTTGAAGTGGGGAAATGAAGTCTGGTTGATGGATGTTTTATTCTCCGTGAGAAGGTCAAAAGTGGAATATGTGCTGATTACACAATGTCCTCTTCCATTTGAATCTCTTCAGCAACTGAAGTAGTCTTCAGCCCACTAATCCCTATCCATCCCGCTTTCTTGGCTGATGTTCCTAAATCCGAATGAACACAGCATTTTGCAAGTGACTGTTTGAGCCTGACAGTGCCTAGTTTGTTATTTGTTCCCACAGTAGATGTACACAATCATGAAAGGAATAGATTGGGCAACCTATCAGAGTCTTTTGCCCAGAGTAGGAATCGAGAACCAGAAAACAGGCTTAAGGTGAGGTTGGGGGAGATTTAATGAGAACCTGAGTGGTAACTTTTTTACTCAAAGGGTGGGGGGTGTATGGAACAAGCTGCCAGAGGCAAGTACTATCGCAAAGTTTAAGAAACTTTTAGACAGGTGCATGGCTAGAGTAGGTTTAGAGGAATGAGGGCCAATAGCAGGCATGTGGACTAGTGTAGATGGGGCATGGGTTGGGCCGAAGGGCCTGTCTCCACACTATGGCTCTGAGCTTCATTGGCAGTGAAAGTGTTTTTTTGTGAGGAGCTGCAGATGTGGGGTCTTCTGTTTCTAACTTTGTCCATGCCGAAAGTATGTGTTTCACTTACTGTAAGACCGTTGATGGGCTATATTTCTATGGCTGCTACTGTTCTCTTCGCAGTAGATGTGATGCTTGAGTAGAGTTAGTCTTAGTGATAAAAAAGGCATATGGTATGCTTGCCTTCAATGGTCAGGGCATCGAGAATAAAAGTCAGGAAATCGTGATGACCCTTTCTTGGACTTTGGTTAGGCTGCATTTGGAATATTTCATACAATTCAGGTCATCCAAATGTAGGGAGGATTTGGAAAGCTGCAGAGGAGGTTTACCAGAATGCTGCTTGGATTTGAGGATATTAGCTACAGGGAGAGGTTGGACAGCCTTGGATTGTTTTCTCTGGAATGCCAGAGGTTGTGAGGAGAGCTGATCAAAGTATATAAAATTGAGGCGTAGATATGGTAGACAGTCGGAACTGATTTTATTGGATGGAAATACAAAATACTAGAGGGTATAGCTTTAAGGTGAGAGGGAAAAAGTTTAAAGGAAATGTGCAGGGCAAGTTTTGTGCACAGAGGGTGGTGAGTGGTTGGAATGTGCTGTCAGGGGTGCTGGTGGAGGAGGCAGATACAGTAGTGGCATTTAAGAGACTTTGGGATAAGCACAAGTATTATGTGCAGGTAGATAAGGGTTGGTTTTGGCAACATGTTAGCACAGATATTGTGGGCCGAAAGATCTGTTCCTGTGCTGTACTGTTGTATGAATACGTGCATTGCCACTTGACCATATCTGAAGGGCTTGTGTGTGTAGCAGTTCTTAATTTTGGGAATATGGGCAGTGAGGAATGGGGCAAGTTAATTTTCTGTCGGATTCTTGCAAACTGCAGTGGTACTGTGTCGTTAAACATTTTCCATTAGTGTCCTTCAAAGTCGGATGGTTGTGGATGTGCAAAGACACCTTTGCTTTGTGGTTCTACCTCCTGAGTCCATCAATGTGACTTGTTTAAATAAATGTTAATCTTAAATCGCCTTTCCAAACAGATCCCACTTCCAAGGATCCTCCTGTTTCCAGCAG
Organism: Malacoraja senta; assembly: GCA_038087875.1. NCBI lineage: Eukaryota > Metazoa > Chordata > Chondrichthyes > Rajiformes > Rajidae > Malacoraja > Malacoraja senta. The sequence continues at coordinate 27,018,343 of CM075979.1, forward strand.
GATTTTACTCCAACAGACTCAACTGTATTAGTATGGGTTCAGATGCAATATGTTTTCAGTGCTGATGCACATTCCTGAATATTTTGGGCACCTGAAATCGCATTTGGCCAAGTTCCAAGTGACCGGTGTGAGAAGGGTCTTTGGTGAAGGATAAGTTCAGTGTTTTTTTTCCTCTTCCAGTTGTTTATCCAGGAAGAGAGTTGATCAGTATATTTATTTAAGGAACAGTGCATCCTTTAGTCTGTGCTTTGCCTAACCAGATCCCAGTTTTTCCATACATCTTTTTGGTACAAACATCATTTGCTCTAATTCTTTGCAAGTGAGTAATTTCCGGTAAACCAAATGCTTCTGAGTTGGGAGCTAAATATAGTCTCTACCTTTCAGCAGTGTATGAAAATTGCCATTGGATTAAATAATTTGTGTTGTGGGAAGTAGATTCATTTTACCACCTCTTTCTTCTTAACCATTTATCAACATGATAATACTTATAGAGTCCAAAACAAGAACGCAGCGTAAAAATGATTCTAACTGAATCATCTGTACCAACTTTGCTACATTTAATGAGTTTGGGTGCAGGCTGAGTTGCCCATCAACGACAGGAAAAATTGAGAATGTCAACATCTGTTTATAACCATGTGAGAATCCTGATGAGGCTTGAGGTCTCTGTAATAGATATGTTAGGAAATTATGTGATTACCTCCCTTTTAATCAATCTATGAAACAATTTATACTTTACACATGTGCAATTTTGTTTGCACAGGAACATGTAAATTAGCAGCTTGGGTCACACAGTCCCTGAACCTGTTCTGCCATTCAGTAAGATGTTGTAGATGTTGATTTAACTACACATTGCATTCTGCATCCTTGCTAAGGAAGATTAAAATCTTGATCTGCCATGAGTTAAAATACTTTGCTTCCACTATTCTTTGAGGGAGAAAGTTCCAAAGACTTGTCCCTCTAAAATGTTTCATCTCATCCATCTTAAATTGGCAATTCTTTACTTTTCAATGGATACCTCTAATTCTTGGTTCCTCTCTTATGTTCACCATGAGAGGACCCCTCAAGATATGTTTCATTCAAGTGCACTCTTGCTCTTCAAAATCCATAAATTCATATTTTTGTCATGAGATAGCCCAATCCCAGATATTAGTCCAGTAATCCTATTCTGAACTACCTCCAGCTCATTAAAATTCATCCTTAAATAAGAAGGCTGATGCCATCATACATGGTTCTCTAGATGTTATCTCACACATGGTCCATATAAGCAAAGCATAACCTACCTACTTCAGTTGATATTTTATTTTACACTTTCCACATATATCCTCAAAGCACTGACTCCTCAAAGGCACTGAATCCTCAAGGCACTGAAGGCTTGTCTGGATGATGCTCCATTGTGAGTGTGAGCAAGGTCTAAACCTATTCCTGAATCAGATTTTCAAAGGCTGTCTTTTTATATAAAAGCAGCGCAACCCTTGCTCTGGCTGCATTCAACCAACTTGACATGGCAGGAATTAAATCTGAGGTCCTCTTATTATTTGGTTTGGTCATGCTCTGTACATTTACTTTATTAACTGACCATCCCTCCCATAACTTGAATGGGTGCAGATGGAGGAGAAGGCTTCCAGATCCATTCTTATTTTATGAAAGTCATTCTAGAAATTCACTCAGAATCTGGAGCGCCTTCCAGTAACAATTATTTTCCAGAAAATGAGTCGACTAGGACAGTCTGAGGAGAGTGGATTGTGGGCATTTTACACTGTTGAGACTAATCTAACGTTACCAGGACTACGCTCGGTCTGATTCGGTTTTATTTTTTGAGGTGGGCAAATTCACAATTCTATTATAATTCTCAATCCCATCACCCGCACATCCCCTCAGTACCTTCACATCTGCACCTCTGACTCCTTTAAAAATGTGCTATCACTTCGGTTTAGTTTAGAGATATGGCATTGAAACAGGCCCTTTGGCCCACTGAGTCGGGACCGACCAGCAATAATCTGTACACTTGTTCTCTCCTACACATCAGGGACAATTTACAGAGGGCCATTTAACCTACAGACGGGCATATCTTTGGAATGCGGGAAGAAACCGGAGCACCCAGAGGAAACCCACACAGTCACAGGGAGAACGTACAAGCTACCTGCAGACAGCACCCATAGTCGGGATCGGTCCCGGGTCTCTGATGCTGTGAGGCACCAGCTGTACCACTATTTTGCCCCTATTTTGTGCCACGATTTGTTCCTTCAGTAGACTAAAGTGCTGGAGAAACTCAGCGGGTGCGGCAGCATCTATGGAGCGAAGGAAGTAGGCAACGTTTTGGGCCGATTTGGTGTCCTATTCAGCTCTGCTTTCACAGACAATTTTTTCCCGTTGTACAACTAGAACATTTGGATAAACATGCAGTTTAAATTGCATCCAAACTTGACGAGCATATACATCTTTTAATGAGATGATATCTTTGAAAAGGCTATTTCAGTATGTAGTAGAATATGAGATTACTTTCCAATTCTAGTCTGGAAATGATGTTTAAGACTTGGTTTCTCTTCCATTTTTATGTACAAAATTCTTAAGATACTTGAGAAGGTAAATGTGGAGTTAACATTTCCCCTGTTAGGGTTCCCTAGAACCAGGGGTCAGTCTCCAAAATAATGAATTGGACAGTTAGAACATGGATGAAAAGAAATTTGAACAAGCAGAAAATAGTGGATCTTTGAATTCAAAGTACTTAGAAGGTAGTTTTTTTCATCGATTAAGGCAATTGAGGGATATGTGCTTGCTGCAGGGAAGTATTGCTCAGGGCAAAAATCACCCATGGAATTATAAAATGGGGTGGCTGACAAAAGGGAACGATTGGTCGACACTATTTTATATACCTTGTGTTCTGGTGCTTGTAACTGTGTTGTAATCTGATTCCTTTCACTTTGGAATTGGTAAATATGAAATTTATTTTAACTCGGTGAGATCATTTTAAGGCTGGTGAAAAGTGGCAAATCAAAAAGGTTTGTTATTGCCAAACACATTTTTAAAAGCCTGAAAAAAGAAAAACAAATGTAGTCAACTCCTTAATGTTGAAAGGAAAAGGGAAAAGATGGTAACCACAAATAAAGTGGATGCAAGGTATACCTGTTACATCTTTAGTTGTTAAATGAAACTCCTAAGGATTAGTGACAGAATCTAACTCAATATCTTGCAAGGTAGACAGAGTAGTTGCTGTGGAAAAATAAACCACAGATCTATTTGGGAGGAAGGTTTGTTAGAACTGTATTGGAGAAAGTTGAGAGTTTGGAGATGAGGTAAAAACACAGGGTTTAATGTTTTTTTGTTTCTGCAGCTTGCAGGAGGAGTGGTTCTTGGTGTGGCTCTCTGGCTCAGACATGATCCTCAAACCACTCAAGTGCTGGATACGCAGTTCGAAGATAAGCCGGCTCCAAACACCTTCTTCATAGGTAAGAATTAAAACCTTAAATTCAATGATGCAGATTTGGAAACTTAGTAAATACAGTTGGGGCTGATAACAGTGCGGTGTAACTAAAGCTTCTCTCACAAAGGAACTGATAACCTAAGCAGTTCCTGTTAAAATTGAGTGCCATAATAAATATAGTCTATGTGATACTGACACATTGTGTTAAGAAAAGATTCCAAATCCATTTGATTTAGTTAGGATAATTAGCTTCAGGTTTCTTACTCCTGATGTCTCTTCTTGCCCTTTAGACATTAGAGATACATCGTGGAAACAGGCCCTTCGGCCCACTAAGTCCTTGCTGAACAGTGATTTGTACAATAACACTATCGTACACACTAGGGAGAATTTTACGATTTTCTTCTACTGAAATCCAATTAACCTACAAGGCTGTTAGTCTTTGACGTGTAGGAGGAAACTGGAGCACTTGGAGAAAACGCATGCCGTCATGGGGAGACAGTATAAACTCCGTACAGACAGCACCCATGGTCAGGATTGAACCCAGCTCTCTGGCGCTGTAAGGCAGCACCTCTACTGCCGTGCCATTGTGCAGCTCATCCAAATAAGAGTAGGCCATGGGTCTGTGAAAGTTTTTTCAAACAGATGGTGAAGAATCTTTGGAATTATCTTGAGTCTCAGCCACAGAGTTTATTCAAACTTCCATTCTGGGCATTTTGTGAGTCAATAGCTTGAGGAAGAGTAGAGGAAGGTGGCATTGTGAAAGGTTATCCACAATCTTCATGAATGATATAGCAAGCTTGAAGGAGAGGTGGATTTTAAGAAGCACCATGAATGAAAGATGGAAAGGTTAGGGAGGGATTCCAGAGCATGGAACCTTAAAGTTAAAATATTTTTGAGGAAGTTCAAAACTGATATTCTTATTCAGTAGTTTCCAAATGGCCTGTTCTTATTTATAGGAAACTTACTGGTAGTTTGGAGTATTTTTGTGTGGTAATGTTAATATTGATATCAGCTTTGAGGAAGTAAAAATGAAAGTAATTAGCATTGGTCAATTTTTTACACTTAACACTGCTCTATGTTGAAGAATGTAAGAGCTGTAGCTACAGGTGGATCTGTAATCTGACATGGTCCATGCATTCAGTTGCTTAATGGAATTTGACCCTATCCATATTCTCTTGAGATGCTGCCTGACCTGCTGAACTACTCCAATACTCTACGCACTTATCCGTGTTCTCCGGTGGTGTGCCTGATCGGCTGAGTTACTCTAGCAATTTCTTAGTTCAAATGTGAAGTTCCAATTTGGTCAATAAAATTGAATTTAATATTACTTTAAAGTATAAATCACAATACAGTACATCAATAGACATTTGATGAGAAGTAGTATGCAAATTTTCGGTAGTTCTTTTCAGCCTCAGATATTGACAGACATGCAAACGCATCCAATGTTTGTGAACTGAGTCATCAAATATTTATTAACTCTGCTGTGGGAAGATTTGTATTTGTTTTAGCTGATTAATGTTTTTTGGAGAATTTGCCCTCATCTTCATTCATGGACTGCCAAATTACAGGACTTGTGAGGCGGTGCAATGCCGGACCACAGAAATGTTTCTTTACTTTGCGTGATGTAAAATATCTAAAATTTGTCTGAAAGCTACATTTTTAGTTAAGATGGAGGTCTAGACTTTAAAACCAGGCAGATTTTAAGCAGTCCCATGTTTTAAAAAAAAAAAAAAAAAATGGAATGTTTTAGGGAGCGATTCAAGAGATTAGAATCAGCTAGAATGTGTTGGAGGAAAGTCAAAGCTGATGGAGGTCTGAGATCTTGAGGAAATTGTGGGACAAAAGGTAACTGGTGAATTGAAGGTCATAAGGAATAGGAATAAAATTCGGCCATTCAGCCCATCAAGTCTACTCAGCCATTCAATCTTGGCTGATCTATCTCCCTCCTAACCCCATTCTCCTGCCTTCTCCCCATAACCTCTGACACCTGTACTAATCAAGAATCTAGGAATGAAACTATGCAGCGATTTGACAACATTTAAACTTTAAACATGCTCCTGAGCTGGCCCAGCAGTGATGAAAATCCGTACTGGGTCAAGAGTAACAAATCTTTTGTTTGCCAACTATTTATGGAGTGCAGAGTGAGGGAGGTCATCTTTGAATTAAGCAGGAGATGTCAAGGGTATAGATTAGGGTTATGGAGGTAGAGATATTGTTTCATGGAGATGGAAATGCATTGACATTGCAAACACCTTGCAGTGAGAAATGACACCAATGTTCTGGACTGTCGCTTGGGTTTCAGAAGCCATCACAGAAAGATTTGCAGTGATACAGGGGAAAGACTACGATGTTTTCAATCCTCTTGGTGTTTGGAGTTGTAGAGCATAGAAATGGGACCTTCATCTTATGAAGACTGCATTAATCATTGTGTTCCCAGTTACACAAATCCCATATTCCCATCAACTTCCCCTATAGGGATCAGGATAAGTTGCTCCGGGAAAGGTGGAACACACATTCGGTCGCCTCCTCGATGGAGAGGCGACTTTTTCCATGTCGCCTCCCTCGCGGCCTAAAAACTTGGATTGGAGAGGCCTTTCCAGGAGTCGGGCCCAGAACATCAGCAGCGGGCGCAGCGTGGACTTTTCCATCGTGGAGCGGGCGAACCCTTGCCGGGGGTCGCCAGAGAGGAGTGCTCCGATCGCTGGCCTGGTGACTTTGGCATCATGGGGCTGTGGTCTGCGGAGCTTCTAGCCGCGGGCGTGGCGTGGACTTACCATCCGCAGCCCGGGATCCCTCGCTGGGGATCGCCAGAGAAGAGCTCCGGCCTGCGGCCTATAACATCCTGAAGCCGCGGTCTCCGGTAGGAAAGTGCCGATTCGGGACCTCCAAGCCGCAGAGTGTGTTCGACCGTCCTGATGTCGGAGTTTTGATCATCCTGACGAGAGGGCCTGTACATCGGGCCGTCCGTAGCGATGACTACGGAGGGTTTATTGCCCTGCCCACGGGTGAACAAAGGAGGAGGACTGGCTGAACTTTGTTGCCTTCCACCACAGTGAAGAATGCTTTTTTTTTTAATTTCAAAATAGACTTTATTCAAGTAATAAATATATACAATACGTGAACCGTGCGAAACATTCATCCGACATTTTCGGAGGCTATACAAATTGTCCCTCCCTCCTACGCCACAGGGATCACCCGGGCCGTCTTCCAGTTCATCTGGGGGTCGAGGATAGACCGGGTGCGACGGGCCGCAATGTACAAGTCGGCAGACAACGGGGGTAAAAGCGTGCCCAACGTCGCCCTCACCCTGATGGCCACCTTTGTGTGTGGCTGCATCAGGCGGAGTGTAGAACCAAGGTACGTGGGCACCAAGTGTCACTACCTGCTGAGGTTCTACCTGTCCCCGGTGTTGCGAAGGATGGGCCTGGCGCAGTCAGCTGGACATTGCCCCCCATCTGTCGTCTATGGAAAGGTTCTTCCGGACCAACACCTTTGACCACATGTCCATTGGGCAGTGGTCAGCACGGAATGTCCTGCAGGCACTGCAGGGAAAGGACTCGATGGATCCGGTGGCATGGTTCCCAGAGCAGACTGCCCAGCTTGTCTGGCAAAATGCCTCATCGCCAGAACTCACCAACAAGCACCAAGACCTGGCTTGGCTGGCGGTGAGGGGGAGCCCTCCCAGTCAGATCCTTCCTGCACCGTCGGAACCTCACTACCAGCGCACGCTGCCCTCGGGACGGCTGCTATGGCGAGGAGACGGTTGCCCACCTCTTTGCAGAGTGTAGATTTGCAAAAAGAGTCTGGATAAGTATGCAAGGGTCCCTGGAACGCTTTATCCCGAACAGCTCCGTCACAGAGGACTCTGTGATTTACGGACTGTTCCCAGGGACACATTCAGAGACTGACATCGGGTGCTGCTGGAGGGTCATCAACTCGGTGAAAGAGTTGCCCTTTGGCCTGCCCGAGAAGATGCCCTTTGGTCTGCCCGAGCGTTGTTCACCACCCAGCAGAGCCGAGAGCACCTCACACCTGATGACCAAATTTTTTCCGGTTATGGTTGCTTCCACAGCTCCAGCTTCTTACCCACCTTGACTATCTGCTCCAGCCAATTCTTGTTACACGCCTCAGCCCCCCCGAACCAGATCCCCAGCACCTTCAAGAATTCAGGCTTGATGGTGAAGGGGACAGAAGTTCGGTCGGGCCAGTTGCCAAAGAGCATGGCCTCGCTCTTCCTGCGGTTCACCCTGGCTCCCGTGGCCGACTCAAACTGGTCGCAGATACTAATCAGTCTGCGGACCGACCCTGGATCCGAGCAGAAGACAGCGACATCGTCCATGTACAGGGAGGTTTTGACTTGAATGCCCCCACTGCCTGGTAATGTCACTCCTCTTATGCTCGCATCCTTCCTGATGGACTCGGCAAAAGGTTCAATGCAGCAGACAAACAAGACAGGAGAGAGAGGGCACCCCTGCCTGACTCCAGACCTTACATGGAAACTGTCTGATTCCCACCCATTGATTTGGACTGCACTACCGATATTGGTGTAGAGCAGTTTGATCCAATTTCGGATTCCCTCCCCAAAACCCATTTTGGAGAGCACGTCCCTCATGTACGTGTGCGATATCCTGTCGAAGGCCTTCTCCTGGTCCAAGCTGACTAGGCAGGCATCCACCCATCTGTCCTGCACGTAGGCAATGGTGTCTCTCAGCAGCGCTAGGCTGTTTGAGATTTTCCTGCCAGGTACAGCACAGGATCACCTGTCCCAGAGCAGACTTGACCCGGTTGGCGATGGCCTTAGACAGGATCTTATAATCTACATTCAGCAGTGTTATGGGTCTCCAATTTTTAATGTCCTTCATCTCCCCCTTCTGCTTGTAGATTAGGGTGATGCTGCCCTTCCTCATCGAGTCTGACATGCTGCTGGCTAGAAGCATGTCGTTGTACACTTCCAGCAGGTCCGGGCCCACCCAGTCCCACAGAGCCGAATACAACTCGGCCGGTAAGCCATCGCTTCCGGGAGTTTTACTCGAGTCAAAGGAACGGATGGAGCCAGTCAGCTCCTCTAGGGTCAGTGGTTGGTCCAGACTCTCCCGCTTGCTGTCCTCCAAGACCTCCGTGATAGAGGACAGGAAGTTCTGGGAGGCGGTGCTGTCTGTGGCCTTTTTGTCATACAAATCCGTGTAAAAGGATTTGCAGATCCTCAGCATATCCGTCTGCAAGGATGTTACCGAGCTGTCCTCCTCCCTAAGGCTTTTCATCACAGAGCTCCCCCTGTGAACCTTATGGAAGAAGTAATGTGAGCACGTCTCATCCTGCTCCACATGGCGGACCCTGGATCGGAAGATGAGCTTGGAGGATTCAGAGGTAAAGAGCCGAGCTTGCCGGTCCTTCACTTCTCTAAGTTCCTCCCTCACATCCACCCCACTCGACTGCAGAAGGAGCAGTTGTTGCAAATCTGTCTGGAGTTGGCACAATTCCCTCTGACTCTGTCTTGCTCTCTGAACCCCTTTAACTATGAAGAACCTCTTAATGTTCTCCTTGGTTGCTTCCCACCAGAGTGTCGGGGAGTCAAGGAGGGGCCTCACCGTTCTCCAACATGCGTAGTCCCACTTTAGCTCCTCAACGTTCTCTGGGGTCAACAGCTTCATATTTAACTTCCACGTCCCTCTGCCTGCTTTCTGGTCCTCCTGTAGGTGACAGGAAGCCTGAAGGAGGCAGTGGTCAGAGAAGAACACCGGCGTGAGGTCGGTGTGTCTCACCATGACGGCCTTCGTCGTGAAGACAAAGTCTATCCGGGATCGGGCTAAACCATCTGATTTCGACCAGGTGAACTGTGGCTGGGACCCGCCTGCAGGGTTGCTGAAGGCGTCGTGCAGCTTTGCATCTTTTACCGTCTCCATCAGGAACTTGGACGTGCTGTCCAGTCTGTTGTCAGCACTGCCGGATCGTCCAGCCGCATCAATGATGCAGTTGAAGTTTGTGTTAAATCTTATTGTGTGTTCTTTTTAAGTGTATCACTGCTGGCAAATTCATTTCACTGCACCTTTGGGTGCATGTGACGAATAAAATTGACTTTGACTTTAGAGAGTAATGGTCTTCATGTGGAGTAAGGCCTTGGATGCAGGTGACAATGTGTAGTTGGATCATGGCTGGGATGGTTGCAAATCCACATTGATCATGTCCGCTTTGGACCAATAGCAGGTTTGCTTTGGAGATAATTACTCAGCTGCTCTGCATCCAGCACATCAAATGGACAGAGTCTGCCTTATATTTTAACCATAGATACATTGTTTTTGATGTGATGTTGAGAAAACCAGTTGCTCCAATTTTTTAAATGTCATGAACATTTTTGCATTTAATTATTTAACCGAGCATAGCAAAACCTACAACTGTGTGAACATATGCTATTGAGCAAAATAATATTGTAACATAATGGAGAGCATCTTTTGGCCATTCCATGTTTCCTTTCATATTTCATTATCGATGAGTGGGATACTCTGCATTTGAAGTTTGAGGAGGTTTGTTTTAGCACGACGACTACAACCATGACTGGAGTTTATCTTGCATTCCTTGGTCTTGTGCAAATATTGAACCTGTACTTGCCTTTTTTCCCCATCTAACTTGTAGGTTTACAAGAGGCATTGCAAGCATCAGTCCAAATGGGATTGGGCATACATGTGGAGGTGATCGCTTTGTCTGGATAACTTTTTTTTCCGTGTGGCTAGTTTATGTGCCAGGCCTGTTAGACTTCAAGGCTGGTGTTGTAATGAAATGCTTCCACCACCAAGTTCCTCCACCTCCAATATATTTCAAATATTGTGACACAAAATGGAAGTCAATGTTCCTTGCCCAGTTATTATGGGATAATTCTGAGGTAATTTGACAGTGATCTCAACATTATGCCATTGTAACAATTGAAGCTCTCAAATCTACAGCCCTATGGTTTATGGTCATTCCATGAGATGACCAAATTAAATAGAATTATTTTTGTATAACTTATCTTATCTGCTTAAAACTGACATAAATTATCTGAAGAATGGTCCCTAACTGAAATACTGTCTGTTTCTCATCATAGATGCTTATTTCTTCCAGCAATATTTTGCTTATGATTCCAGTAGCTGGTCTCCTATCTGTGTTTTGTGCCCACTTAAATGTTTTATTATGATTGATGTAATGTTACTAGATTGTAGTATCTTGGTTAACACCAAGAGCTACCTGAAAATTTAATGATGTGGATTGACATGGTGTTATTTGCTCAGAATTGTTCCATCATCTTAAAAAAAAAACTGGGCTCCCTACATGGTTTGATTGTTTAGAAGAACTGAATAGTTCACTGGCTACAAAACTGGACGGAGAGACTAGGTTAAATTATAGCTTTGCTGAATGTTTTAAATTTCATCACTAACTGAAGTGAATCAGAATGTATTAAAATGGTGAAAATATTGGGGGTCATTAACAAAGATCCTTACTGCAATACTTTGACCTGGATCTATCTTGAACTGCTGTATGCTGTAGTCAATTAATGCCTTGTCTAGGCTGGTCTTGCAAAGATTGAAAGTGGTTGCAGCACATGTCCGTGAGGCATTGTACACAAAGTGTGCACATGTGCTTGCCACGATTTTGGCCATTGTCTACTGATGTATAAAATAGCTCTTCAAACTCTGGTTTGGGAACCCCAGCTATACGAATGAAAGACTGTGTTTAATATTATTGCCGTCCTCTTTAAAAAAAAATTTTTTTTTTTAAATGTCTCTATAAATCTAAATTATGCTTGCCTGTCATGGTTTTCAGTGGTAGTCCATCTGACTCTGATAACTTTCAATAGCCCACAAAAATCAATTGAGGCCAGTTCTCCAAGTGTTACTTTTGTTGGGGAATGGGTCCAACCAATTTGCATTTATTTTGTGTTTTTAATGTAGTTAAAATCACACCACAGAAGATGGTAAACTTCAAGGTCCAAAATATTGGTCATTCAAATTGATATCAGCAGCATCTTAAAGGAGACAGGAGTAGGGCACATTAATTATGACCTGAAATTACAGCTGCCACTGTACAATTATATTAGGGGATGTGGCTGAGAAGAGGAGAGGTTCTTTCTAATTCAGTGGGCCTTACGGAGGTGAGATGAGCTCTCTCTTGCCCCTTTCCAAGTAGGGAATGGTTTGAGAAGTGGGTGTGATCCTTCGTCAGAGGTAGGAGAGCCCTCTTTAGTTACCTTGGCCTCTTTCATGCTCTTTCAACTCTTGCTCCATCTGTTACTTGAGTAGATAGCTTTCTCTTGTATTTATCCCTTGAATTCAGCCAAGCCTACCTGGATGGGTAAAACTAAAGGCTCACAACAGTGCAACCAAGATGTGTAAAGTTTATTCTAAAGAATCATGACATTACATGTTGAGTAAATTACTGAAGGTATGATGCCAAATACCTAACCATTTGTACACTAGTATGATATATATTACTTTGCTTTAACCTTAACTGTAACCTATCTCTTCTATTCAAATTAATCCCTGAGTCAATACGGGTGTTCAGCACTGGCAGTTTGCAGGGAAATTGGAGAAACTTTTCTCTGAACTCTCATGCTTTATAAATGACAATCGCACCCTTCCAGTGACAATTTGGTGAACACAAAGTTTTCCTCTCCTGTTGGCCTGTTATTTTACACTAATGTGCTTGATACAGCTACAGAACAGTTTTATGTTTGCCCACGAGCATTTATGAGATCTGAGTTTATCAGCATTCTGAAAAGTTGGTGACTGGATCTTATCCTAATGAGAATTCTAATGTTTACTGTTGGGGATGGGAGGAGTTATCCTGGCATCTATTGGTTATTTATGTATTGACTTAACTCTTGGGGATGGCCACATTGCAGGGATCAAAGGTGATTCTGAGTTTATCTAAACACGTTATTCTGCAATGCCTGTCAGCTTACAGCTTGATTGGGGGGAATCAATCCCAGCCCATATTTCCTTTTAGAATGATGGGATTTCATTTTTTGGTAAATTTTAATCTGTCAATTTAAAATCACACTTACTGTAAAGGTACCAGAGTTAATGAGCAATGGATATCTGAAATGAGCTGTATATTTTGAGCTGAGGGCTTCTGTTGATGTAACTTGAATAGATGCCGGTTCTGTGGGTGAGTCTGTTTATATTTCAAATATAAATATAAATTAGTTTGTGTGTGTGTGTGCGGAGGGAAGTTGAGAGCACAAAGCACTTAAGAATGAGAGGATATCCGCAAATAATTTATCCAGTCTTGCTGACTCATTAGAAACCAATGTGTAAGCAGAATGAAGCCTTCAGCTTGCGTTATTGTCTCCAGCGACAGTTGTCTGGGTCTGCAGTTTGGGAACATGCTACACTGTGATCTGAAGATGATGGCTGTGATCTGATCTTGTGATAATCAAAAGCATCCTGCCTCTTGGGGATGTGATTGTTATTCCTTCATTTCCTGCCCTTGTCCTCTTTCTTCCCCTAAAAGTTTAGTTTAGTTTATAGAGATGCAGCCTGGAAACAGGCCCTTCAGCCCTCCGGGTTTGCGTGACAAATGATCATCGTACACTAGTTCTATGTTATCCCTTTTTCACATCCTACATACAAGAGGCAATTAATATATAAGCCTGCACATTTTTGGAATGTGAGTGGAAACTGGAGCACCTAGAGTAAACCCGCGCAGTCACTGGGAGAGCGTACAAACTCTGTATAGACAGCAAGCACCCTTAGGATGGAACCTGGGTCTCTGGCGCTGTAAGGCAGCAACTCTACCACTGCACCAGTGTGCCACCCTAGGGAAAGGGCAAAATAGCTCCCAGTCCTCTGGAAATCATTCTGTTCTGTGCTTTCTTTGACGGTTGTTCCCTTGGTGGGTATTTAACATTCACTTTCCCCCACCCCTCACCACCCACCAAGCAAAGCTTTAATCCTGGGATTAGGTGTCACATCTATCGTAAAGGGACTGGATAAAGAAAGTAGCAGGATGGTTCTGAGATGCTTTTTATGATCGTGTTTCGTATCCTGCTTGATGTGATTGATGGAGGGGTTGGGGAGTAGAAAGGGTTGTTCAAAAGCCTAAATATACTTGAGGCGACAAGTTTGTGGACCCTGACGGCACTAATGATTTAGCCATAAGCACCAGTGAAATCATTTGTCTGTCTCTAATCTTGTTGGTCATGTGCTGAGAGTTGACTGGAAAATATGAGCACTCTAAGAGAAAGCTGCGGAAGAATTTGCCTGGCTTGCAATAAACATCTGTTTTGTATGACTGGGAAGCAGTGAATTGCCAGACCCTACATGGCTACTCTTAAGTTACTGCATGCAGCTGTGATTTTTCAGTCTGACTTTATACTTGCTGGATGTCCTCAATTTGTTGTTTCTAGTCTTTTATCATCCACAACTCTGTCAGTTTGCTTTTGATAGTTCTCTGTAAGGGATTCCATCACTTCCTCCTATCCCATGAAGGGGCAGGATTGTAGGACTTAAAAACGTCGATCTCTGGAGCAATCTTTAGGAGGCAGAAGTTGGCACCTGTCTCCGAGGGTGATGAGTGGAAAGCAGTGATTCTTTTTGAAAATTTCCGACTTCCTGAAGCTGGATGCTTTTAAATGAATAAATGGCATTCAAGAGATCTTTACCCTAACAGGATGTGTGTTGCTTGTGAGAATTGTGATGAAGCCAAGCCAGATTACATGAATTGCACAAAGGCGAATTGACGTTTCTGGCTAGCAATTGTTCAGGTTGGGGGGGTTGATTCATGAAGGAGTCTGCAAGGAATTTGTCGCAATCTGATGTTTGGTTGTTGGCACTTTGGATCCCAGGTGTACTTATAACATGGCTGGAACCACTTCTGTTCAGAATGGATTAATGATATGATTGCACTACTTGCCTATACATAACATACCATGTTTAAGCTGATCAATTATTTTCTATTGTGTAACAGGCTGTTGTCAACTTTCTTCACCTGGAACGTGTATTTTCCTTTACCGATTTTAATTGGGTAGCAGCTGGGTATCACTGACTGTCATCAGCTCTTGTGTAGAAAGAGAACAAAATAATATGAAGTTGTGCCAATACTTGTGACAAAAACAAAACTGATAAATATAGGGGAAATATGAGAAAGTGCGTGCAGATTTGAGGGAATAATGGGCTGAGGTTAATGCAGAAAGGAGTGGTGCAAAGGATGAGTAATATGTAACTGTCCTGGGCCATCACTTTCCTTGGTTTCACAGATGAATTGCTTTAGCCCAGGGGTCAGCAACCTTGTTCTGCATAGGGTCCGGGACACGTGTCTGTGAGCGGATGGCGGGCCATATCTATCACGTGTACACATGGATCCCGCCCCGGATGGCAGGCATCAAATCACGTGTTCACTGAAAGTAGACAAAAATGCTGGAGAAACCCAGCGGGTGAGGCAGCCTCATGAAATCCTTGCATGTCTCACCCGCTGAGTTTCTCCTGCATTTTTGTCTACCTTCGATTTTTCCAGCATCTACAGTTCTATCTTAAACGTGTTCACATAAGGTGCGCGGCCGTGCCGGCCACTTTGTGCAGGATGCGGTACAGCCAGAGCTCGGCGCCCGGCCGCTGCTCGGGGCGCTCGGCGGGCCGGATGATTACGGGGGGGAAAATCCGCCTGCGGGCCGGATGATTCCGGGTTACGGGCCGCATCTGTAGGTTGCCGACCCCTGCTTTAGCCTGAGAAGCCCTATAGAAGATGAAAAATCCTGAAAGCTATGTTTGAGGAAGTGGTATCAGAGCAACTGGAAAATAATAGGATGGGACAGGGTCACTATTGAATCATGCAATTGTTTGAAGTTTTGTTAATTGATTGTGGTCAGCAGAACAGAACAAATCAGTTTGTGCAGTGAATTTGGACCAAGAGGCTTTCCATTAGGTGTCAATTATTATACAAGTTGACGGTAATGTGGTATGGATTGAGGATTGGTTAACAAAGTGGGGAATAAATAGGTAATTTTTGGGTTAAGAGGCTATGACAAATGGGTGCGGTAGATAGAAAATAATAAAGTAAAAGGTCATTCGATTTGATAGAATAAAAGAGGTGGAATACTTTACACAAATTGCAAGAGTAGAAGCATCTTGCTACAACTAATACATAGGGCCTTAGTGACCCTGTATGTTACGTGCAGATGTGATCTCCCTACCTAAAGTAAGAATATAATTGCCATGGAAGAGCACAGCAAACACTTTCCAAATTGACTCCCTGGGTTTCTGCATTAGTTCTGAAGAGAATTTCTATGTACTGGATAGAATCGCAATAAAGTGTAGGGCGCTGGGGAGTGTTGTAGAACAGAAGAATCTAGGAGTACAAGTACATAGTTCCCTGAAACTGATGCCACAGGTAGACAAGGTGGTGAAGGCGGCTTTCAGCGTGCTGGCCTTCATCGGTGAGTGCATTTCGTATAGTAGTTGTGATGTTACGTTGCAGATGTACAGAATGTTGGTGAAGCTGCACTTGAAGTACTGTGGTCATTTTTGGTCTCCCTGCTATAGAAACTATGCCATTATGCAGAGATGATTTACGAGGATGTTGCCAGGATTTGGGATTAAATTATTAGATGAGGTTAGGCAGACTATTAGGACTTGGGGTGCAAGAAACTGAAGGGTGTTCTTTTGCAAGTGTATGTAGTCAAATGAGGAAAATCAATGGTTAAATTGCTTACTTATGCTTCAGTTTATGTTTTCGTGATATCTGTGTCAGTCGCTCTTATCTCCAACTTGGGCCCACTGCCCAAAGTTTCACAACCCTCCAGTAACGCTAAACAGTAGAGAGAATATACTGCAAGGCAGTGCCTAGTAATGTAGCTTCTGCAGATGTTGGTAGTTGGCCAAGTGATGCAATAGGAGGCTTCCTGGACAATGTGCAGAACACCCAGCTGACAGAGGGCATTGTTATTCACCACAATTTATTTGGACCTTTGTTTTGTCTCTGTGTCCTATTAGTTAACTCGTCAAACAATAGAGGATGACAGAAGGTATCAGTACTTTGACGATGGGGGTGGTTGGATGCAAAGAAATAATTGATTTTGGGTGTTTCCTTTGATCTTGTCCCACTTACCTGGAGTACCACACAAAAGGTCGGTTTTCATCTGTTTTTTTACACACTAGGCAGAACTTATAATTTGTCTGAAGGATTGGTCAGAAGGATTGTCATTAAGCGGTATGCATATATTTATTTTAAATGATTACACACTCACGAGCTGGCAACTTGTTCTTTCCAAAGTTAAGATGTACACAAGAAAATAAATCTAGGAGTGGCACATGATTATATAAGCCTCTCCTGCTCAGTGTGATCATGGCTGACCTGCCCAGGTTTTAACTGTCCCGATGCAGAGTTCCGACCCAAACAATGTCAACATTTCCTTTGCTGCTTGACCAGCTGAGTTCCTCCAACCATTTGTTTTTTGCCAGGCCTCAACAGGACCACATTGCCCACAATTCCCCAAACTCATAACTTTTCATCTTCCAATGATTGGGCTAACGCGAGTGGGGAATTGTACTGATTCATCACCCTCTCAGAGAAAATTCCTCTGCCCCACAGTTTTAACACTCCCACTCAATTGTATAGACGAATCTAGGGGTGTAATGTGAAAAAATGACCATGTGACTTGAGTATTGAGTACTCAGCTTGGTGCCAGTGACACATAGTCCATTTATTTCTAAGGCAGCTTGCAGAAGTTTTGAGGGAATGGAAATCTTTGTGGTAACTTCACGTTATTTTTTTTAATGTAAATAGTTCACAATCTATTTGTGAGAACTTTGGGTGTGCCATCGACTGGCGCCAGCAATGGCTGCCTCGCCAGCAATCTGTTTTGCCTCTACCTCAAGCTCTGTGCCGAACAACTGGCACCAGTCTACACAGACATTTTCAATCGGTCCTGCAAACCTGCAATCCCTGCCTGCTTCAAAGTCTCCACTATTGTTCCTGTACCCAAAAAGCCAAGGATTACTGGTCTTAATGACTACAGGCCTGTCGCACTGACCTCTGTACTCATGAAGACCCTTGAAAGAATTCTGCTGGCTCACCTGAAAAATATCACGTACTAGGCAGAACTTATAATTTGGCTGGACCCTCTGCAGATTGCATACCGGGCAAATAGACCAGTGGATGATGCAGTCAATCTAGGCCTGCACTTCATCCTCCAGCACCTAGGCCACACACACACACGCACGCGCACACACACGCACACACACACACACACACACACACACACACACACATATACACACGCACACACACACACAGTTATATATTCATATATATATATGCACTTTTGTTTTCTCATTTATAACATTGCTTACAGAGTACTATGTTTACATATTCTGTTATGCTGCTGCAAGTAAGGATTTCATTGTTCTAACTGGGACATGAGAGAATAAAACACTCTTGACTTACGTCGTTAATGTGTGGGATAGAACTAGTGTACGGGTGATCGGTGATCGGCGTGGACTCGGTGGGCCGAAGAGCCTGTTTCCACACTGTATCTTTAAATTAAACTAAAAACACTAAAACTAGAGGGAGTCCAAAGAAGGGCCTCTACCCAAAACATCACCCAATTTCTTCTATCCAGAGATGCTGGCTGCTCCATGGAGTTCCCCCACACAATTAAAGCATGGAATAGTCTTCGCCCTACCATAATTACCCAACCAGATGCAACTAAATCTAAGGTAGCTCTTTTTTCCCCAAGAACCCTTTTTTGCTTAAGTCCAAGACAAGAGAGTTTTATTGTCATGTGTCCCAGATAGGACAATGAAATTCTTGCTTGCTGCAGCACAACAGAATATGTAAACATAGTACAGAACTGGAGATAAAAGTTCAGTGTGTTTATATACCATAGACCATATATATATACACAATAAATAAACAGATAAAGTGCAATGGTTGTTTGGAGTTTGGTGGTGGACCCTTCACCACCTCCAGTTTAAATTCTATTTGAAATATTTTTGGAGTAATTCTTGCTCCCTGAAGCAAGAGTTACTCCAGGGAGTTACTCCAGCTCCAGGGAGTGATTCTGCATTGGTTTTCAGCGGTCGCGGCGACCGGACAGCAATGGCGGCCAGATCTCCCACAATGCAAACGGAGGAAGAAAGTGCACATGTGTAGGGTGGCCGATGATGTGCTGGTCGTGGTTGTGCGCCTGTGCAGGGGGAGGATGTGCAGGCTGTGGCAGTGTGCATGTGCAAAGAGAGAGCGGAGCCCGGCGACCCAGACACGGATGGCGGGCGGTGACAGAGAGAGAGATAGAGAGGGGGGCTCGCTCAGAGTTGAACGGCAGGTGTCCCGGGTGCTTGCCAAGCCGGACAAAATGGCACGGCTTATAGGTTGCCCGGCAGGACTTTAGGTGGCCATTGGCACCCGGGCAACTGTTAATTTCGAGCCCTGCATAGTCACTTCTGTGGAACCATCATTTCCAGGGACCTTAAATGGGAGGCCACCATCGACTCCACAGTCAAAAAGCTACCCCCCATCGACGAACTATACACTGCAAGGGCCAGGAAGAGAGCGGGTAAGATCAACCCTGGCCACAAACTCTTGAAAGCACTTCCCTCTGGAAGTCGACTCTGGACTGTCAAAGTTGCCACAGTAAGATATAACTACACGTTTTTCCACTGAACAGCCAAAAGTCTGCAGCCTCCATTTGCTCTGGTATTTTATTTCATTCTTCACATGTTTCAATTATAATGTTTTATTTTTAATTGTCTTCTGTATATTGTGTTGCTTGTGAGCAAATCACCAAGGTAAATTCCTTGTATGTATACATATTTGGCTAATAAAATTTATTCAATTCAATTATAGTATGTGTTAAATGTATGTTTTAATTTTCTTTAACTTGTTTTATGTTGGGGGAAACTTTTTAAATCTCTTACCTCGACGGAGATGCAATTTTTTTCCGTATAGTATCTCCGTCTGCACTGCGGCCTAACATCGGGAGTTGGCGGCATCTGCTGGAGACTGACTTCGAGAGCTCCAACCGCGGGAGCCTGCAGGACTTACCACCGTTGAGCTTGCGATCCCTTTGTCAGGGATCGACCTCGGAGCTCCAACCGCGGGAGGCTGTGGACTTAACATCGTGGAGCTCGCGGTCTCTGGTTAGAGACCGATTTCGGGAGCTCCAACCGCAGGAGCTTCGATCGTCCCGGCTGCGGGGGCTTCGATCGTCCTGGTTGCGGATGGTTCGACTGCCCCGACCGCCAGGAACTGTGGATATGTGATCATGTCTTTATTTTCACTTAATCTTTTCACACATTATTGTTGAGTTCCAATTTTAAAATGTAGTTGCAAGCAGCAGCAGTGACTAAGCTCTAGAATGGAACGGTGGCTAAAGAGATTTGGATTAAAGTTCTGCACCCCTCATCCCTGGTCGAACCATCCACAGTCGGGGCGATCAAAGCTCCCATGATCGGGGCGGTCGAAGCTCCTGCGGTTGGAGCTCGGTATTTCAGCACAAAAGCAATAGTTAAGGGCCTGTCCCACTTGGCGATTTTTTTTTCGGCGTCATATCAGTGTCACCAAAAGATTTTGAACATTTCAAAATCCAGCGGCGACAAAAAAATGTTGCGACACTCGAAAAAACACCGCGCGTCATACGTCATTACGCTGCGACGTTTCGGTGACCAGGGCCCTCACTTAACTTTTTTTCTCTGTTTCCAGCCGGGCAACCTTGACAGCTTTTTAGGTTGCCAAATGACAGTTTAGGTGGTCATTGAAGACGGTTTGCATGACGCGTGCGATAATGTGCTCAGACGAAGTGCGTAGTTACCAGTCGGAATTATGCTCAATGAAGCATTCACATATTATGTTCAAGAAGGGACTGCAGATGCTGGAAAATCGAAGGTAGACAAAAGTGCTGGAGAAACTCAGCGGGTGCAGCAGCATCTATGGAGCGAAGGAAATAGGCAACGTTTCAGGCCGAAACACATCAGTCTGAAGAAGGGTTTCGGCCCGAAACATTGCTTATTTCCTTCGCTCCATAGATGCTGCCGCATCCGCTGAGTTTCTCCAGCATTTTTGTCTACATTCACATATTATTTCTGCTTCAAATAACTCACAAACTAAACATATTCACCAATCAAGACATGATATATACCACAATGACATGCAGCAAAATTATAATACAATATCTCAACTCTTTTCACACATTGCAATTAATGCAATTTCTATTAGTTCTTTCCACTTCCAAACAAAAATGTGGTTGGATTATTCAGCATATGATCAACCTGTGTCAATAAATCCTGGACCATGGTAACATATATGCTTAAACATGCGCACTACAGATTGATGCAAGCAAGTTCTCTGTGAAAGACTGAAAATTATCATGACATGGCCTTAGCATGGGTCGTTATTGCTATTGGTACAGAAACACTCTCGCTTCCCACATAATCTATCCATAACAAAATATACAGGTTGCAAGGAAATTTCTAAAGGAGTTTATTCCCATCTGACAGGTTAAACATTACACTAACTGATAAGAGATGGCCAAAGTACATAACTGCAGCAAATGTTCTTTTGGTAATATGTTAAAGGTGTCAAAACAAATAATAACATTGGGAATTAAAACACATTTGATTGCATTCTGTTATCAACATAGTCAATGTTCGCTCTGAAGACCATGAAGCACAATAGGGTCAGGGAGGGGGGGGGGGTGTGAATCAATGCGGGGTGGATAGATGGCGGGGGAGGGGGTTGTGAAGGCAATCAGTGCGGAATGGATGGACGAATTAGTACGTGTTGGTTGGAGTATGTAAAATTGTGAGGGGAGAGCACGGGGGAAGTCAGTGGTGTTGAATGGTGGGTTCAGTACCGGATGGATGGGGGGGGTCAGTACAGGCTGAATGGGGGGTCTGTACAGGATGAATGGGGGTAGACAAAAATGCTGGAGAAACTCAGCGGGTGAGGCAGCATCTATGGAGCGAAGGAAATAGGCAACGTTTTGGGTCAAGACCTTTCTTCAGACTGTTCCCCCCAGTCTTCTTGAATGGGGGCATCAGTACAGGATGAATGGGGGGGATCAGTACAGGAATGAATGGGTGGGGGGGTGGGGGTCAGGACAGTATGGATCGGAGGGTCTGTGCAGGATGAATGGGAGAACACTACAGGATGAATGAGGGATCAGTATAGGATGAATGGGGGATCAGTATGGGATGAATGAGGGATCAGTACAGGATGAATGGGAGATCAGTAAAAGATGAATGGGGAGATCACTACAGGATGGGGGGATTGTTGCAGGGTAAATGGAGGGTGGGTCAGTACGGGATGAATGGGAGGATCAGTGCAGTATGAATGGGGGGAGAAGTGCAGGGTGGATGGGAAGGGGGGGTCTGTACAGGATGATTGGGGGACCAGTGTAGGGTGGGGGGGGGGTTGGCAGGAGAATCAATGCGAGGTGTGTAGGGTGATGAATAGATTGGGGAGGGGAGCACGGGATGTCAGTGAGGACTGAATAGAGGAGGGAATGGGGGTCAGTGCGTGATGGAGAGGAGGGGTCCCAGGATAAGAGGGGTGGAGGGGGGCGTATAAGAGAGAGAGAGAGAGAGGGGGGGGAAGGGGCAGAGGAGGTGGGGAGGAAGGAAGGTCAGCGCTCCTCGGACAACATCGCCCGCTGCCTTGGCCGTCCCCGTCCAACGCTAAAGTGCCGCCGCCTTTCCTCCTCCGCCAGCCAACAGAAGGTGCGGGCCGAGCGGTGCAGCTCAAAGATCCTATAGCTATAGGATCTGTCGTGCAGCTGCTTCAGACGGCGGAAGGAGGCCTCCCCCCTCCCTCCCTCTCCCACCCTCCTCCCGGCCTCGGCGTGCGAGGAGGGGTTGTTTTGAAAGCGCCGTTAACGGATTTGCAGACAGCGGCCGTTATCCGGGCGATAGCAGCGGCAGCTTGCAAATCCACTAACGGCGCTTTCAAAACAACCCCTCCCGCAAGCCGAGGCCGGGAGGAGGGAGGGAGGGAGAGAGCGAGGGAGGCCTCCTTCCGCCGGGCGGGGTGCGGGAGGAGGAGGCGGTGGAGCCGCTGTGCGGGGCCCGTCATTCTCTCCGACCCTTCGTCACCGCGCACCTAGTATATTTGCCCCGCACAGCCGCTATTCTCCAGAGATGCTGCCTGATCCGCGGAGTTACTCCAGTTTTTTTCTGGCTATCGGTATAAACCAGTATTTGATTGCCAAGCCGGGCAAAATGACTAGGTGTTTAGGTAGCCCGGCGGCACTTTGGGTGGTCAATGGCACCCGGGCAACCGCTAATTTCGAGCCCTGGTGACCTGATACGTCAGTCAATGATGCCGGCAGTCGCCGAAAAAATCGCCGTGGGACAGGCCCTAAAGTGTTCACCAAAAGTCTTGAAATTAGTTCTCATGAAACAACAAAGAACAGGAGTTGATCGTTGATAGCCCTCGTGCTTGTCATGTTGTCCATCCACCTACTTTGATTTTGTTCTGCGAAAGTCTTCAGGGCCTTCTTGAAATCCAGTTTCCAATTTGTACAAATTTCAAGCTGATGTTCAGGTTTTTTGAAGGAGTGCTTTCTAGAATTTCTGCCAAATTCTTTGCCATTAGGTTAAGGAGATCATCTTTGAGAAGTTGTGGCTCTAGTTCTTGGATTACTCTTGTTTCAGGACCCTTGCCCAGCTATAAGTTACTCTGCATCTCACATCAAATACTGTACTCACTGATGCCCTTTATCTTGCATACGCACAAGAATGTAGTACTAGTTGATGTAGCCAGTTCTCAGAATTTGAGTTTTTAGCATGAATGTTTCTGGACAATTTGGTGCCTTCAAGAAGAGTGCTATGGACTGAAATCTGTCTTATTGGAGGGTCTATTCAAAGATGATATAATTATGACCAGACATTCCTGTTCCTTTTCCCTTGAAGTAAAAGTTACTTTAGTTGTTCCAATTCTTTCGATTTATATTAAAGTTAGTTGCAAGAACAAGGTAGGAGGCATGGCTCTTTGTCTATAGGGAAATGCAAGGGAAACAAGTTGGGAGGGAATGTAAATCTGTTTTTAGGGGGGCAAACGGATAGAGTTCCAGGCATTAGGGATATGAAGTATGATGAGGGTAAAGTTTGGAGAAAGTGCAAGAAAACTGAGCTATGTGGCTCATAAGAAGAGGATTATCGTTGTGAAGAAAAGTTATAGCATTTGTGGTCTAGAACTGGTGAAGTGTGCAAATGTCTCCACTGTTCATGCCCACCTTCATGGTTGTTTATGTTGGAGCAGTACAGTGGAGGGTTAGAAAATTGCAAGGCTTAGTATCAACAAAGTATGTTTTTGAGGCACAGTTTATGGGGTAAGACCATAAGTGAGTTGCAGAATACGGAGAAACAGTAGAAAGGGGTAAGATTGAGTATGTTATCTGATTGAATGGGAGGCACAGGTTTGAAGGTCTAATTGGTTGTCTCCTACTCTAATTTCTTTTGAAGATAGACACAAAATGCTGGAGTAACTCAGCGGCTCAGGCAGCATCTCTGGGAAAAAGGAAAAGCTGACTGCTTCAGAATAAACGCTACAGATTTCCCCTCTGGTAAAGCAGGGAAATGCAATAAGCTTCTCCAGTGAGTATGCAGGAGGCCAAAAGAAGGTGAATTTAAGTATTTTAAGTAAACTATTGGAGCAATCTTGTTTGCAACTCAATCCTCTTGAATGATTGACCAATTGTTTTTTCTAGTAAGTACTTTGCGGCACACAGGTAGTCTTCTTGTGACAGTTTTAACATGCCTTCAGGAGGTTAATTTTCTCTCTCTGCTGAATGGTTGCATTATCCCCAGGGACATATCTCTTAATGAAGCAAATATCTTTTTGTTTCAGTGCCTGGAGCTGAGGTTCTGTTTGTTTTACTTTGGGATGTATTAGTGAGAGGCAGCTTGGCCAGTTAGACCCTCCAGTTTTCTGCATATTTACCAAAAGAACTTGGCAACAGCCTTGATTCTGTCTTGCTGCTGAGCGCTGGCACATATTTTCCATTCCTGTGGGTCTGTCAGTGTTTTTCACGCAGTTGGAGTTTGAGGGGGAGGGGGCCAAAGAGCCCGTGAGACATACTAACCAAACTGTCTGAAATCTTTCCCCTGCAGTCAGTTTTCGGGAGAGAGACAGGCGTGGAATTAAAGGCTATAGGGCAGTGGAAGAGTCATGAAGAAGTCTTTAATTTGAATAACTGCAAGTGAGCAGCTAACTAGAATGTGTTGATGCAAATTGAGTGACTTTTTATTTTAAATTGTTCATCCCAAAGATTAAGATTCACTCATGTCTCTTTTAACCTTCCTTTTCTGCATTGTCTACTTTCTATTTGTTTTCCCACTTCTGGCTCGCATTCATAATCGAGCCTTTAGATTTTAGGGATACAGCGTGGATACAGGACCTTCGACCCACCGAATCCGCGCCGACCAGCGATCACCCCGTACACTAGCACTATCCTATACACACAAGGAACAATTTTACCAAAGCCAATTTACCCACAAACCTGTATGTCTATGGAGTGTGGAAGGAAACTGGAACAGCCGGAGAAAATCCATGCGGTCACAGGGAGAACGTACAAACTTCACGCAGAGAGCACCCGTAGTCAGTATTGAACCAGGGTTTCTGGCGCTGTAAGGCAGCAACTCTACCACTGTGCCACCCATATCCTGGGAGGAGGTTGCCCTGGGAAGAGTTGTCTCTTGTTGCCTGGTAAAGACTCAAGCTTGTCTGTGCCAGCCATCATTACCTAACTATACTAATCCTATTTACCAGCAGTGGTAAATAGGTACCAATCTAAACTAATCCTATCTGCCTGCACAAGGACCATCCCCTTCCATTCCCTATCTGTTTTGATCCCTGAGGTGCCTAGGTTTTCGCAAGCTACCGTTTTGCTTCTAACATATTTGGAGTTCCCTTTAATTCTATTGGCCAGTGCTTTAATGCCACTTTTTGCTCTCGTAACTGCTTTCTTATCTTGCTTATATCCTCTATAAACCTCAAAGCTCTTGCTTGATAACAATTTCCTTTACATGATATGTGCTTCCTTTTTCCCTTAATAAAACCGTTAATGTACTTTAGTTTACCAAGTTCCTTAATCTTACCATTCTGACCTTTTTCTTGCAACTGGGTTTCGCCATGGCGATTGTCTGGCATGATCTTGTATATGCTGTGCAAACAGCTGAGTAATTCTCTTCCCCTGCATGACTGAGTTAGTTGAACAGGAATGCTGGCTGGGATGCTTTTCCATTCAACTTTTCCATTCATTATTTCTGGCTGGCCAGCTGCCTTGCCCTTGTTTTATGAAATTTCCAGCCAGCCCCCCATTTGGGATTTCTCTGGCCATAGAGTGCTTGTTCCTTTCCTTTCAGCCATATTAACTTGAGAAGCTGGGTGGGTAGACATTTTGAGTTTTAGAACTTTCGTCTCTCCAACTGATGTCGTGCAAAGCTGTGATTATACAGGGAAAATGCAGAAATGCCCTGCAGGACAGGTTGCGTCTGTGAAAAGGGAATCGGAATTGACGTTGGGTTGAAGACTCTGCCTTGGAGCTGGTCCTTTTAATTTAGACTTTAGAGAGACTGCGCGGAAAACGGCTTAGGCCCACTGAGTCCCCGTTGACCAGCGAGCACCACATACACGATCACTGTCCAACACAATAGGGATAATTTACCATTTTTTTACCAAAGCCAATTAACCTACAAACCTGTACGTCTTTGAAGTGTGGGAGGAACTCGGAGAAAACCCATGGGGTCACAGGGAGAATGTACAAACTCCATACAGACAGCACCCGTAGCCAGGATCAAATCTGGGTCTCTGGCACTATAAGGCAGCAATACCATTGCGCCACCCCTAATGTTTTCAGCTACACTGATTTATTGATTATTACAGAAACCACAAGCCTGCCGATTCAGCATCTTGAAGATCTACAGCAACCTGAGGTGCAGCCATGTGCCAAGCAGGCTTGCAGATTCCCTGATATGTTCACTGCTCTTGGAGTTGTCAGATATGCCAGTATAACATCAGTATTCCCTCCCTACTCATTTCACCCCCCCAAGCCCAGACACTTCTGGGAAGTGCCTCTTTTTGTGGTACTTCCTTACCTTCCTGATGAAAACTCACCTTTATATGGTGAGTGATCCTGGGCAGAATTGGCAAACATAAAAGGAATGAGAGGTGTGGGGTATAAATAAAATTACATTGGGTATATAGTTCAGAAACCTACCCAATCCACACCCCAATTTATGTTCTGCTAAAGCCTCTACTTTATTTCCAATCTTCCTTTACCTTCAACTCCATGATAGTGAGTCTTGCTGCGATTTGGTTAAAGACGTTGGTTTGAATTCCCTGTTGGGTTTCTTGAATATTTTATATTGATGGCTTCAAGTTCTTCCTCAATGCACATTTTCTCTGCAGCCACTGTCACAAAACGCTTAAATTTAGACACCTCATACTTTAAATGAACTTTGAAATTGAGATGCTGTTGCAAGGGAACGGGTTCAAGGATCTGACAAGTAGAACAGAAAAAGGCTCACTTGTCTGTTTAGTTGCAAATCAGTTTTATTGGCAAGAGAGGACAAAAGCGATACTTGTCTCGGTATGCGCGGGGTCCAGTTTTACAGCAGCACACCACTCACTCTCTCTGCATCCGTCCGCGGTACTGATCACGACTCAGCCCGTCGTCGCTGAACCCCTCTCATACATGAACGAACTAACTTCTGGCACTGGCGCCTGCCTTTATACAGGTGATAAATCAGTTGTTGAAATAACCGCCGGTATGTCCTGGCCAATAGCGATGCTCCCAAATTCAAACTATAACCAATGACAGGGGACTGCATCCCAGCAAGCCCCCCCCCCCCCCCCCCCCCCGGAACAAAGCGCTTTCAGCCGCAGACTGGCTTGTAAAGCAATACATAGCGCTACAGGCTTGGCACACAAATCAATACACAGCGCTACAGGCTTGGCGCGTAAAGGTAATACACACAGCTCTGCCGGTTTGGCGCACAAAGGTTTAAACAGCACCATTGGCTTAACACGTGGTAATTTAGACAAAGAGCTGTCGGCTGCAGTGTTATGGGCTTTAAACATAGTGCTATGGCCACAGCGGTATGGGTCACAGACTGTTCGGGAAAATTCTCGTATAATAGATGGGCAGGGCAAGTTTTTTTAAACACAGTGGTGGGTGCCTGGAATGTGCTGCCAGGGTTGGTGGTGGAAATGGATATAAAGGTAGTATTTCAGAGGCTTTTAGACTTGCACGTGGACATACTGGGAATGGAGGGATATGGATCATGCACAGGCAGATGTGATTAGTTTAACTTGGCATCATGTTTGACAGTTACTGTGGACTGAAGCACCTGTTCCTATGTCGTACTGTTCTATGTTCTATATGTTGGAGGAATGAATGTACACAGTGAATGCTAAAATCATCCTGTATGATGAAGGAATTTTGCCTTCATTGTAGCTAGTAGGAGCTGTGGTTACAGGGAATGAGAGGAAGCTCCAGAGGAGGTTGGTGGTCAGCAGCTGTGGAAGAGGGAGGAACAGTAGTTGAACAAGAATGTGCCACTTTGGGGAAGGGGAGTTGAATTAAAGCTGTTCCTGACTAAAATGTTGGTTTAGAAAAACTTGGAAAAAGCAAGCATCTCACTTGCACATTCTTAGTGTTTTTTCAGACGTGTCTGCAGAGACAACTTAGAACTGTAGAGCCTCCAGAGCGAATGCACGCAGTATCAAGTGAGAACACAGCATAAAAAATTGGTCCCAAAGCATAACACTAGATGAGAAAGATCTGAATTGTTCAGGTACTCTGTGTGTCAGAGTGAGTGTGTGGAAACATTTCTATTGACATTTGGATTGACTTCTCATCGGAAATAGAAAATATTGCAAACTATTGCAAAAGGCAGGTAAGGAAAGATGTATAACTAAATAACAAGAAATTATTGTATTGGTTGGTAATGAGTCATGAAGAGAAACTCATCCAGAGGAGCTGCACGTGGCCACAACTGAATCTTTGCTGTTTCCTAAGTGGGCAAAGTGAAAAATGATCGGCAACAAAAAGAGTCTAAAATATTGTGCTAAATTAAAAGGTGTTGTTTCCTTATTTGCATTAGAATAATTCGGGCAACTGAACTGTATTATTAACAACAAGAGAGCGGTACTGAACAATCTACTAGTGAACAATTTAGACAGTGAAGATGGTTGTGAACAATTGCAGCAGGATCTGGATCGATTGGCCAGGTGGGCGGAGGAATGGTTGATGGCATTTAATACAGAGGAGTGTGAGGTATTGCATTTTGGGATGTCGAACAAGGAAAGGACCTACACAGTAAATGGTAAGCCTCTGGGTAGTGTTGTAGAGCAGAGGGATCTAGGAGTACAGGTGCATGGTTCCATGAAGGTTGAGTCAGAGATAGCTAAGGTGGTCAAAAAGGCTTTTGGCACTTTGGCTTTCATCAGTCAGAGTATTGAGTATAGAAGTTGGGAGGTCATGTTGCAGTTGTATAAGATGTTGGTGAGACTGCATTTAGAATATTGTGTTCAGTTCTGGGCACCATGTTATAGGAAAGATATTGTCAAGCTTGAAAAGGTTCAGACAAGATTTACGAGGATGTTGCCAGGACGAGAGGGTGTGAGCTATAGGGAACGGTTGAGTAGGCTGGGTCTCTATTCCATGGAGCGTATGAGGGGAGATCTTATAGAGGTATACAAAATCATGAGAGGTATAAATCGGGTAGATGCACAGAGTCTTTTACCCAGAGTAGGGGAATCGAGGACCAGAGGACATAGGTTCAAGGTGAAGGGGAAAAGATTTAATAGGAATCCGAGGTAACTTTTTCACACAGAGGGTGGTGGGTGTATGGAACAAGCTGCCAGAGGAGGTAGTTGAGGCTGGGACTATCCCATCGTTTAAGAAACAGTTGGACAGGTACGTGGATAGGACAGGTTTGGAGGGTTATGGACCAAGCGCAGGAAAGTGGGACCAGGGTAGATGGGACATTGTTGGCCGGTGTGGGCGAGTTAGGCCGAAGGGCCCGTTTCAACACTATTACTTTATGACTCTATGACTTCATTGGAGACCCTCAGACAATCATTAATCGGACTTTACTGGACTTTATCTTGCACTAAACATTATTCCCTTTATCATGTACCTGTACATTGTGGATGGCTTGATTGTATTCATGTACTCTTTCCACTGACTGGTTAGCACTCAACAAAAGATTTTCACTGTTCCTCTGTACACGTGACAATAAACTAAACTCAGCTAATAATGGTGGTGAAACATAAAGTGAGAATTGAAATCATGAACGACCAGAAGCTTGTGGCCACTGGAGTTGTTCAGCAAAGTGTTCAAATAATCTATGTTTGGTTGGAAAACATGGTGTACCAGAACATCAAGCTACATCAGAAGGAGCTGATGGGAAGGTTAAAACAATAAAGCAATTGGGATTCTGGGATTTTTAAATAGAGGCACAGAATACAAAGCAAGGAAGTTTTGTGTGAAGAAAAAAATCATGCATTTCCAGCTGGAGTGTTGTGCAGCAGTTTGGACAGTTTATTTTAAGAGAGGCTTTGGCAAGAGTGCAGATGAATTTTATTTGGGCTCCAAAGATGACTGATTATACTTGTGTGGATGGAATAGTAAAGCTCTGTCGTGAGTATTTAATTGCCATATGCACTGCAAACGGCTGTGTTTAAGAATGGAGGCTAATTGGCGATTTGATGGATGAAATCATCCATTGAGTAAATAATGACATTTTCCAGTGGCCAAGAGATTGTTAAAAAGAGGGCACAAGCTGACTGAATTAAAGGAGCAGAAATGATATGGGATTGGTTTTACGCAAAGCCTGGGAAGGATTTGGAGAGCACTGTCTGCATGGGTGTGGTGACGTTAAATTCAATGTGAGATTGTATAATTAGTTGAAGCCAAGTGCAGAAGAATGAATGGAACTAACTCTAGTTTTAAAGAGACTGCACAGTCTGAATGAATATCCTTTTTGCTGCACTATGTAAATTGCTCTTACTGAAGTGTGCAACTTGGATGTTGCAAGTGGAGGTAGCGGGGGAGGGCGTGAGGAGTAGTTGTGTTTCCTGTGTTTGTGTTGAAAGACGCTCGTGGAAGGTTGGAGCAAGATGACGTGGAAGGAAGGGTCCCTTCTGAATACTAAAGGAAGATGCCCTTTCAACAGGAAGATGCAGATGATGATCTTTCAAATGTGGAGTCCTGAAGACCAGGAAACGCCTATTGTGCTCATAGTGAAGGATGGGGTGGGGAAGGATGGAAAGTGGACACATGAACTTAAATGTGACTGTGTGGAAGGGGAATGTTAAACAAGTTCTGAACATGTCTGAGTACTCCAGGCTCTCTAGTACATTTCAGTGATTGCTG
Organism: Malacoraja senta; assembly: GCA_038087875.1. Classification (NCBI taxonomy): domain Eukaryota; kingdom Metazoa; phylum Chordata; class Chondrichthyes; order Rajiformes; family Rajidae; genus Malacoraja; species Malacoraja senta. Next base: position 27,049,110 of record CM075979.1, read on the forward strand.
GGAGTCTGTACCTTGGGTGAAACGAAGACTGTGTAAATGTGATAGGCAATAGGTGAGGCGTATCTAGAGTCCATGCGTGTTGCTGTAGTGATATCTTTCTGTTTGGATGAAGTGTGAAAAGTCCAGTGAATAAATGTTCAATGTAGGGGCAGGTGCAGCCAGATGGGAAAGTGTGGGCCATTTGTGGCAGGGATTGGACATTCATTATGAAAAGCAGATTGCAGGGCACTAAATGAATGTCAATCGTAGCTTTGAAGGGACTAGAGGAAAAAAGGGGTTGTGTAGTGTAGGAAAGAACTGCAGATGCTGGTTTATACCAAAGACAGACACAAATGCTGGAGTAACTCAGCGGGTCAGGTAGCATCTCCAGAGATAAATAATAGGTGATGTTTCGGGTCGGAACCCTTCTGACCTGACGCATCACCTATGTTTCTCCCTATGAGGGGTCAAGTAGTTGGGATGGGAAGATTGAATTGTTTATCATCTATTGTTTGTCCGCATCCTTCAGGGTTTTCTATCAACACAAGTGAAGACAACTGATGAATTCACTGTCAAAATTAGCCTGGACAAATTATCTTTGCCCTTCAAGAAAGATTTCAAAGCTACAATTGTTTTGGTAATTTTAAGCCAGTGCCAGAAAAATGAAAGTGAAAGTTGCCACTTCTTAAAAGTTCATATTAATTGTAAGGGGGAGGGTGGGAAACCCCTTGCTTTATTCTGACATTCAGTAATTCAATTCCATGTCTGTCTTCTGAGAAAGCTATTTTCGGGGTGGGGGGACGACACAGCTAGCCTGATGCCACCGTACATACATTGTATGTGTCCTTGCAGTATTGTCACCCTGCCCTAAAAATACATTCATAAACTGGTTGTAGCATTCCCTCGTGCTGAGTATTATGTGCAAGGAGACAAATGGTTGGCTGAACAAATCCCACCATGTCAGGAAGTGTAGTATATGCTTATAGCTAGTTTAAATATACTATTGAGCACTATTCCAACTAAGAAATAGGAAATCCAAATATATTACTGCTGAAGGATAACAGGAAAAGCATTCTTGAGGCTTGAGTGGAAGTAGTGGACGCGAAGGTAGCTGATGTGAACAGTTGGGGATTAGCAAACATTAAAAATCAAACTTGAACTTTTGACTAATACAGTTCAAAATGTAAAGTGAACCAGCTAAGGTGGTGAGTGTTTAGGTGTGGCTGCTAAAGTATTTGGTATGAGCACCTTGTATCAGAACCATATTGCCAGGAGGAATGGTTCTTGTCTGGGTTTCCTCAGTTTGTCTTGTTGATGGAAAACTAGTCAGAAATATCCAATTAAGCTCTATATAATGAGGATGTATGAGAAACATAACTCCTATGTTGGAAATCTGAATTAAAGGAATTCAAAGTCTTGTTGGAAATTGCTTGATATACTGGACAATATTAAAGTAGGAAATGCAGGAAATCAACAGTTCGATGGAGGAAGGAATGTTATTGTTTCCCATATTGGCTTAACTAAAGAGGCCATTTGAAATAGTGTTGGATCTGCTGAGTATTTCCAGTGTTGTTTTAATTTGCCCAGTTTCTCTTTAGAAATAAGATTTATTCTGAAAGCTTACTCAGTTGAACGAGATCCAGATCCCGCAAGAGTTGATTGATTCCCTGGAGTCCCCTTCACAGTATGATACTTTGACTTTATTTCTTGCTGCAATTGTGACATTCATATTTGGTAGCAATATCTCTAGTGAGCAGAATCTAGATCTCTGTTGCCACTGAAATGGTTATGAGATACTATTGGGATCTGAGTTAATAGGTGTAAAAAATTAAAATAAAACTCTATCCAGTAAAGGCAAGGTTGAAATTGGGAAGCACCATTTCTACAAATAGAAGTACAATTTTGAAACTTTCCCAAAAAACTATTGACAGCAGATCACTGCATTTGCCAAGGTTGCAATCTATAATTATGATACACAAGGGTATCAGGGATACAAATTAAACTTGAGTAAATGGGATTGAGGTATAGATCTGCTGTGAATTAATTGAATGGCAGAACTTCCTCAAAGGGCTAAACACCCTTCTCCTGTCATGTTTTAAACAAAATTAAAATTTGTCCCTAGTGATGTGGAGGTTTTGATTTAATCTTGAATGTTCAGGGTTCAAGGTATATAATAACATCTTATAGTCTCTTGTTTGGATTTGAACATAGACTGTTACAGCATAAACATAAATTGAGATCAAAATACAAACTGATGCAGGAACTCGGCAGGTCTGGCAACATCTGAGGACCAGAGGGATGGTCAACATTTTGGTTCAGGATCCTGAAACAGTCAGTGAAATTTGTTGTTAAAAGTAAACGTAAAAATAAAAGTAAACATAACATGGTCAGGTTTAATCTACAATTGGAGGGAGAAAAGTAGATCGGAGGTGTCAGTGTTGCAGTTAAATAAAGGGGACTATGGGGTCATGAGGGAGGAGCTGGCCAAAGTTGACTGGAAAGATACACTAGCAGGGATGACAGTGGTACAAAAATGGCCGTTGTTTCTAGGAATAATACAGAAGGTGCAGGATCAGTTCATTCCTAGGAGGAAGAAAGATTCCAAGGGGAGAAAGGGACGACCAAGGCTGACAAGGGACGTCAGGGACAGTATAAAAATTAAAGTGAAGAAGTACAACGTAGCAAAGATGAGCAGGAAGCAAGAGGATTGGGTAATGTTTAAAGAACAATAGAAGATAACTAAAAAGACAATACGGGGAGAAAAGATGAGGTACGAAGGTAAGCTAGCCAAGAATATAAAGCAGGATAGTAAAAGCTTCTTTAGGTATGTGAAGAGGAAAAAATTAGTTAAGTCCGAAAAAGGTGGATTTATTATGGGGAGCAAGGAAATGGCAGATGAGTTGAACACGTACTTTGGATCTGTCTTCACTAAGGAGGACACAATCAATCTTCCTGATATAATAGTGGCCAGAGGATCTGGGGTGACAGAGGAACTGAAGGAAATCCACATTAGGCAGGAAATGGTGTTGGATCGACTGATGGGACTGAAAGCTGATAAATCCCCAGGGCCTGATGGTCTGCATCCCAGGGTACTTAAGGAAGTGGCTCTAGAAATCGTGGATGCATTAGTGATAATTTTCCAATATTCTAGACTCAGGATCAGTTCCTGTGGATTGGAGGGCTGTTAATGTTATCCCACTTTTTAAGAAAGGCGGGAGAGAGAAAACAGGGAATTATACAGGTTGTGTATGTTGCGTTGTGTAATGGAGTATAATTGCACAAATGACAATTTCAGTGGTCACCTTTGGTGAAACTGATAGACTGTATTCTTAAGCAATTGTGTTTGATTGCTGCAGGAAGGTTATATGGAAACACTTTTCCTTAAGGGGCTGTCCCACTTGGGGGACCTAATTGGCGAGTTTAGGAGGGTTTGAAAAAATGTCATGTTGAAGACCTCCTTCGACTATGTAGAAGACCTCCTTCGACTGTGTTGAAGACTATCTTCGACTAGCTACGACTAACTTCGGGAAAATTGGACACCGAATAGTGGAGAGTGAAGACGAGCTCCTTCGACCTCCCTTCTACTATGATGAAGAACACCTTCGACTACCCTCGATTACCTATCACTAACATGCCGACCTACTACGACTAAACCTACGAGTAAAAAAAGGATCGATTTTTTCCATGACGACCTTTTTTTTACTCGCGGGCATTTTTCAACATGTTGAAAAATACGCCGCGACCTAGCAGAGGCCTCGAGTACACGGGGACTACTCTCGAGCATGAAGGAGAGTTACAAAGACCTCCTACGACCTTGTGTCGACCATGCTGCGAGTATGAGTCGAGGGCAAACTCATCAGAACTCGCGGATTAGGTCGTCCAAGTGGGACAGCCCCTATTTTTCCTCAAGACAGTTTTTTCTGCTTATCAATTTCTAAAGTAAACTTTAAATGATTCTCTTAGTTCTTGATTGAAATTGCATTTTACCATTTTGGCCCATGTAATACGAACAGCGTTCCTTAATTCATCAATCATGTTGTGTCCAATTTACATTCTGAAAACCCGCATTATAGCTTGTAATGTATTTTGAGTTGGTGTTACAGCTGGATACAAAGGGCTTGTAGAGAGCACTGTCATCAACAAAACAGATGCATATTGTATTCTGATCAGTGGCACTATTTGGTTCAGTGACCGTTCCCTCCTCTCCTACTTAGTGATGTCTCCAAAAGGCAGTGTGTGTTTCATTTTGCATTTCTCGGAACAACACAAGGTTGTTTGGTCCAAGGTAGACACAAAATGTTGGAGTAACTCAGCGGGACAGGCAGCATCTCCGGAGAGAAGGAATGCTTGGTCCATACTGGTTCTCGTTCCCACCTTTCATTTCCCTGTCCTGCTGCTACTTATCTCTTGCACATGCCCAAGATTTTCCTCTTTGATTCCTCATGAGAATAAGTAGTTATTTACAGCAGCTAATTAACCTTGCAGCAAATCCTTGGAGCATGGGGAGGAAACTGGAGTATGAGGAAACCTGCACTGTCACAGGGAACAACTGCTGCCTATAATCAGTGGGTCATAAGCTCAAGTTCCAGGATAGGAGTTGGATCGCTGCATTGCTGAAGATAATGTCAAGAGTCAAGAGTGTTTTATTGTCATATGTCCCAGATAGAACAATGAAATTCTTACTTGCTGCAGCACAACAGAATATGTAAACATAATAAATAATATAACAAACACTCAGAAAAAAAGAACAAACAATAACAGTGCAATAATAATAATAATAATAGTCTATTGTAGTTCATAGCTTATGAGGTTGTAGTGTTTAATAGCCTGATGGCTGTAGGGAAGAAGCTGTTCCTGAACCTGGGTGTTACAGTTCTCGGGCTCCTGTACCTTCTTCCCGATGGCAGTGTTGAGATGAGTGTGTGGCCAGGATGGCGTGGGTCTTTGATGTTGGCTGCCTTTTTGAGGCAGTGACTTCGATAGATGTCTATTTGTTGGGAGTTTTAAGAACCCAAGTCCCTGTCTGACATTTCCATTGGATCAGGTGAACGATGAAGCTCTTACTGATGCAAAGCATTATCTAAACACATTATAAAAATATATGAAATAGATATTCATTGGTTGTGATAAACAATTTACTTGTCGTTGAACATTCATTGCAGAAAATGCTTTAGATAGACAAGAAGCTGGAGTAACTCAGCGGGTTAGGCAGCATCTCTGGAGAAAATGAGTAGGTGATGTTTCGGGTTGGGACCCTGCTTCAGACTGATGGTGGTGGGGGGGGTGGGGACTGGAAGCAAGACAAGACGGACATGAAATTATTTGATCTTTTTAGTGTGTCTAACTCAGGAGCTATAGATTTCATTTTGGGAGCTACAGATAACATTTTCTAGTTTCTGCGGCATTATTAACAAACTCGGCCAGAAGGTTGGAATACATAGAAAGCTCGCTTATGATGTTGGAGGAAGTGTTATTGCATAAATTGATTGTGTTGACGTAGTCTGAGTATGGCATCCCAATACAGAGTCATGCATCAAAATGGATGCATCTTTTAATCTCATCAGAGGCACGATTTGATTCAGTGACTGCTCCCTTATTGTGACATATGTAAATGCAATGTGTGCTTTACAGCCAGTGCCTTGCTGCTGTGGCAGTGGGATACAAGTTAATGGTGCTGAGCTGTAACCATGTTATCTGACGAAATCAGTAAATTTCCACCTACTAGAAGTGCCAATATCAATTGTTATTTTGTGTCTGTAAGCTTTCACATTTGATGCAGGAACAGATTTTGGTAATCGGTTAAATTCTGATTGCTCTGAAGTTCAATACCATTTACTCTCTTAATAATTAAAGAACATCATATCTTTCTTTCTTCGCAGTTGCTCTCTGATCTGCGTATTTCTAGTACTTGCACTTCCTCGCCTTTTGGTCCATAACTCTTGATAATTCTTAATTAACTAAAAGCAGTTCTTATTTTCTTCACCAAGAGATTCACCATTTATAATCTCTTCCGAGCTACCTTTTGAAGGGAATATGGGCCAATAGTGGAGGGTTTTATTTGGACAATTTCTAGTCAGAGACTTGCAGTACAGAAATGGACCCTTCAGCCCTCCAAGTCCACCCCAATTAATACAATTTCATTCTACCATCCATCTGCACGATGGGAATAATTTACAGCAGCCAATTAACCTGCCAGTCTGAAGGTCTTTAGGATGTGGGAGGAAGCACCCATTTTGATGCATGACCCTGTATTGGGATGCCATACTCAGACTAGGTCAACACAATCAAGGACAGCATTGGAACTTGGGATTGACCCAGATATCACGAGGCAGCAATTCTATCAGTTGCGACACTGGTAATCTCTGTGGAAGTTGAACAAATTATATATTTTCTAGTTACTGTGCCATCTGTGCTGTTGCCGGAGGGAAAGTCATCACACAACAGAATCTTGTAAGAAGAAACGGCAGATGCTGGTTTATACCAAAGATAGATACATAATGCTGGAGTAATTGAGTGGGTCAAGCAGCATCTCTGGAGAAAAGGAATAGGTGATGTTTCGGGTTGTGAAATCTGTTCATTGTCTCCCTGCCCCCTCCCTTCATGTGCATCAACTGTACTTTTGAAGTGAATGGTACTTGTGCCTTGGGAGTGGGCAGCTGGTCGCCTGTGGAGGGATTACCAAGAAGCTGAATCCCTGCCCTCAACTGGACGTCCTCCAGCAGAGGGCCTGGGCAGCAGTGAAGGAACAGCAACCTGGATAGTAACCCAGCAAGCTGTGTTTGGGCCAAATGAAAGCTCCTTACTGCCACCATCTGGCATCGAAACAAGTATTTGCACCTTGTATTAAAATCGGCCTTCTCCCAAAACATACGTACAGAGAAAAGACTATCAGATATTATGTAGAACACAGCTGTATTTACCAAGTTTTCTTCTGGATAATAACTTGTATGTTTGCCATGTGAAGCCGTGCAGGGAGCATAGCTTTTCATGTTAATCGTGTTAACCGCTGTTCTTTCTCTCCACCCAGGGGTGTATATCCTGATTGGTGTTGGAGCTGTGATGATGATCGTCGGCTTTCTGGGTTGCTATGGCGCCATCCAGGAATCTCAGTGCATGCTGGGAACGGTAAGTCCGTTCCCCTTTCTGATCAATGTGAAGGGTCCTGACCTGAAATGCCACCTATTATGTGCTCAAGAGATGCTGCCTGACCTCCTGAGTTACTCCAGCACTTTTTTTGTAAACCAGCATCTGCAGTTACTTAGCGGGTCAGGCAACATCTCTGGAGAAAAGGAATAGGCAATGTTTTGGGTGGGGATCCTTTTTCAGACCCCTTCAGACAAAATGCTGAGTCATTCCAGCATTTTGTGTCTATCTTCGGTATAAACCAACATCTGCAGTTCCCTACACATTTTGTCTGCAGTTTCCTTCTGTCTCCTTTCTGTCTGTCTGTCCTGCACTGCTCTACTGGCACCAAAACAAAATAGAATCTCTGGGTCACAGGCACCAAAAAGAATAGTGGTGGGCCACGTCCTTCAGTCCTCAGCCTAACAAGTAAGTGGGCAGTGTGCAGGTTGCCGGCTGTTGACAGTGCATTCTCAGTCGTCTCACTGTTCTCTACTTGCGAGGTTGCTGCATTTAGCATTTTGGGTACTTCAGAAAGTGATGTATATGTGTGCTGTCAAGCTGTGCAGCCATAACATGTGGAAGGCATTGCAGCTGAATCTGGATGACACCTAATTGCAGCTTCCTCGAAGGATCATCTGTTCAGTGATCACGAAGGAACCTTGGTTCAGTGTTTTCCTTTCCATCTCCACCCCTCGCAAAAAGTAAAGCCCAGGAGTAACTGATCCAATTGCGGGTTTCCAATTGGATCAGTTAACTCTTCACAGGACAGAGATCAAATGGAGAACTTGACTGAACAAGTTGTTTTCTATCCACAGATGTACTCCAACCTCACCCCCTCTGAACGTACAGCCCTCCGCTCACTCTGCAGCAACCCTGACTTTATAATCAAACCCGCCGACAAGGGAGGTGCCGTGGTAGTCTGGCGCGCTGACCTCTACTGGGCTGAGGTCAGGTGACGACTCTCAGACACCTCCTCCTACTGATCCTTGGACCATGATCCCACAGATGAGCACCAGGCCTTAATCTCAAACACCATTACTGATTTCATCACTTCTGGCTGTCCGCCTTCCACAGCCTCCAACCTCATCGTTTCCCAACCCCGCAAAGCCCGTTTTTACCTTCTCCCCAAAATCCACAGACACAATTGCCTGCTCCTGTCCCACGGAAATGATTTCCACGTGCCTCGACTCCATCCTGGTCCAATCTCTCCCTCCCTATGTCCAAGATACCTCTCATGCTCTTCGTCTATTTAATGACTTCCGCTTTCCGAGCCCCCTCTCCCTCATCTTGACTATGGACGTTCAGTCACTCTACACCTCCATCCCCCACCAGGAAGGCCTTAAAGCCCTCCGTTTCTTCCTCGACCGCAGAACCATCCATTTTCCCTCTTGTAACACTCGATGCCTAGCGGAGTTGGTCCTCACCCTCAACAACGTCTCCTTTGACTCCTCCCATTTCATCCAAGTCCAAGGCGTAGCTATGGGCACCCGCATGGGCCCCAGCTATGCCTGCCTCTTTGTAGGGTACATTGAACAATCCCTGTTCCAGGCGTGCACTGGCCCTATCCCCGAACTCTATCTCCGTTACATTGATGACTGCATCAGTGCTACCTCCTGCACCCATGCAGAACTCATGGACTTCATCAACTTCACCACCCATTTTCATCCTGCACTCAATTTCACTTGGACCATCTCCGATACCTCCCTCCCCTTTCTTGATCTTACAGTCTCCATCACAACATAGAAACATAGAAAATAGGTGCAGTAGGAGGCCGTTCGGCCCTTCGAGCCAGCACCGCCATTCATTGTGATCATGGCTGATCATCCCCTATCAATAACCCGTGCCTGCCTTCTCCCCATATCCCTTGACTCCACTAGCCCCTAGATCTCTATCTAACTCTCTCTTAAATCCATCCAGTGATTTGGCCTCCACTGCCCTCAGTGGCAGGGAATTCCATTAATTCACAACCTCAGTCTTAAATGACCTCCCCTTTATTCTAAGACTGTGGCCCCTGGTTCTGGATTCGCCCAACATTGGGAACATTTTTCCTGCATCTAGCTTGTCCAGTCCTTTTATGATTTTATATGTTTCTATAAGATACCCCCTCATCCTTCTAAATTCCAGTGAATACAAGCCTAGTCTTTTCAATCTTTCGTCATATGACAGTCCAGCCATCCCAGGGATCAATCTCGTGAACCTACGCTGCACTGCCTCAATCACAAGGATGGCCTTCCTCAAATTAGGAGACCAAAACTGTACACAATACTCCAGATGTGGTCTCACCAGAGCCCTATACAACTGCAGAAGAACCTCTTTACTCCTATACTGAAATCCTCTTGTTATGAAGGACAACATTCCATTAGCTTTCTTCACTGCCTGCTGTACCTGCACACCAACTTTCAGTGACCGGTGTACAAGGACACCCAGGTCTCGCTGTACCTCCCCCTTACCTAACCTAACCCCATTGAGATAATAATTTGCCCCCTTGTTTTTGCCGCCAAAGTGGATAACCTCACATTTATCTATATTATACTGCATCTGCCACACATCTGCCCACTCACTCAACCTGTCCAGGTCACCCTGCAACCTCCTAACATCCTCTTCACAGTTCACACTGCCACCCAGCTTTGTGTCATCCGCAAACTTGCTAATGTTGCTCCCTCTTCCAAATCATTAATATATATGGTAAACAGTTGCGGCCCCAACACTGAGCCTTGCGGCATTCCACTCGCCACTGCCTGCCATTCTGAAAAGGACCCGTTCACTCCTACTCTTTGCTTCCGGTCTGCCAACCAATTTTCTATCCATGTTAACACCCTACCCCCAATACCATGTGCTCTAATTTTAGTCACCAGTCTCCCGTGCGGGACCTTATCAAAGGCTTTCTGAAAGTCTAGATACACTACATCCACTGGCACCCCTTCATCCATTTTACTTGTCACATCCTCAAAAAATTCCAGAAGATTAGTCAAGCATGATTTCCCTTTCATAAATCCATGTTGACTTGGACTAATCCTTTTACTGCTATCCAAATGCCCCATTATTTCCTCTTTAATAATTGACTCCAGCATCTTTCCCACCACCGAAGTCAGGCTAACTGGTCTGTAATTTTCCGTTTTCTCTCTCGCTCCTTTCTTGAAAAGTGAGATAACATTAGCTATACTCCAATCCACAGGAACTGATCTTGAATCTATTGAACATTGGAAAATGATCACCAATGCGTCCACTATTTCTAGAGCCACTTCCCTGAGGACCCTGGGATGCAGACCATCAGGCCCAGGGGATTTATCATCCTTCAGTCCTATTAGCCTACCCAATACTATTTCTCGCCTAATGAAAATTTCTTTCAGTTCCTCTACCCCCTTAGATCCTCTGTCCTCTGTACATCTGGGAGATTGTTTGTGTCTTCCTTAGTGAAGACAGATCCGAAGTACCTATTCAACTCTTCTGCCATTTCCTTGTTGCCCATAATAATTTCACCCGTGTCAGCCTTCTAGGGACCCACATTTGACTTTGCTACTCTTTTTCCCTTAACATATCTATAGAAGCTTTTACTGTCCTTCTTTATATTCCTGGCCAGCTTCCCCTCGTACTTCATCTTTTCAGCCCGTATTGCCCGTTTTGTTTCCTTCTGTTGTCCTATGAAAGTTTCCCAATCCTCTGGCTTCCGGCTACTCTTTGCTGTGTCATACATCTTTTCTTTTAGTTTTATTCTATCCCTAACTTCTCTTGTCAGCCACGGTTGCCTCCTACTCCCCTTAGAATCTTTCTTCCTTTTTGGAATGAAATGATCCTGCGTCTCCCGGATTATGCCCAGAAATTCCACCGGCATTCCTGCTAGGATCCCTTTCCAGTCTACTTTGGCCAGCTCCCCTCTCATGCCTTCATAGTCCCCTTTGTTCAACTGTATCACTGCCACTTCCGATTTAACGTTCTCCTTCTCAAATTGCAGATTAAAACTAATCATATTATGATCACTACCTCCAAGCGGTTCCTTTACCTCGAGTTCTCTTATCATATCTGGTTCATTGGACAACACTAAATCCAGAATTGCCTTTTCTCTGGTCTATTGATTGACGTCTATTAGAAACCCACAACTATCTCGACTACACTTCTTCCCACCCTGCTTCCTGCAAAGACTCTATCCCCTACTCCCAATTCTTCTGTCTACGTCGCATTTGCCCCCAAGATGAGGTGTTCCATGCTAGAACATCAAAGATATCCTCATTTTTGGGGGGAACGGGGGTTCCCCTCTCCCATTATAGATGAGGCCCTCACTCGTGTCTCCTCATTACCCCACAGCTCTGCCCTTCCTCCCCCTAGTCACAACAGAGACATAGTCCCCCTAGTCCTTACCTTCCATCCCATCAGCTGTTGCACACAACACATAATCCTCCGAAATTTCCGCCACCTCCAACGGGATCCCACCACTAGCCACATTTTCCCATGTCCACCCCTTTCCGCTTTCAGCAGAGACCGTTCCCTCCGCAACTTCTTGGTTAACTCATCCCTTCCCACCCAAACCACCCCCTACCCAGGTACCTTCCCCTGCAACCGCAGAAGTTGCAACACCTGTTGCTATACCTCCTGCCTCGACTCTGTCCAGGGACCCGACAGTCCTTTCAGGTTAAGCAATGGTTCACTTGCACCTCGCCCAACCTCATCTACGGTACCATTGTTCAAGATGTGGACTCTTATACATCGGCGAGACCAAAAGCAGACTGAGTGATCGTTTCGCGGAACACCTTCGCTCAGCCCACATGAACCTACCTGATCTCCCGGTTGCTGGACACTTTAATTCTCCTTCCCATTCCTACACAGACCTTTCTGTCCTCGGTCTCCTCCATTATCAGAGTGAGGCTAAACGCAAGTTGGAGGAACAGCATCTCATATTTCGCTTGGGCAGCTTACAGCCCAGTGGTATGAAAATTGATTTCTCTATCTTCAGGTAGCCCCGGCATTCCCACTCTCTCTCTAGCCCTCCCCTACCCAAGTCGCACGAGCTTCTCATTTTCACTGTACAAACAGCTAACAATGGCCTGTTTCCTTTATCATCGTTACTTTTTTGCATATCTTTCATTCATTGTTCTTTATCTCTCCACATCACCGTCGATATCTCCCGTTTCCCTTATTCCTAGCCAGTCTGAAGAAGGGTCTCGACCTGAAACATCACCCATTCCTTCTCTCCAGAGATGCTGCCTGTCTCCAGCTTTTTTTTTGTCTATCTTCGATGTACTGTGGATGACTGAAATTGTGGGTTTGATTGAAATAGGGTGTTTTGTGGTGACACCTTGCTCCTAGCTGAAGCATTCTTTTTGAAATTCCTGAGTGGATGGTCTTGATTTGTATCCCCTGCTCCTCCTTGCAGCTTGCCAACGTCCATACTTGTCTGTTATCTATAGTCCATGTTCTTTAACACCCATCATTGTTACTCAGCTTCTCCTTCTCAAGGTTGCCTCACCCCAACCTCTGCATTGAAGACAATTATCATTTGATTAATTATCTTATTCCTTGTGCCAGGAGACTTAAAGGTAGAAATCCACAGTTTTGTATTGCTTGTGAGCCTCTGTTAAGCCTGATCAAAACTTCAAGTTGTGCAATGCACTGAACATTAAAGCGTACTGATATGCCATCGATGTCAGTCATTGGAACTGGAACACATGGCACCAGAAAGGCACAGTGGTAGAGTGGCTGCCTTACAGTGCCAGAGACCCAGGATCGATCCTGAACACGGATGCCGTCTGTATGGATTCTGCATTCTCCCCATGATCGCGTGGGGATTTTCCGGGAGCTCCGGTTTGCTCCCGCATTCCAAAGACGGCAGGTTTGTAGGTTAATTGGCTTCGGTAAAAAAATTGTAAATTGTCCCTCGTGTGCGGGATAGTGCTAATATATGGGGATCACTGGTCGGCAAGGACTCTGTGTGCTGAACGGCTGTTTCCGAGCTGTATCTCTAAATCTTAAAAAAGGGGACCCTGTGACCTTTTACAAACTTCCCTTCCTAATGCTATTGCTAGTGGTTCTATACGGTGCAGGGGTTAGTAAACTGAGATGCTATCATGTTATGTTTGCTCTCTTTCCCTTCAGTTCTTCATCTGTCTGGTGGTCCTGTTCGCTTGTGAGGTTGCTGCCGGAATCTGGGGATTCGTGCACAAGGATGAGGTCTGTACTGTTGTGATTCTCCAGCCTGCTGAATGCCCAGAGAATTTGGTGGTGTGATTCTAGGGTGTAGACTATTGAACCTTGACCCAGGTGGTGAGAACCTTGACTCAGGCCATCTGCTGGGTCTGGAGGGAGGTTAACAGATATCCACTGAGGGGTTAAAAATGGAGAGAAGGCAAGGTGACCAAGTTGTGGAAGAAAAAAACCAAAACGTTAGAGAGGCAGAGCTAGTGGATGCTGTGCTGGGGAAGTACTTCCAGATGTGGAAGACCATGGATTGGTAACCCCATTGTATTGAGTGGGCATCTTGATTGAGATACCAAAGAACAGCCAGGACTAGCAATGTGACACGGCTCCAGAGGAAAGGGAGGAAACTGGGAATAATCCAAGGTGACATCATGTGTTCTGTTTACTGTTTTATAAAAAAAACATTCTGTGCAAAGGGTTATGAATTAATAGTCTGTTAGTGTTAAGAATGTTGGTCTCCTCAGCTGGACTTTTGGCTAAATGTGACCAAAGTAAAAATGGGAAATGCTGCAAATACTTGGGTGAGGCAGGATCTGCGGAAATAAACCGTTAGCTATTCAGATCCATGACTTTCCGTAACAACTGGAGAAGTGGGTAAACTAGCATGTTTTTAGTTATAAAGAGAATAATAGGAATGCCTGTGAAAGAGCAGTGACCAGGTGAGATGCACACTTTCCATAAGAGAGGATGATGACACAGGTGATGTTTAATATCCTTTTCCTCCTTCTCATGTCCCTCTCAATTACACCCCCCCCCCCCTTTCATCTGCAGGAAACTAAACATTTTCTTCTCTTGACAGGTGGCCAGCGAGCTCAAGATGTTTTATGACCAAGCCTCCACTGCTTACCTTATGCCGGACCATAGCCCAGAAAGGAAGGATCAGGCTAAAGCCGTGCTAGTGGCCTTGCACAATGCGGTGAGTCACGGCACCGTTACTTGTCTTTGAACAAATTCTCGCCATAGGTTGACCCACCACACTGTGAGATTGTGCCTATTTGATGTGTAGTACTTTAGATCGTGCTATTTTATCACCTTCCCTCCCCACTCTCTTTCAGCTGGACTGTTGTGGAGCTAACTTTGTAAAGAAGTTGTTCTCTGCCGATCTCTGCCCCAAACAGAAGGGAATAGGTGTTATTGCAAAGGTAAGTTTATTCTCTCAATGTTCTCTCCTTGAACTAATCTTTCGGATTCACAGCTGGCTAAAAGTTCAGTTTAATCGAAACTTCCTTAAAAAAAAAACTCCACTTGCACTGCATTTAAGAGGCATGTTTGTGCACCAAAACATACAGATGAGCTACAGACATAATCCCAGCAATCACAGTGCAACAATTCCTGCTGTGGCAACATTAACAGTGCAGCATTTGAGATGAAAAATCAAACTAGCGGTGAGATTCCTGATGGCAATGAGAAGTTGACTTCTGGGTAAGGATGGATGTGAAGTGAGGTTAGACTTGGAATTTGGTCTGTTACACCAACTTGTGTGTTGATGCTTCCTATTCAGTTTTACTGATAAATGGCCAAATTAGCCCAAGCCTCATTCAGCTGCCAATCTCTGAAACTGAGGCAATTTTCCAGGTTTAATCCAATACAGGGGCAGCACTGAGGTAGAGTTGCTGCCCGACAGCGCCAGAGACCTGGGATAGATCCTAACTATGGGTGCTGTCTGTATTGAGTTTGTACGTTCTCCCAGTGACCGCGTGGGTTTTTTTCTGGGTACTCTGGTTTCCTCCCAAATTCCAAAGATGCGCAGGCTTGTCGGTTAATTGGCTTCTGTAAATTGTCGCGAGTGTATGGGTGATTGTTGGTTGGTGTAGACACAGTGGGCCAAAGGGGCTGTTTCCATACTGTATCTCTAAATTAAACTAAAAAGTGTATTGCATTGTATTTTGAAGGAGTGTCATTATACTGGTTTATGCAGTTAAATACTGCCTGTTGGTGATGTCACGTGGGCTGGAAGGAGGACTTTTCCCACAATTGGTCTCTACTTTGGTTAATTACACTACCATTATAAGTTGACATGTAGAGGAAAATCAACTTGGTCAGCTGGTAGCTTGAGAGTTAATATCCTGGGACTATGGTAGCTTAAACTGGAGTTTACAGTCAGAACAGTTACAATTACAGTCCAATAGCTCCACCAGCTGGCTTTAATGTGTCATCAGATGGGAGATTTGAGCACAAAGCTATAAATGAAGTAGGGTTCTGACTTAAAACCTCGTCTGTGCATTTCCCTCCCCAGACCCTGCTTGACCTGCAGAGTTGCTCCAACATTTGCAGTCTTTTGTGTCCACATGAAACCGGAAGGCTGTTCCCTGATTTCAATTACTGTTCAGCAGGCGTTAACTTCTCCTACTCTTTTACCACCACACACTCCCCATAAAACCCACACCCCTTCCTCAATGAATCTGGAGAGATTGTAGATTCTGAAATTGTGTGAATTTCTATGTATTAATTATCTGCTCACTTATATTGTATACATGAACAATTTTAGGAAACTAATAACTAAAACAAGAACTTGAAAAGTAAATGGACCCCTTCGTATCTTAATATATATATGTATTTGGCTTCCTGTTGCATTTTGGTAGTTTATCAGTGTTTTGTTTATGACATCCTTGGCAACTATTGCTGATTTGATGCTGTCCATAATATTTAATATATTTTGCATCTCCATGAGGTTCTCAAACTTTTCTCTGTTTTTCCTTTCCAGTTTCCATTAAACCCTCTCCCTTCTCATCCAACCTTTCCTCTTCACAAATCCACCATCTTAAGCCTTGGCCTCAGTCGTAGAATATCAAACTTTGTTTAGTTTAGAGAAACATCATGGAAACGGGACCTTTGGCCCACCAGTGACCACTAATTCTATCCCACACACTAGGAACCATTTAATTAAGCCAATTAACCTACAAACCTGCATGTTTTTGGAATGCGGGAGGAAACCGGAGAACACTGAGAACTCATGCAGTCGGGATCGAACCCAGGCACTGTAAGGCAGCAACTTTACCGCTGCGTTTCTTTGGGTTTTGCCTGACTGGTATCCTCACTAGGTTGGTTAATGGGTTAAACGCCACAGAGTCATTTGAGCATATGGTCAAGCTTCCCCAACACTATTATGGCTGTTTGCTACAATGGATAGAATGAGGGTCAAGAACATATTGGTGTGTTCAGGCTAGGTATTGACATTTCTGTTCACTGGTCACAGGAGGGCCTCAAATTCTGGCTGGTATTTTACCCCTTAATCCCAGTGTGGAAATGCAGTAAAGAAAGCCATAACATTTCTAATACTGACTCAAGCCACTAACATTCATTGCCATACTTCCGTTTATTTCGCTGGAAACTGATATGGCACAAGGGTAAACAGCCGTGAGATCTGCTGGTCTCTCGGATCAAATATTCAGGTTGAACTGATTCTCAGTAATGAGTACTTAAATTGGTGAGAAATGATTCGGATACTTTTTCACTCGTCTGGTTAGTTCCCGTCCAGAACGATGACACCACACTCCATGTCTGTGCTTGTAGATGCAGTGGAAAAACAGAGGTTTGCAGTCTTCATTTCAAACAATCCTTAGTTCCGATGATATTTCTTGCTTGTGGGCTTGTTCCTTTATCACATTCACACACATTTTAACCATCCTGTTAGGAAAGTTGTTTTCAAATAGTGATTTAAGAGATTGGGACTTAGCCCTCCCCACAGCTCAGATCTAATTTCCGCTGCTTGAACCCACTACACCACTAAATGGTAACTGCATCTCATCAGGAGCTTTTGTTTAAACAGTGGTTCTGTTAGACCTACTGGGCCAGCAGAGGCTCGGGTGTCGGTGGTGGTCACAGCTAATTCTGCAAACACAATCACCCTGATTTCACTGGGCAGATGAGGGTGAAGATACCAAGCTGATTCCTTTCCCAAACTTTTCTGAGAGAGCAGCAGAATAGCACAAACGATTGGGAGTGGTAGGATGAAGTATTGGTGGTTCCTCGTCTGTTGTTTGGAGATGAATAATTGAAGTACTGAGTTAAGACCAAAACGTATTTAATGTGGCCATTGGGATCAAACAGTGGTAAATTTGCACCTAAATGCATTTTGTGAAGCATCTTAGTAAATATTGTGGCAATGACTAATGATAAACATTGTTAATGTTTCTTGTTAAATTCAGGCCGACTGTGGTACACGGATTAAGGAGCTGTTTACTGAGAAGCTGTACATTATTGGGAGCGCTGCCATCATCGTTGCAGTAATCATGGTATGAAGTTCCACAATTGTGATACCACACTTTTAATTTCTGAATCACTGGAAGATTGTCAGAATGATGATTTATA
This sequence comes from Malacoraja senta, assembly GCA_038087875.1. NCBI lineage: Eukaryota > Metazoa > Chordata > Chondrichthyes > Rajiformes > Rajidae > Malacoraja > Malacoraja senta. The sequence goes on from CM075979.1 coordinate 27,066,714, forward strand.
ATCATGACGCCCTGGGTTTGATTCCAGCATAGTATCCTTTAAAGTTTAAGCCACTTAATTTAATTTGTAATTAATATGGACTCAAAATATTAATGTCTCATTCAGCATTTGTTCTTAATATGCAATAAATTCAATAGCATAAGCCACATAATTCATACCACAGTCAAACCACAGTGCTGGAGTAACTCAGTGGATGAGGTGGCATCTGTGAAGGACATGGATAGTTGACATTTTGGGTCAGTCTGAGGAAGGGCCCTGAAATAATACCTGTCCATTCCTTCTCACAGATGCTGCCTGATCTGCTAAGTTACTCCAACACTTTGTGTTTTGCTCAAGATTCCAGCATCTGCTATTCCTTGTGTCTCCATTCTTCCTATTCTCCTTGCACTTGAAATGTGAATATAATAAAGATTTGTGTTCAGGTGGAACTAACATAACATGAGTTTTGGTCCATACCAATGTTTAGATGATCCGGATTGGCCAGATTTGCACTAGAGATGGGGCAAGTGGGATTAATGGCCTGAAATCTTAATGCACTTTTACTGCTGTCAGGTCTGGAGAAAACTGCTGTGAATTTCCTTGTGTCCACTCCAGGTTGTTTGCCTGCTTGATTTAAATGCAAAACCAAGGTTTCCATTGCCACACCCTATGTTAGCAGAATATTTTTCATGGAGCTCATTACTCCTGAGCCTGATTCTATCCTGACTCAATCCCTGTGCAGGCACTTGGTGAGTTCACTGGATGGTAGGGATTAACGGGTTCCTTTCAGAATGGCAGGCAGTGACTAGTAGGTTGCCGCAAGGCTTGGTGCTGGGACCGCAGCTATTTACAATATACATTAATGATTTAGATGAAGGAATTAAATGTAACAATAGCAAATTTGCAGATGACACAAAGCTGGGTGGCAGTGTGAACTGTGAAAAGGATGCTATGAAAATGCAAGGTGACTTGGATAGGTTGGGTGAGTGGGCAGATGGGGGTGGAAGATTGCAACCTTCACCTGGTCCGCCCTGTTTTGACGAATGCAATCAAGTGCACAATCAAATAAGATCAAATAGAACAAGTTGTCGTACAACTTTAGGCTGTGCACGCCATACGCAAGAAGAAGAAGTGGGCAGATGCAGTATAACGTGGATAAATGTGAGGTTATCCACTTTGGTGGCAAGAACAAGAAAGCAGATTATTATCTGAATGGTGCCAGATTAGGAAAAGGGGAAGTACAACAAGACTTGGGTGTCCTTGTACATCAGTCATTGAAAGTAAGCATGCAGGTACAGCTGGCAGTGAAGAAAGCGAATGACATGTTGTCCTTCATTGCGAGAGGATTTGAGTTTAAGAGCAAGGAGGCTGCAGTTGTACAGGGCCCTGGTGAGACCACACCTGGAGTATTGTGTGCTGTTTTGGTCTCCTAATTTGAGGAAGGAGATTCTTGCTATAAGTGAGTTCGGTATCTCGATAAACGCAAGGAAACATGGGATTTGTCAAAGGTCATTCGGGATTTTTAAAAAGCGAACGCAGTGCTGTATAAACTGTATGAATTGTTAACTATTCTACCAAGGAATTAATCAAGAATTCTGTCAACTCAATAGCTTCCTTTCTTGTTCTGCTGTTCACACACTACTCACACAGTCCCAGTTCTAGTTCAGTTCATTAATAAGCAATTATGAGATATTCAAAGTTAAATTTATTATTTTCATTTAATCCTTAATGTGTTTGCTACTGGAATAAGAAAATATCACTTGTGTTTGAAACATTTTCTTATCTTTATTCATAATTGATGTGTGAAAAATATATTTAATCTGAGGCAGGCAGCGACTGTATCAGTATGATGTGGGCTGATGCTTTACCTACAGGCGGTGTGAATGCACCGTTAAGGCAAAGATTCATCTCTGAGGAAAACTTGAGTGCAGGATTGATTGGCCCTGTGAAGGATCCGCCAATCCGATATAAGACATTTAACTGCGAAATGCCTGCCCTTTCGTATTGGATAGATTGAGTGGAGGGTCTGTGCTGTTCCCCCAGTCCTCTCGCCCAGTGCACGTTGACCAGCACAGTTCACCAGCCCTTGTTCACAGAGGCTCTTTGTGCAGGTGTTACCCAAAGCCCAAATGCCAGGGATTTGATAATTGACAGGTTTCTTCCAGGCATTCATGCGTTTAAGGCTGGTGCTGTATTGAGTCAATAATTTAAATAGATACAATTGTGGATTTGTGCAGCCTGCAGTGGCCTACTGCTGATGTATTTGACGGATACATTTATTTATAAATCTCATTGAAATGAATATGCAGCTCCGTACACACACAGTAGCTCAGCTGGCGAGAATGTTTATCCGGAATGACCTGGGTATGCGCAGTTGTAATACCAAACTCGCTTATAGAGGGAGTGCAGCGTAGGTTCACAAGGTTAATTCCTGGGATGGCGGGACTGTCATATGGTGAAAGAATGGAACGACTGGGCTTGTATTACGAAGGGGAAATCATGCTTGACTAATCTTCTGGAATTTTTTGAGGATGTAACTAGGAAAATGGACATGGGAGAGCCAGTGGATGTAGTGTAACTGGGCTTTCAGAAAGCATTTGATAAGGTCCCACAGGAGATTAGTGGGCAAAATTAGGGCACGTGGTATTGGGGGTAGAGTGCTGACATGGATAGATAATTGGTTGGCAGACAGGAAACCAAGAGTAGGGATTAACGGGTCCCTTTCAGAATGGCAGGCAGTGACTAGTGGGGTATCGCAAGGCTCGATGCTGGGACCGCAGCTATTTACATTATACATCAATGATTTAGATGAAGGGATTCAAAGTAACATTAGAAATTTGCAGATGACACAAAGCTGGGTGACTGAACTGAGGAGGATGCTATGAGAATGTAGGGTGACTTGGACAGTTTGAGTGAGTGGGCAGATGCATGGAAGATGCAGTGTAATGTGGATAAATGTGAGGTTATCCACTTTGGTAGCAAAAACAGGAAGGCAGATTATTAGCTAAATGGTGTCAAGTTGGGAAAAGGGGAAGTACAATAGGATCTGGGGGTCCTTGTTCATCAGACAATAAAAGTAAGCATGCAGGTACAGTAGGCAATGAAGAAAGCGAATGGCATGTTGGCCTTCATAACAAGAGGAGTTGAGTATAGGAGCAAAGAGGTCCTTCTGCAGTTGTACAGGGCCCTAATGAGACCACACCTGGAGTATTGTGTGCAGTTTTGGTCCCCTAATTTGAGGAAGGACATGCTTGCTATTGAGGGAGTGCAGCGTAGGTTCACAAGTTAATTCCCGCGATGGCGGGACTCATATGCTGAGAGAATGGAGCAGCTGGGCTTGTATACTCTGGAATTTAGAAGGATGAGAGGGTATCTTATAGAAACATAAAATTATTAAGGGATTGGACACGCTCGATGCAGGAAACATGTTCCCGATGTTGGGAGAGTGCAGAACCAGGGGCCACAGTTTAAGAATAAGGGGTAGGCCATTTAGAACTGAGATGAGGAAAAACGTTTTCACTCAGAGTTGTGGAATTCTCTGCCTCAGAAGGCAGTGGAGGCTGATTCACTGGATGCATTCAAAAGAGTTAGATGGAGCTAGCGGAATCAAGGGATATGGGGAGAAGGCAGGAACGGGGTACTGATTGTGGATGATCAACCATGATCACATTGAATGGCAGTGCTGGCTCAAAGGGCCAAATGGCCTACTCCTGTACCTATTTTCTATGTATCTATAACTTGTTGTCCAGGGAGCAGCAGCCAAAGTATGCTGTGTTAACTGATCACAAAAACATAGAACAACTTCAAATTACACAGGTGGTTACACAGGCTGCCAAGATACTATCTTTCGGCATCTATGGAGCGAAGGAAATAGGCAACGTTTCGGGCCGAAACCCTTCTTCAGACTGATAGGGGGTGGGGAGAAGAAAGGAAAAAAGGAAAAAGGCGGAGGAGGAGCCCGAGGGCTGGGGGAGGGGAGGAGACAACCAGAGGGCTGATGAAGGGGAGGGGACAGCAAGGGCTAGCAGAATTGGGAGAATTCAATGTTCAAGCCTCCAGGATGTAGACTGCCCAAGCGGAATATGAGGTGCATTTCCTCCAATTTACGGTGTTGCTCGCTGTGGCCATGGAGGAGACCCAGGACAGAGAGGTCAGATACGTAATGGGAGGGGGAGTTGAAGTGCTGAGCCACCGGGAGGTCAGGTTGGTTATTGCGGACCGACCGGAGGTGTTCGGCGAAACGATCGCCAAGCCTCCGCTTGGTCTCACCGATGTAGATCAGCTGGCATCTAGAGCAGCGGATGCAATAGATGATCTCCCCCAGCCCTCGGGCTCCTCCTCCGCCTTTTTCCTTTTTTCCTTTCTTCTCCCCACCCCCTATCAGTCTGAAGAAGGGTTTCGGCCTGAAACGTTGCCTATTTCCTTCGCTCCATAGATGCTGCTGCACCCGCTGAGTTTCTCCAGCATTTTTGTGTACCTTCGATTTTCCAGCATCTGCAGTTCCTTCTTTAACATACTATCTTTCGGCTCCTGATACACAATGTTAACTTGAAATTAATCTTACAACATTTTCCTTTTCTAAAAGCAATTGTTTATTCTCCATTTCAGATCCTGGAGATGATTTTTAGCATGGTACTGTGTTGCGGGATCCGAAACAACTCTGTGTACTAGAGGGGCTCCTCCTGCTGCCATTTCACGGAACTCCCGGCGAGAGCAGCAGTTAGAAAAGCTTTGTAGTGGAATAGATCTTGTCATAAAATGCCCAAACTAATCCTGTTTTCTGTTGTTGCCACTTGTCATGCTCAGTTTTTAAAATGTCTGTGTGTATGTGTATATATATATATATAATGTTTTTTTTATATTATATAAAAACCATCTCTCCTGGCATTGATGGTTCATCCCTGGTGTCAAATGCAGCTTGTGCTGGAGAAATTGGTGAGCAGACAAAATCTGATATCTTTCCTACCGACCCACCCATTAGGTTTACAGCAAGCACATCATGTCCTCCATCAAACAGTGCTTTGGAACTTCTGCAAAGTTACCACATTTGAATTCAGATGTTAAGGCAATAAGTGACCAGACACCCATTGTGCTGATGGAGGGAGCTCGGTGCTCCTATAGATCTGAAGCCTTGGGGGTTTGTTTTGTTTGTATGTTACTCTAAAAAAAAAATGCTTAGAATCCAAATTGACAGTGTATCAGCCAACTGCGCCAGCTGTGACCCATCCATGCCCAAAGTTTGCATTTAACGTGCAAACTTTCTAAGCGATTGTACTGATTTTAAAGATTGATCTATCTTCCCATTGTACTGCAGGTACCTTTTTAAAAGTATACATGTATAATATAGCCAGTGCAGTGAGTAACTTATAATGGTAGGGGGAGGGGGAGCAGGCCACAGTACATGGCCGGTTGCTTGCTTGATTGTGTCTTGTGCATCACTTGTTTCCACTTAAATAATAGTCTAACTGAACCGAAGAAATACTGGGCTGTGCCCCCACCCCTCCCAAATCCTCTGCTGAATTTTAACGCCTTGTGTATTGATGTAAACTAAAAGATTCCTCTGCCTGGATATTTTCAGGCACTTTTTCTTTTTATATTTTGGGATTTCCGCTACCTTGGCATCTTTATGCTTGAAGCCCACCCAGTGTTTCTTTGACATTTTCAGCCGAGAGGCTTCATATACTTAACCAGTATTTTGAGAAAATGCTTGTGTATAATCGCCAATGCTTGGTTTTCAGAGTGCTGCTGCCTTTTTATACGAGTCTTACGTTTTTACCATTTTTAATAAAGGGGTCGACCATGGCATTTTAACAAAGAACCCCACAAGAACCATTACAAGCAAATCTAGACACTTACTTTTAAATTCATTTCTGACTGCTTAAGCGTGGATATGATGGTGCTGCGTGGATCTTGAGCTGTGGCTTCTGCCAGAGTGTGTGATGGGACAGAATCTAGAACCAATCTCTCTAACGCTTCTCCATTACGTGTTCCAAGAATATAAAAAACGCTCCCTGCCAGGACTTCTTGTAAGTTGACAGAACGGTGCCTTTTGTCTCCGTGTCAAAACCAATTGCAGTTTCAGTCAGCTAACTGAAGGGAGGTTGAGTGAACATGGGAGCTGAGATCATTAGTGAGTCCACTTGCTACCCTAGGGAAACTTTAACCACAGTAATCCATTTAGCAGCTGTATCTTGCCTTCAAAAGAAAGGTGATTAATTATTGATCACTCATCCAATTGAAAATAAAAATCATGTAATTTGATTTTCTCTGGACCTCCGTTCCTGTAAGACATGTAGTTTGTGTTCAGAACTGGGTACAATTTGTCCAACGTTAATGATTTGTATTTTCAGTCTTGCGACTAGTTTTGTGCACTTACTAGAAATGAGGTAGCTCCCAGAATGCAGTGAATTAAAGTTTTTTTCATTGGAGGCCCACGTTCTTTATGCACAGTGCTGTAGAAACTGTTGGTTGCACACGCCTATTGCCACCTGCAGAACTTCCAATGAAATGCCCACTTTGTCAGGCTACCTTTCTATTACAGTGATGGGCTTTGCTGTTTTGATTGCGATGTCTCAGATTGGTTGAACCTTCAAATACATTGGATTATATTACATGTAATGTGTTCCATATGTTTAGCATGTCTGCATCCAAAGGGTTTATATACAACTTGCCTGTTCTGTGAATACGTAACAATAAAGATCACTTCCTTTAACACAGCTTTGACTTGAGTATGTTTGTACTTTGACCTGCAAATTAGACTTTGTGATCAAGTTGAGGGAGAATGCAACATTTCCCTTTCCAGGATCAATATTGTGAGTATTTGCTCACAAGTATGCTGCCTTAACAACCTGCCCTGTTGCATTTGTTTTCCCCGCCTTGCTGCGGAGAGGCTTTACTCTGAATCCAGAGTTGGAGTATTTAATTTTATGTAAAATGTTTGTAATATTAAAACATTTATTGGTTGGATGAAGACTTTGTCTTGAGAAGTCTTAACTAATCTACGAGTCATCGTTGGGTTATTTAACTCAACTGAGACTAAAACATGAGGTTAAAATGCTGGAGTAAATCAGTGGGTTAGGCATTAGGGTTAGCATCCTGAAAAGTAATGTTTTGGGTCAAGACCATTCAGAGGTTCTGGGATTACAGTTCCACAGACAATGGCTCATTGCTCTTATCCTAAATGATTAAAACAGAATTCAGTACTAGGCATGGAGGTCAGCCTTGCATTACTGTTACATACCAGGGATTGAACATGGAAGAGCATCAATTAGTCTGTCTCTCCATCAGTGGAATGTATTGGCAGTTTTATAAAGCTGCTGAATGAGATGTGCTCCATCTTGGAGTTAGAAGGGAAAAGTTAGATCTTGATAGTTAAATATGTTAGAATACTGAGCATAGTAAAATATTAGAGAAACAAACTAAAACAAGATAATTTGCACCAAATTCAAAGATAGCTGGGTAGGGTGACTCTTCTGAGAACCAAAAAGTAGCCTGTTATTTTTCTTTTGTTGGGGAAACAAATTAAAATCTATTTGGGCCGCCCCCCATGGCAGTGATTCCATTACGTTATTATAATGTTGCAGGTAGGTACCCGAGGAAATTGAACTATCCATTGAATTATTAGTAGCCACAATTTAAAATATTCAGTGATTAAAATACAAATGAAAAAATTTGAGTATTAATAAGAACAAATAATACTTTGCAGAATTCCAGTCTGAGCATCAACCAATCACTGTAACTGTTGAATGAACTGCTGCGTATTTGCATTCTGATAAGAAACCACACTACAAAACACCTTTTTTTAGTCACTTTGCTATAATTTAAGGCACAACTGGTATACTACAATCCAAATATGGTTATAGTATCTTTAATTAAAATTGAGCTCTCTCCTACTGCACAAGCTCAATCAAATACAATAGTAATACAAATCAATATAATTCAATGCTAATAAGATTAGGACAGCTGGCCAGGTAAAATTATCCAAGAAATAAATCAAGGTGATCAATTTGTCCTTTAAGTGGCTACAGCGTATGAGATGAATTCAACACCAGAAGGTCCTCTAATCTGGTAACACCATTTTGAGCAAGTAGAGATAAGAGGTGCTGATAAAAACTGAAGAGGCATGCACCTTGTATAAACTGGACATATGGAAAATAATAACGTTATGAAGAAGGCACATCATAAAATCACACAGAATGGAATGAGAGTAGCTACAACTGTTCCTACTGGTGCAAAGATTTTAAATTTTAAAGCAAAAGTATTTGATTGTTACTGTAAAAGACCAGGTGACTAAATTATCTCAATTAACCACATCCATGAGTTATCAGAATGGAGAAATAACATGGGTAATATGTGTCCTTAATTACCCAAAATGTCCCTACTTCCATGGGTGGGCTGAATAACTCACCCTTTCCAGATGCATGGGCAATGAACAAATGAGAGTCGGGTTTGGGAGCGATAGGAGAATTATGACCACATCTTTTCAACAGACCTGTTCAGCTTGTTGAGCCTGTACCAACCCAATGTAAGAATTTGGGTAGTCTCACTGCCACACCTTCAAATCTGTAACTCTAAAATCCCTTCAGCTATTTATGCAGCCTTTTTCAATACTGCAACCAATACACGTTACAATCCGTGGTAGTGCATTCCAAGTCCTATCATCAATAACTTTATGTTGAGGGGTCTCGACCCGAAACATCACCCATTCCTTCTCTCCAGAGATGCTGTCTATCCCGTTGAGTTACTCCAGCATTTTGTGTCTATCTAAAGTCATTACTTGTCACATTGGGGTTCTTTAGCCTGTAGTCTTCTTTCTGTCTCCTGCTTCTTGACCCCCTCCACCTGTGGGGCCACCTTTTTTATCTATCAAGTCAATGATCTGAAATACCTCTTGAACCCACTCAACTTCTGTTTCAAAGAGAGCAACCCCCATCTTCTTGATATAATGGAGCAATATATGGCTCTCCTCATGCAAGGTGCTCAGAATTGGATGCAATATGCTCCTTTGTGGCCATACAAGTTAATTGAAGTTCCTTGCTCTTCTACTTTATGCTTATTTATAAATAATGTAATTTTTGTAGCAGTTTCTCAACCTATTCATCCCTATCACTTCCCGAGGATTAAGCACATTTACCCTCGTCTCCAATGATTGTATTTCTTTAAATTATTCCCTCAGTTTTATGTTGGCTCCTGTTCTTCCTACCTCAATGTAACATTTGAAATATATTAATAAAAAATTCCATCAGCAAGCTAGCTGCTCTTTCCAGCATCTTAAAATTCCTTAATCTATTACTATCCTTCTTCAATTCACTACACATCCATTCACTACACAATTCACTGCACAAGCTCAATCAAATACAATAGTAATACAAATCAATATAATTCAATGCTAATAAGATTAGGACAGCTGGCCAGGTAAAATTATCCAAGAAATAAATCAAGGTGATCAATTTGTCCTTTAAGTGGCTACAGCGTATGAGATGAATTCAACACCAGATGGTCCTCTAATCTGGTAACACCATTTTGAGCAAGTAGAGATAAGAGGTGCTGATAAAAACTGAAGAGGCATGCACCTTGTATAAACTGGACATATGGAAAATAATAACGTTATGAAGAAGGCACATCATAAAATCACACAGAATGGAATGAGAGTAGCTACAACTGTTCCTACTGGTGAAAAGATTTTAAATTTTAAAGCAAAAGTATTTGATTGTTACTGTAAAAGACCAGGTGACTAAATTATCTCAATTAACCACATCCATGAGTTATCAGAATGGAGAAATAACATGGGTAATATGTGTCCTTAATTACCCAAAATGTCCCTACTTCCATGGGTGGGCTGAATAACTCACCCTTTCCAGATGCATGGGCAATGAACAAATGAGAGTCGGGTTTGGGAGCGATAGGAGAATTATGACCACATCTTTTCAACAGACCTGTTCAGCTTGTTGAGCCTGTACCAACCCAATGTAAGAATTTGGGTAGTCTCACTGCCACACCTTCAAATCTGTAACTCTAAAATCCCTTCAGCTATTTATGCAGCCTTTTTCAATACTGCAACCAATACACGTTACAATCCGTGGTAGTGCATTCCAAGTCCTATCATCAATAACTTTATGTTGAGGGGTCTCGACCCGAAACATCACCCATTCCTTCTCTCCAGAGATGCTGTCTATCCCGTTGAGTTACTCCAGCATTTTGTGTCTATCTAAAGTCATTACTTGTCACATTGGGGTTCTTTAGCCTGTAGTCTTCTTTCTGTCTCCTGCTTCTTGACCCCCTCCACCTGTGGGGCCACCTTTTTTATCTATCAAGTCAATGATCTGAAATACCTCTTGAACCCACTCAACTTCTGTTTCAAAGAGAGCAACCCCCATCTTCTTGATATAATGGAGCAATATATGGCTCTCCTCATGCAAGGTGCTCAGAATTGGATGCAATACGCTCCTTTGTGGCCATACAAGTTAATTGAAGTTCCTTGCTCTTCTACTTTATGCTTATTTATAAATAATGTAATTTTTGTAGCAGTTTCTCAACCTATTCAGCCCTATCACTTCCTGAGGTACGGACAGGGGTTTCTGTGGCAACAGACGGGATGCGAGGATGGTGTGCTGCCTTCCTGGTGCCAGGATCCAGGATGTCACGGACAGAGTGCAGAAAATCCTCGAGGGCGAAGGTGAACATCCGGAAGTGGTAGTGCATGTCGGCACAAACGATGTCGGAAAGAAGGGGATGAATATTCTGCAGCGTGACTTTAGAGAGCTCGGAAAAATGCTGAAAAGCAGGACCTCCAGGGTTGTTATCTCCGGTTTGCTTCCAGTTCCTCGTGCTGGCGAGAGCAGGAACAGGGAGATACGGGACCTGAACGTGTGGCTCAGGAACTGGTGCACGGGGCAGGGATTTAGATTCTTAGATCACTGGGATCTGTTTTGGGGTAAGGGGGAACTGTACAAAAGGGACGGATTGCATCTTAACAGGGTGCGACCAGCATTCTGGCAGGCAGGTTTGCCACTGCTACACGGGTGGTTTTAAACTGAATAAGGGGGGTGGGGTGTCGAATGGGATAGTGGAGGATGGAGTTAAAGGGAAAGGGTTTCTTAAATGTGTGAGCGTAGAGACAGAGGAGTGTAAAATGAGGGTAGAAGCAATAGGTAGCAAGGTGAAAAGTAAAAGTGGAAGACAGACAAAACCAGGGCAAAAATCAAAAAGGGCCACTTTTCAACATAATTGTATAAGGGGTAAGAGTGTTGTAAAAACAAGCCTGAAGGCTTTGTGTCTCAATGCAAGGAGCATTCGTAATAAGGTGGATGAGTTGAATGTGCAGATAGCTATTAATGACTATGATATAGTTGGGATCACGGAGACATGGCTCCAGGGTGACCAAGGCTGGGAGCTGAACATCCAGGGATATTCAATATTCAGGAGGGATAGAGAGAAAGGAAAAGGAGGTGGGCTAGCATTGATGATTAGAGAGGAGATTAACGCAATGGAAAGGAAGGACATTAGGTTCGAGGATGTGGAATCGGTATGGGTAGAGCTGCGCAACACTAAGGGGCAGAAAACGCTGGTGGGTGTTGTGTACAGGCCACCTAACAGTAGTAGTGAAGTTGGAGATGGTATCAAACAGGAAATTAGAAATGCGTGCGACAAAGGCAAAACAGTTATAATGGGTGACTTCAATCTACATATAGATTGGGTGAATCAAATTGGCAGGGGTGCTGAGGAAGAGTATTTCTTGGAATGTATGCGGGATAGTTATCTAAATCAACATGTAGAGGAACCAACGAGAGAGCAGGCTATTTTAGACTGGGTATTGAGTAATGAGGAAGGGTTAGTTAGCAGTCTTGTTGTACGTGCCCCCTTGGGCAAGAGTGACCATAATATGGTTGAGTTCTTCATTAGGATGGAGAGTGACATTGTTAATTCAGAAACAATGGTTCTGAACTTAAAGAAAGGTAACTTTGAGGGTATGAGACACGAATTGGCCATGATTGACTGGCAATTCATTCTAAAAGGGTTGACGGTGGACATGCAATGGAAGACATTAAAGACTGCATGGATGAACTACAAAAATTGTTCATCCCAGTTTGGCAAAAGAATAAATCAGGGAAGGTAGTGCATCCGTGGATAACAAGGGAAATCAGGGATGGTATCAAAGCGAAAGATGATGCGTACAAATTAGCCAGAAAAAGCAGCATACCAGAGGACTGGGAGAAATTCAGAGACCAGCAGAGGAGGGCTTAATTAGGAAAGGAAAAATAGATTATGAAAGAAAACTGGCAGGGAACATAAAAACTGACTGCAAAAGTTTTTATAAATATGTAAAAAGAAAGAGATTAGTTAAAACAAATGTAGGTCCCTTGCAGTCAGAAACAGGTGAGTTGATCATGGGGAACAAGGATATGGCGGACCAATTGAATAACTACTTTGGTTCCGTCTTCACTAAGGAAGACATAAATAATCTGCCGGAAATAGCAGGGGACCGCGGGTCAAAGGAGTTGGAGGAATTGAGTGAAATCCAGGTTAGTCGTGAAGTGGTTTTGGGTAAATTGAATGGATTAAAGGCCGATAAATCCCCAGGGCCAGATAGGCTGCATCCCAGAGTACTTAAGGAAGTAGCTCCAGAAATAGTGGATGCATTAGTAATAATCTTTCAAAATTCTTTAGATTCTGGAGTAGTTCCTGAGGATTGGCGGGTAGCAAACGTAACCCCACTTTTTAAGAAGGGAGGGAGAGAGAAAATGGGGAATTACAGACCAGTTAGTCTAACATCGGTAGTGGGGAAACTGCTAGAGTCAGTTATTAAAGATGGGATAGCAGCACATTTGGAAAGTGGTGAAATAATTGGACAAAGTCAGCATGGATTTACGAAAGGTAAATCATGTCTGACGAATCTTATAGAATTTTTCGAGGATGTAACTAGTAGCGTGGATAGGGGAGAACCAGTGGATGTGGTGTATCTGGACTTCCAGAAGGCTTTCGACAAGGTCCCACATAAGAGATTAGTATACAAACTTAAAGCACATGGCATTGGGGGTTCAGTATTGATGTGGATAGAGAACTGGCTGGCAAACAGGAAGCAAAGATTAGGAGTAAACGGGTCCTTTTCACAATGGCAGGCAGTGACTAGTGGGGTACCGCAAGGCTCAGTGCTGGGACCCCAGCTATTTACAATATATATTAATGACCTGGATGAGGGAATTGAAGGCAATATCTCCAAGTTTGCGGATGACACTAAGCTGGGGGGCAGTGTTAGCTGTGAGGAGGATGCTAGGAGACTGCAAGGTGACTTGGATAGGCTGGGTGAGTGGGCAAATGTTTGGCAGATGCAGTATAATGTGGATAAATGTGAGGTTATCCATTTTGGTGGCAAAAACAGGAAAGCAGACTATTTTCTAAATGGTGGCCGACTAGGAAAAGGGGAGATGCAGTGAGACCTGGGTGTCATGGTACACCAGTCATTGAAAGTAGGCATGCAGGTGCAGCAGGCAGTGAAGAAAGCGAATGGTATGTTAGCTTTCATAGCAAAAGGATTTGAGTATAGGAGCAGGGAGGTTCTACTGCAGTTGTACAGGGTCTTGGTGAGACCACACCTGGAGTATTGCGTACAGTTTTGGTCTCCAAATCTGAGGAAGGACATTATTGCCATAGAGGGAGTGCAGAGAAGGTTCACCAGACTGATTCCTGGGATGTCAGGACTGTCTTATGAAGAAAGACTGGATAGACTTGGTTTATACTCTCTAGAATTTAGGAGATTGAGAGGGGATCTTATAGAAACTTACAAAATTCTTAAGGGGTTGGACAGGCTAGATGCAGGAAGATTGCTCCCGATGTTGGGGAAGTCCAGGACAAGGGGTCACAGCTTAAGGATCAGGGGGAAATCCTTTAAAACCGAGATGAGAAGAACTTTTTTCACACAGAGAGTGGTGAATCTCTGGAACTCTCTGCCACAGAGGGTAGTCGAGGCCAGTTCATTGGCTATATTTAAGAGGGAGCTAGATGTGGCCCTTGTGGCTAAAGGGATCAGAGGGTATGGAGAGAAGGCAGGTACGGGATACTGAGTTGGATGATCAGCCATGATCATATTGAATGGCGGTGCAGGCTCGAAGGGCCAAATGGCCTACTCCTGCACCTAATTTCTATGTTTCTATGTTTCTAAGCACATTTACCCTCGTCTCCAATGATTGTATTTCTTTAAATTATTCCCTCAGTTTTATGTTGGCTCCTGTTCTTCCTACCTCAATGTAACATTTGAAATATATTAATAAAAAATTCCATCAGCAAGCTAGCTGCTCTTTCCAGCATCTTAAAATTCCTTAATCTATTACTATCCTTCTTCAATTCACTACACATCCATGTTTTGCATCAGCTACACATTTGAAAATAGTGCACAAAACATCCAAGTCAACATAAATTAAGAAAAATATATCCTTGTGCAGGGAGCCCACAATACATCTCCCTCCCACCTTAAAATCCTATTAGTAATCTGCTTCCTTTCACTTAACCAGTTTTCTATCCATGGCCTTCACTCCCCATACCACCCTATTATTTGAGACAATCAAAACCCTTTGTCTTTAGAGATACAGCATGGAAACAGGAACTTCAGCCCATTGAGTCTGCGTCAACCAGCGATCACCCTGTACACTAGCACTATCCTACACACAAGGGCCAATTTTATAATTTACCGAAGCCTACAAACCTGTACGTCTTTGGAGTGTGGGAGGAAACCAGAGCACCTGGAAAAAAAACATGCGGTCACAGGGAGAACATACAAACTCCGGACAGACAGCACCTGTAGTCAGGTTCGAACCCGGGTCTCTGGCACTGTAAGGCAGCAACTCGACCACTATGCTGCCCCTCATCCAGCGTGTCATCCACCTTTTTGTTCCTGGATCAAAAGTTAGTTATGCAAGATTTGCCGTTAGATATAGTCCAATGATGACTAATTCTGTCCCCGAAGACCAAGGCTCCTTACTGATCATCTTACTGATGGAGGAGGCCAGACAAAGAGCCAGGAAACTCCACATATGGCCATCAGACAATGGATGTGTTGAAATGTTCATTGTTTCAATCCAAAAACGGTCTAATTTAATGGTGCAGAATCCCTGCCTTCACGAGCAATCACGTCATGGTGGAATCCAGTCACAGAGTAGGTGATAATGCAGACTGAACAGAATTTGCATCTGACATTCATTTTATAAAATTAATGGTAACGCATCTCATAAATTTACAAAAAATGGGATGTGTGCTGAAAGTTTAACCAACATTTTAGACACTGTGACAGGATCAGTATAATAATAACATTAAAATCTAACAGTCATGAAAGAGCCAAACGGAATGGTATGTACGAATGATTACCCACAGTCAAATATCTTCTTCGGATACAAGGCAATAGAAATCTGTTCTTGTACCATAATTTCGAGATCCTAGATCTGCAATATCTACTTCATTTCTGTCCGTATCCTCATAGTTATATTCCTCACAGGGGTGAGTCTTTGGTGCACAGGGAAGGGCTGATACAGGTGGGGGAGGCCCTTTGTAAATTGGTGCCCGGACTCCTAGGGCAAAAAGATATAAACAAACATTTACCGAAAGCATGGTGGACATTATTCTAATTGGAAGGAAATGTCAAAAATCCAAATTGCAATATGGGATCTAGATAAGGTATTAGATTTTACAAAAAGTCAGACAGGCTATTATAAAGAACGAGTTTAAGTTGGTAAGATATGTTATTTGAAATTGAAACAGTAGAAATATTTGGTTCAAGACACAATTAGAATTAACCCTGGAGATTTTTCTTTCAACCTTTGCTCCTTGCTTTGGAACCATAAGATGTGAAACAAAAACAACATGCTCCTGATAAAACTAGGCCAGGAGAGGAGAGTTTGATTTTAATAATATCCGGGATCCATCATCCAGGATTTACTTTAATTTTTACTGCTATCTTACTTTATGGACCATTTGAAAGGTGGTCTCACAGTTTAATTGATCCACTCACCAAGGTCCCCTTCGGGGTCAGGGTCTGATCTGCAGTCCAGGTAATCTGGGTTGAAGGATCAGCATGGGATCGTTATCATCCTGGAGTCGGGTCTGGGGATCAGCCATTGCAGTTCGCTGAGGTAGGTTCCGAGGTAGAAGCAATCGCAATTCTTTCCAAAATTCAGAAGAGGGGGTCTGTTACACAAACAATTCAAGAATACATGTTAACAATAGGATCTAAATTCAGATTTCCACAATACTTCCTGTCAAGTCTTATGTTCAGTCCTGAGGGTATTTCATTCTCTCCCTAGCTCTGAATCAAGAAATGAAAATGCTGCTCAGGTGGAGGATTCATTCCTAATTAAATTAGTCTTAATAGGACTAAATTTTACTGCAATCTTACTTAAGGTAGACTGGATGTAGAGGGCAAGCTAGTGTCTGAACTAGGTTAAATTCCATATTAATTCAAGAGATACCTTTTATTCTGGATTTCTTAATTAACATAAATGCCCAGCTGTTATCGTACCTTTGAACACGTCATTCCAGAATGTTGCACAGGATTCTGAACGTCTAGTCCAGTAATTGATCATTCGAATGACAAACTTTAATTTGATATTTGGATATGCAGGGACTGGAGGGATATGGGTTATGTGCAGGTAGATAAGTGGCATCATGTTTGGCACAAATTGAGGCCAAAGGGCCTGTTCTTGTGCTCTACTTTTCTATGATCTGTAGTGGGGATATAAAGCTCTTGATAGACATGCTCTTTTCACCATTTAGTGAACCTGTGAGCAAGTTCACCACAAACTGCTCTCGTTGAACCAGGGGTCGATATTTGATTTAATGGTGGACGGATGAAGGAAATGCAAAACTGTGTCATCAACACTGAAGATGTAGGAAGGAACTGCAGATGCTTTCAGTCTGAAGAAGGCTCGACCCGAAGCATCACTTATTCTTTTCTCTAGACCTGCTGCCTGCACGCTGAGCTACTCCAGCATTTAATGTCTATCATCAATACTGAAGACTTGCAGAGTGACTCCTATTTATTATATATCATTGTCTTCCATCTCCATTCTTCTTTGAATCACCTCATCATTAAATACAATAGGATAGAAATCTCAAATTTTCTGTGCAAGTGTACAATTTCTATGATATAGGTTTTGGGATACAAATAATATTAAAAGCTGTTCTTTTTGATAGGTTTCAAGCACAAGTAACTTGCATGGTTAACTACTGTACCATTGATGTCGATGTCCAGAGCAGGAGAGTGATGTTTTTCCTCTGTGCTTTAAGAAGTTGTATAGCAGGGTGAGACAGCTCTCTGTAGTGGTTTTCAAACATGATAAAGATAGGTTTCCTGGAGAGATCCAACAGATTCCAGAGTGCTTCCCTGTAGAAGGGCAAAGTAGACCTGTGAGGATAATGAAGTACTACAACTCAAAACAATATGACCTTTTAGTTTTAGAGATACAGCGTGGAAACAGCCTTCAGCCCACCAAGTCCGCGTTGACCAACAATAACCCTGTACTAGTTCTATCCTACTCTAGGACAATTTCGGAAGCCAATTAACCTACAAACTCGCACATCTTTGGAATGTGGGAGGATACCAGAGCACCCAGAGAAAACCCAGGCGGTCATAGGGAGAACGTGCAAACTCCGGACAGACAGCACCCATAGTCAGCATCGAAGCCGGGTCTCTGGCGCTGTAAGGCAGCAACTATAAACATTGTGCCACCCTGTACAAATCAAACCACAATGGAGTTTTATTTACCATGGCTAATGCTGGGAATTAGACTGGAGATATTAGGACCTGCAGTTGGACATATTCCAAACTGACCAATCCAGGCTAAAGTTGTTCCTAACACATCTTCACGGTAAAAACTAGCTGTAACTCACAGGACGAAACGGAGCCACAACCAATGCACAAAATGAAGGAGGAACTCAGCGGGTCAGACAATGTCTGTGGAGGAAATGGACAAATGGCATTGCGGTTGGGACCCTTCTTCAACTGGGACAGATGGAGCCTAACCAGCTGAGTTCCTCCAGCAGTTAGTGTTTTGCTCAAGATTCCAGTTCCGTGCGTCTGCACACCCAATCCATGAGTTTTCACATTGTATGAACATGCATTCAAAAGAGAGTTGAATAGAGCTCTTACTGGATGCATTCAAAAGAGAGTGAGATAGAGCTCTTAGGGCTAGCGGAACCAAGGGGTATGGGGTGAAGGCAGCAACGGAGTACTGATTGTGGATGATCAGCCATGATCACATTGAATGGCGGTGCTGGCCCGAAGGGCCTGAATGGCCTACTCCTGGACCTATTGTCTATGGATCTATGCACAAAATACTCACATTTTTATTTCTATCTTGTCCATCTGATATATACTTGCCCATCACTTTTATCCGAAACTTAATAGCATACTTGCCATGGTAATATCACCTGGCTTCTAACCCCAATGAAGGATGACTAAAGTGTATGCAACCTCACTTCACCAAGCCTCCAAATATTGGAGCCAACTCAAAAATGTACCTCTCTAAAGCACACCACCATATAAATCACAATTCGTAGGGAGCCACACTACATCTGTCCCTGACATATATCCTTCACACTCTCACATAGATATACAAGAGCTGTGGAGACAGAGGCTGGAGAGTGATGAGCAGGGCTACAAAGCCCACAGTGTCAGAATCTGAAAAGTAATGAAGGTGATATGGTGATAAGTGATAACTATTTAAGGGAGATAGAGGCAACAGAGTGTATTAAATCGATCACTGATTTATATGAGAACCACAAATCCTGGAGACAATCTTTGAATGTCTGTACAGTAAGTGCCACCCTGTCTCACTCCGAGCCAATTTTCAGCTGGGGAGGGTGAGCAGTACCTGAAATTCAGCCGGCACCAGTCCTGCTGCAGGTATGCCTTGGACAGCACCACAATCAGACGGCGGCAGCGACTAATGTTCATTATAAGCTCTGCTGAAGGCTCTAGTTCAAGAGAGAAATGACACAGAATGGTAAGCTGGTGAAAAAGCTATTCTACAGCATAATGGCCATAAAAAAACACACACAGGCTTAGAGCAAGGAGAATTTTCTCAAGTAAATTTATAAATCAAACACATGATTCAGATGAACATAATTGATTCAGTGCAGGGGTGGGAGATTGCAACCTTCACGTGGTCCGCCCTATTTCAACGAATGCAATCAACCTGGCGTGCACAACCAAATAAGATCAAATAGAACAAGTTGTCCTACAACTTTAGCTGTGCACGCCATACGCAAGAAGAAGTAGATTCAGTGCAGATACTTTTTTTACCTACACATTCCTCCTGGCAAGTTTGGATCTTGGAAGATTTTAGATTGTGATGGGAATTAGAGACTGAAGGAAGCTTAACCCCTATATGGCTCAATGGTTATAGGCTTGCAAACCAGTTTGCAACTCTTCAATCCTTTTGTCTCACACGATTTTTCATCTATGGCCTTTGTCCAACCGTCTACCTATCAAAACCCCCCTCGCCTGTATTCACCTATTATTCACGTATTTGCCCGATTTCACTCTGCCCCTCCCTCTCTTCCTCCCCTTACAATCAGAAGGTCCCGACCCAAAACACCACCTATCCATGTTCTCCAGGGATGCTTCCTGACCCATTGACTTACTCCAGCACTCTGTGCCTTTTTTTGGAAACCAGCATCTGCCGCCCCTGGTTTCTATAGCTCAAGTACAAAGTTGGTTGGTCACCTCAGCCTTGAACAAGATAAAGACACTATCACAATAGGGACAGGAAGACTGAACCCCTGCACCTAGTCGTTATTCAATGGCCTCTGCTTGAGCATCTCAATATCAATTCCGACTGAAGATAGGGTTGAGCCTAACCACAGTGCTACCTACTGCTGATGTTCACAGTAAGAGCCACTCATCTTACTTGGTGAGGTTCTGGTTGTTGGCGACACTGGGAGGAAATGTTATTCTGGTAACACAATTTCTCCTGGAGCCCACAACCTACGATGGAAGAATTGTTACGGACTCCTGATCAACATTAATGAAGAGCTACCTGACCCTGGCAGGATATCACAGTCATCCAGGTGTAGCTTGTATCCATATCGATTCTCCAAGTGTGGCTTCAGGATGAAGCTGACGAATTTCCGGTCATCATTAGCAGGCACGTAAGAAATGTAAGCATCATAGAGCTTACCATCTGGGAGAGAAATCACAGAGAAATCAACATCCCAGCACTCCTTTTTTTAAAAAAGTTTAGTTTAGAAATAGAGCACGGAACAGGCCCTTCAGCCCACTGAGTCCGCACCAACCAACGATCCCCCTAACACTAGTACATGCTACACATTAGGGCCAAATTACTATTTTTACCAAAGCCAATTAACCTGCAAACCTGCACCTCCTTGGAGTGTGGGAGGAAAACAGAGCACCCGGAGAAAACCCACATGATCACGGGAGAACGTACAAAGTTTGTTCAATATACAAATAGGCCTATTGAGCACAAAGGTTTGGGACATTGGTATATATCATTAAATATCATGGGCACGTGAAAACCCCAAAAAAAGAATAATAAAGTTGGCTCTAATATCAAGTGGACCGGAGGACAAGAGGATAAATATTACATGACTGCTGTTCAGAGTCCTTTGTACTACATCTGAAGACTTGGAAGATTGAATTTGCTTGGAGAGGCTGTAACATAAACTTAACTAGATGATACTTCAATATAAAAAAGTTTAATCATGGTGACAAATATCACCATCTAGGATTTTGTTCCCATAATTAAGAAGATTAAGGGATTTTATGCTTGGTCACCTGTGGAACAAATAATATTATTTGAGACATTGGCCAGTACATGGAAACTGATAAGTAAAACTAAATTCCTTGACTGTTTCTCTCCCTATAAATGCTGCCTGATCAGAGGATCTTCTCCAGCATTCACTATTTATAATTAAAGTTTTCAGAATCCACGGCATTTTATCTTCCCATGGTATGATCTTGTTCTCAGATCATATAAGCATAGCTCCGGGGAGTGTTGTAGCTGCATTCAGGGAATCTAATTCAATACTTTGGCCATTAATTAAATCCTTGGAACAAACATCACTTACCATTGACTTCAAACTCTCCATATTTGTTTCTGTACCAGAGCTGCAAATCCAATCTGCACTTCACATACAGGAATCCAGCCAGAAGCAACGCAACAAGCACCAAGAGGGCTCCCAGAACTGCCGGAACATGGCTGGCAATATCTACAACTTGGAGAAGCACAGTAAATAGCAGCTGGAATGAATCTAGACATAGACTAATCAAAGGAATCACAGATTAAGCAGAGTACCAAAGCCACAGGACATTGTTCGAGGGAGTGGGAGAGGGATCTCAGTGAAATATTTTGCTACTCCACAATATTGAGGTCGTATATCATCAGCTATCATCTTTTTGGCTGCTTTGTTTTGCTGATCAAGGTCAGGGGTGCAATTGCTCAGAAACGGGAAATTATTTCCACTCATTTCCAACCCAACAACATACTAGAGATGAACAAAACACGAAGGTCCACATGCAAAGAAAAATAATCTTGGCATTTGCACCTGGAGGAGCCATAGTCTAGCAAAGGTGGACTTACTTGCTTTTTCCAGTGTGAAGGACATGGATTCTTTGCTTATGAGACATGTGAAGATCCCATAGTCAATCTCACCGTCACGGTTACATTTAGAAAGCTGGACACAATCTTCTCTGAAGAATCATTTTTAAGCCTGATGAACAAGGAAGAATTGGGGATCAGTGACATTATCTAATAATAGATCCAATCTCTGACTTGGTCTTCTCAGTCCCAGAAGCATCACCGACCAGTCTACAAGTTCTTCATATAATGCCTCTCCTTCCATGTTCCATCATCCTCATGCAGAATGATTTCGCATTTTAGACACAAGGAACTCCAGATGCCGGATTAGATACAAAGAACTAGAGTAACTCAGCGGGTCAGGCAGTATCCATGGAGACATGTCCGACCCGCTGAGTTACTACAACACTTTGTGTCAGAATTCACTTTGTGCTAAGCCTCTGGTCAGATGTTATTCTTGAACTAGAAGTTGATGGGCTTTAGATATTTTCCAGGAATAACTATGTACTCAGTGTTGTCTTGTTTGAATGCTGCAATAGTTGATGTTCTGTCTTTTAAACCAGGTGTATAACCAATTCCTTTTCTGCCATCTCTCAGAATAGTGAAAATGCAAAATAGAGAGAGGTCATTTGGCAGGATATCTCCACTGTTTAATGCTGTATTTGATCAGAAGAAACATTTTCCAAGTGCTCTAGATTGAACAAAATCCTTTTTTTCCTGTGATCCATTGCGTGGAAATTGCTGTCATCTTTACCTGTGTAAAATCAATAAAAAACCTTGGGACAGTTTTTCAATTGATCTTGACTTAGCTCCAAAACTCATTATCAAGAGCACTTACCTCCACCTTTACCCTTACCTCTCTGGATCCACTGCTGCATTTACCTGACCCTTGACCGGCAATAGAATCTCAGTTACATCTCTCTCTTCTTTGGGCATCAATCAAAGCAAATGGCCCTTCAATACACAAAGATTATCACCAGGGAACAAAGAGAAGATTAACTGAGAAAACCTCACGTCTACCCATTTCAAAGTTCCTCACATTTCTCATGTAGCACTCTAATCATGAGGCAATTATACTCAGTTCCTGAATACAGTTTGAGGTAGAACAGTCAGCATCAAGATTATCTCCACATTTATCTCAGCTCTTCCTTTGGAAATGCACAGTATGCAAATTAGCTGCTAGATTTGCCAGCAAAACTGTTGTAATCGTAAACTTGAATAATTAATAAGCTGTAACGGTATCTAGACTATCCCAAGGACTTGAAAGGCACTCATGCTCCTGATTTTCCCTTTTTTTTTAATACACATGCTGTTTCCATGGTATTAAATCCAAGCAAAAAATGCCACTAAACAGAGGTTTTATAATTGTGCAAATGTTTCAACTACAGTCCAAATTGAAGATTACTTCCGTGCTCACTCATAAGTATGACAAATAAACTGACCTGTAGATACCAGCATCAAATGGATATGAAAAATATGAAAAGGGACCATGGACTAACAACGGTTGACATTCTCAACATAATCTGTGCTAAACAATGGAAGATGAATTTATTCCTCTTTGTTTTAAGTACAAACCAAATATTATGTTTGGAGGTTTAAATCATCTTATTTGCCTCAATTAGGCGAGATAGTGGAAAACGTTCCCCAACAGCAGATGTGTTTAAGGAGGAGGGCATAAGTTTGGAGTAATTAACTAGAGTTTCGAAGAAGAATTGTTCCCAACTGGAGCATGGTGGGAATACACTGCCTGAGTGGTGGTGGAGATAGGTGCTCTTACAACATTTAACAAGTATTTAGACAATCACTTAAATCACCGAGGCATAGAAGGCAATGGGGTAAGTGCTCATAAAGGAGATTAATACGGATGGGTTAGCATGGTCTTGGTGGGCCAAGGGCTTGTTTCAATGTTGTTTGCATCTGTGAATATGAATCAATACTAATATTAGTGACCTATATCTTCACCTATTCCATTTAAAATCGATTCATACAGTGTTATTTTTTCCTATCCTTCCTCTAAAAGCTGTAAACATTGTTCATCTGCATCGACTACATTCAAGAAAATCATGCTTTCTCGTGCATGTTCTCTAGTCAAAAGATAATTTGGAGTTCATACCACTTTGCCCAGGTTTTTGATTGCCTGTGCTAGTAATTCTAGTTTCAGGTCAGGACTCGGCTTCAGTCTCTGAAGAAGGGTCCCGTTCCAAAACATTGTCTGTTCATTTCCCTCCACAGATGCTGCCTGACTTGCTCAGTTCCTCCAGCTGTTTGTTTTATGTTGAAGATTCCAGGAGTCTCTTGTGCATCCATTTACAGGTTAGAAAGTTTGTACAGTCTGAGCCTAATAATAGCAAGCCTTGAGAATTTAAAATGCAGTTATTTTAACATTTTGATATCAAAATAAAAGCTAGTATCAGCATGGTGACTATTCCTAGTCAGTCCTGACCTCTCCTGCTGTCTGTGTGGGGTTTGCATGTACTCTTTGGGAGATCTCCACGTTCCTCCCATGTTCCAAAGACAAGCAGATCAGTAGTTTAATTGGCTGGTATCAAATATAGGTGGATAGATGAATGGAAATTGATGGGTATGTTTGAAGAGGAAACAGGACAAGATAGGAAGAAACAGATGGCTGAGAGCACAATGAGCTAAAATAGCCTTCTTGAGTTGTATGGAAATATGGAAACAGAAAATCCATAGAAATGGAAAAACCTGTGAATAAAATCTAAATTTAATTTTAAGGACCTCTCCAATGCACAGTGAAACAATAAAATAAATTGCCTTCCCAGTCCCAAATATGAATATTCTTTCATCTATTTTCCAATACGTCAACATCAAAAATGAATCCTTTGGACTTTCTTTCCCCTTTCTGAGAGAAAAAAAACTACGATTGCCACTTTAGACAATAGACAATAGGTGCAGGAGTAGGCCATTCGGCCCTTCGAGCCAGCACCGCCATTCAATGTGATCATGGCTGATCATCCCATGGGCTGGAAATATGTGTTTTACCCCAGTCTCCATCAGTAACCCAGTGAGTAAAGTTCATAATGGAAAAATAATAGCAAAAGCAGTCCAAGCAGAATATATTTCATTTTTTTCTTCTTCAAATTGGGTTGGTAGCTACAACCGCTGATTTGAATGACCAAACATTTGCCTTTTATTAGTCCTCCTTTGTCCCAATTTCCCTCTCTGGATCTGTCCCCTGAGGTACAAAAGTTCTGATAAACAAGAAGTTAACATGTAGAAACAAGGAATTATAGATGCTGGTTTATACAAAAGATGGACCCAAAGTGCTGGAGTAACTCAGTGGGTCAGGTAGCATCTATGGAGAAAAAGGTTAGGTGACTTTTCGGGTTCAGACCCTTCTTCAGACTGGTATAATTCCCCATTAACTACAATGAGAATCAATATTCCCCAGATGAAGATTGTCTCTCACATGCAAACATGTATCTGACAAAGGCCTGTATGCCGTCTTAAAATGATTTATTCAGCTGTTCTGTCTTGCTCCTCATTCCTGCAATACATGCACAGACCCCACCAAATAGCAGAACTGTCCCAAATCTGCACAATAGCCTAAAAAGCAAAGCATATCTGTAATGTAGTGAGTGAACAAATTATAAACAAGATTTGTATTTTACACCAACACTCATAGGCTATTCAGTGTCCTAAAATGGTTGCGGATCTCTTCATAACTCTTTCCATTGCTGAAATGTATCTAATTAAATTTTCTTAAGGGCTGATAATTGTAAGTTTGGATGAAAAGAATTGAAGGCAACAAGATCAAAGTCATGAAGGTTCTTTTGGTTGCAACAGTAGATCTTACTTAACAATTTGAACTCTGTTCCCAACCCAGGACACAGACAGATTAAGAGAGGCAATCTGGCGGGCATGTGGGAAAGTAGTGAAGGAGTATGGAGGCGAGTAGCAATGGAGGTTTAAGGAAGTGGAAAACTGTAGGGCAGGAGTAGAAGTACCTGTAAGCAGACCCAGTGGTGAGATACAAAAATAATTGCATCAGTACCCAAGGGGAAACGATGAACAATGACAAAGCTATGCATGAAAAGAAGTTGGAAGAAATATTTAGATTGTTCAAACAAAGAGCTATACCCAGACACAATAAACTAAATGCCCCCAGCTGAAATGTATCATTATTCATTCTGTATTTCCAATAATTTTATCTCCCACATTATCCTGGTCACCCATTGAAAATCACCAAATAACATTCTTTACACATGAACATTCACAGTTATTGTATGTGGTCAAGATCTAAACTTATTTAAATTGAAGTGGATAGTTACCATGGTTAATTGAAGAGACGGTAACAGTTTGTGTTGCCCATATATCTCCACCAACAAATAAGGAAATTAAAAACGAATTAATTATATTACCTGGTCTCATTGGTCTGGGTGTATTTACTACTGTTGGTGATCACATGCTGGTCCTAATCCACTGGATGCTTGCGTCACACTGATTGAACTTCTGATTGTAGAGTAGCTTCACCGAACAATTCAACACAAACCAGGATCCAATAGAAACTCTGTAGGTCTCATTTGCAGAAGGTGCCAAGAATTTTAGGTGTCGAGTTACAGAAACCGTCTAAGCAAATAAAAACACATTACTGCATTAGTACAATTCATTAATCACAAAACAGATGTTAGCATATAGTAGCAATTCATAACTTATTTCTGCAAGGCATCTGAGCCAGGAATTCTTGTTTCCACTGCAGTGATCTGGATGTCCTCTGTATAGGTACACCACAAGCAGACTTAGTAATGATTTAAAAAAAATTGATCAGCGCTCAAGGAAAACAGCATTGATGTACAGAGGGCTCTAGGGCTCCAATTTCGCAACTCTCTGAAAATGGCAACACAAATAGAGGGGTAAAGAAGGCTTGTGGTATGTTTGTCATCATCAGTTGAGTGTAGTCATCGAGTCATCTTCATTGAGTGTATGAGTCAGGAAGGCATGTTGTAGCTTTCTAGGATTTTAGTTAGGCTGCATTTGGAGTATTGTGTGCAGTTCTTGCAGGGCCGGCCTTAGGAAGTGTGGGGCCCAATTGGGAACAATTTTGGTGAGCCCCAGGTTCCCAGCCAAGCTCTGTAGAATCATAGAAATATAAATAGTCTATTATAGACTTTATATCTCTATGGTAGAATGGAAAGTAATCAAAATGCGCGCTTAAATAGTGCATGCGAGTTAATGGACCAAACAGATCACCTCCCTCCACCCCCCTCTCTCCCCTCATCTCCCTCCCCCCCCCCCCCCCTCTATCTCTTTCTCTGCCCCACTCTCTCTGCCCCTCGAGATAGGGCGGGGATGGGGTAAAAGTAGCCAATGAATAATATTAATATATCAAGGGGGTGGTGTGTGTGTGTGTGTGTGTGTGTGGTTAGTGTGTGTGGGGGGGGGTGGTTAGTGTGTGGGGGGGGTTAGTTAGCGTGTGTGTGGGGGTGGTGGTTAGCGTGTGTGTGGGGGGGTGGTTAGTTAGCGTGTGTGGGGGGGTGGTTAGTTAGCGTGTGTGTGGGGGTGGTAGTTAGCGTGTGTGTGGGGGTGGTAGTTAGCGTGTGTGTGGGGGGTGGTTAGCGTGTGTGTGGGGGGTGGTTAGCGTGTGTGTGGGGGGTGGTTAGCGTGTGTGTGGGGGTGGTTAGCGTGTGTGGGGGGGGGTGGTTAGAGTGTGTGGGGGGGGTGGTTAGAGTGTGTGGGGGGGTGGTTAGAGTGTGTGGGGGGGGTGGTTAGCGTGTGTGGGGGGGGTGGTTAGCGTGTGTGGGGGGGGTGGTTAGCGTGTGTGGGGGGGGTGGTTAGCGTGTGTGGGGCGTGGTTAGCGTGTGTGGGGGGGTGGTTAGAGTGTGTGGGGGGGGGTGGTTAGAGTGTGTGGGGGGGGTGGTTAGAGTGTGTGGGGGCGGTGGTTAGAGTGTGTGGGGGGGTGGTTAGAGTGTGTGGGGGGGGGGTGGTTAGAGTGTGTGGGGGGGGTGGTTAGAGTGTGTGGGGGGGGTGGTTAGAGTGTGTGGGGGGGGTGGTTAGAGTGTGTGGGGGGGTGGTTAGAGTGTGTGGGGGGGTGGTTAGTGAGTGTGTGTGTGTGGGGGGGGGTGGTGTGTGTTGGGGGGGTTGGTGTGTGTGGGGGGGGGTGGTGTGTGTGGGGGGGGGGGTGGTGTGTGTGTGTGGGGGGGGGTGGTGTGTGTGTGTGGGGGGGGGGTGTGTGTGTGTGTGGGGGGGGGGTGGTGTGTGTGTGTGGGGGGGGGGTGGTGTGTGTGTGTGGGGGGGTGGGGGTGGTGTGTGTGTGTGTGGGGGGGGGTGGTGTGTGTGTGTGGGGGGGGGGGTGGTGTGTGTGTGTGTGTGGGGGGGGTGGTGTGTGTGTGTGTGTGGGGGGGGGTGGTGTGTGTGTGTGTGTGGGGGGGGTGGTGTGTGTGTGTGTGTGGGGGGGGGTGGTGTGTGTGTGTGTGTGGGGGGGGGGGTGTGTGTGTGTGTGTGTGGGGGGGGGGGTGGTGTGTGTGTGTGTGGGGGGGGGGGGTGGTGTGTGTGTGTGTGTGTGTGTGTGTGTGTGTGTGTGTGTGTGTGTGTGTGTTGTGGTGTGTGTGTGTGTGTGTGTGTGTGTGTGTGTGTGTGTGTGTGTGTGTGTGTGTGTGTGTGTGTGTGTGTGTGTGTGTGTGAGTGCGCGCGCTGCGCGCGTGCGTGCGTGTGAAGTTGCAGGCCCACCCCCCACCCCACCCCCCCCTGCAACCGCACGTTGAGGGGACGGGACCCAACGGGTCCTCCTTGGTCTAGTTTTAATATAAAATTGCATAGACACAAAATGCTGGAGTAGCTCAACAGGGCACGACAGCATCTCTGGAGAGAAGGAATGGGTGAATTACTGCCAGAGGTACTGCAGCATTTTGTGTCTATTTTCGGTGTAAACCAGCATCTGCAGTTCCTTCTTATACAAAGTTTCTTGGCCTCTGTAAATTTCCCCTGGTGTGAGGGGAGGGTGGGGGGGTGGGGGTGAGCTGCGCAGGTGATGATACCAGTGAGCTGTTGAATCTGAGGAAGGATCAGGTTTACATTAAACTCATCAGCACAGTGTTCCCAATTTAACAATTGGAACTTTTGCTAGCTGCTAAAAACAATCTACACAGGTGATGTGATCAATTCAACCAAATCAAACCATTTGGCTGAGACACGTCGATTCTCTTACATGGACAATTCTGTGAAATGAGAACACCCCTGGACTATGCGTGAGAAATAACAGACAAATGTCTTGTTGGTTAGATGCCTTTCTGCACTAGAATTGAAATGGACTCCTGTGGGAGCACCATTGCCCTCAGGTACTACTGCATGAGGGCATCTGCTTTCTTCCTCTCTTACCTTTGTCCCCCTCCGTCCCCACCTCAATGAGTTCCGCGCCCTCCATGACTTGGAACGCTTCTACCGTCGCCTCCGCCTCACAGCTCACTTCCATGGGAAGGAGTCCTCGCCCCCCACTGATGACCCCTTTTCCCGTCTCCAACGCACCCCCTCCTCGTGGAACCCCCCTCGTAGCCTTCCGGCTTTAGAACTCTTCATCAAAAACTGCCGCCGTGACATCAACCGCCTCAACTTCTCCACTCCCCTGTCTCACTCCAATCTCTCCCCCCCTGAACGCACTGCCATCGACTCACTCCACAACAACCTAGATTGGGTTATCAAACCCGCCGACAAGGAGGTGCCGTGGTAGTCTGGTGCGTCGATCTCTACAAAGCTGAGGCCACGCGCCAACTCTCGGACACCTCCTCCTACTTACCCCTGGACCATGACCCCACTGACGAGCACCAGGCCACCATCTCCAGCACCATCACCGACTTCATCCACTCCCACGCCCTGCCTGACCGAGCCTCCAACCTCATTGTTCCCCAGCCCCGCACAGCCCGCTTTTACCTTCTCCCCAAAATCATCAAACCTGACTGTCCCGGTAGACCCATTGTCTCTGCCTGTTCGTGCCGCACCGAACTCATCTCCACCTACCTCGACTCCATCCTATCCCCCTTGGTTAAATCCCTCCCTACCTATGTTCAAGACACCTCAGACACTCTCCGTCGTCTCCGCGCATTCCACTCTCTAGGCCCTCACCCCCTCACCTTCACCATGGACGTCCAGTCATTGTACACCTCCATCCCCCACCAGGATGGTCTCAAAGCCCTCCGTTTTTTCCTCGACCGAAGAAGCAACCTATACCCGGCCACTGACACCCTCCTCCGCCTAGCGGAGCTGGTCCTTACCCTCAATAACTTCTCATTTCCTCCAAATACAAGGCGTAGCTATGGGCACACGCATGGGCCCCAGCTACGCCTGCCTCTTTGTCGGGTACGTAGAACAATCCTTGTTCAATGCGTACCAGGGCCCCATCCCCGACCTCTACCTCCGCTACATCGATGACTGTTTTGGTACCACATCCTGCACCCACACACAACTGACTGACTTCATCCGCTTCACCACCAACTTCCATCCGGCACTCAAATACACCTGGACCATTTCCGACACTTCCCTACCATTCCTTGACCTCACTATCTCCATCGCAGGTGATAGACTTCTTACCGACATCCACTACAAACCTACCGACTCCCGTGGCTATCTGGACTACACTTCTTCCCACCCTGCTTCCTGTAAGGACTCCATCCCCCACTCCCAATTCCTCCGTCTACGCCGCACCTGCTCCCAGGATGTGGCATTCCACACCAGGGCATCCGAAATGTCCTCATTCTTCAGGGAACGGGGGTTCCCCTCCTCCACCATGGATGAGGCTCGCACCAGGGTCTCTGCCAGACCCCGCAACACTGCTCTCTCTCCCCATCCCCCCACTCACAACAAGGGCAGAGTCCCCCTAGTCCTCACCTTTCACCCCACCAGCCGTCACATACAAGTGATCCTCCGTCAGTTTCGCCACCTCCAACGTCACCCCACCACTCACCACATCTTCCCATCTCCCCCCATGTCTGCCTTCCGCAAAGACCGCTCCCTCCGTAACTCCCTTGTCAATTCTTCCCTTCCCTCCCATACCACCCCCTCCCCGGGTACTTTCCCTTGCAACCGCAAGAGATGCAACACTCGTCCCTTGACCTCCCCCCTCGACTCCATTCAAGGACCTAAGCAGTCGTTCCAGGTGCGACAGAGGTTCACCTGCATCTCCTCCAACCTCATCTATTGCATCCGCTGCTCTAGATGCCAGCTGATCTACATCAGTGAGACCAAGCGGAGGCTTGGCGATCGTTTCGCCGAACACCTCCGGCCGGTCCGCAATAACCAACCTGACCTCCTGGTGGCTCAGCACTTCAACTCCCCCTCCCATTCCGTATCTGACCTCTCTGTCCTGGGTCTCCTCCATGGCCACAGCGAGCAACACCGGAAATTGGAGGAAATGCACCTCAGATTCCACTTGGGCAGTCTACATCCTGGGGGCTTGAACATTGAATTCTCCCAATTCTGCTAGCCCTTGCTGTCCCCTCCCCTTCATCAGCCCTCTGGTTGTCTCCTCCCCTCCCCCAGCCCTCGGGCTCCTCCTCCGCCTTTTTTCCTTTCTTCTCCCCACCCCCTATCAGTCTGAAGAAGGGTTTTGGCCCGAAACGTTGCCTATTTCCTTCGCTCCATAGATGCTGCTGCACCCGCTGAGTTTCTCCAGCATTTTTGTGTACCTTTGGCCCGAAACGTTGCCTATTTCCTTCGCTCCATAGATGCTGCTGCACCCGCTGAGTTTCTCCAGCATTTTTGTGTACCTTCTTCCTCTCAATTGTTGTTTGCTCAGCTTTCCCCATAAGCACACATATTTAATTACCATCTCAGATACAAACAATGCATGGCCAGAGATTTGCGAACACTGGAGTTGCAAAAAACAATCCTATAAATTGTGATAACCTGTATTTTTGTGCAGAAATGTGCTTCAAAACACTTGAGGAAAATATTGCATATTCTTCAACTACTCATCTTCTATTGGATATTATTTCTACTGCTTCACCACCTATTAAAAATGGAAGGGAGAGACACCTACTACAAAGTACGTAACCGAAGCTCAGCACACAACAAAAGCTTTTCACTGTACCTCAGTACATGTGACAATAAACTAAACTCAATCAATGTGACTGCCTCTTGTTTTGCTTAGGATCTTCTACCTTGCTGCGAGTAAACATTAACCATATAGCTGTTATTGACCCAAGGAGACAGATGAAAAATCAAAGGATTAAAAAAAGCACATTAAGGATTAAGGCAAGACTCGATTAATTCTGTAGGCAGGAATTTTGTATCTTATCATTAACTGGAGCCATTGCGCCTAAATATAACTGGATAGCAGGCATTGTGTAAACATTTTCCCATGTGGCTGACACACTCTCATGTGATACAGCTAGGTTCCTTATATTTCACTCTCACGTTAATATGACAAAGCACAAAGATTTATGATCCTCAAATCGATAGATTCCCAGAGAGGTGATGACAAGAATATCTATATTACTAAAAGTCTGATGTTGACCACTTCCTGTTGTTCTGTATATTGATTTTAGAAAAAACGCTGCCACTTACGGCTGTGAATCAACTGAATGTCTACTGAACCGTGAGTGTGGTGTTTATGTGGTGTTTTGTGTGGTTTTATGGTGGTTTCACCCTGCTTGAAATGGTATGAAACTGCATTTGAATGTGGTGGCCTTGCACCCTGCATGAGATGGCATTAAACTGCATTTGAATGTGGTAGCCTTGCACCCTGCTTGAAGTGGTATGAAACTGCACTTGAATTTGGTGGCCTTGCACCCTGCTTGAAGTGGTAAGAAACTACACTTGAATTTGGTGGTCTTGCACCCTGCTTGAAATGGTAGGAAACTGCATTTGAATTTGGTGGCCTTGCACCCTGCTTGAAATGGAATTTCAAGGAATAGCCGTGAGTCAACTGCCAGCCCACCAGCCGTGAGTGAGTGAGCTGCCAGCACATCAGGCTTGAATGACTGAGCTGCCACCCCAAGAATCCATTTGGCCCACAATGTCCATACTAGCCCTCTGGAAACCAGTCCCTTCAGCCCACTACACCCATACTAGCACTCCAGAAATCCCTCCCACCTTCTCCTCCCCCCCCCCCCCCCCACCACTGGCTATCAATATTGGAATTGGTGGAGAGGTGAAATATTGCGTTGGGGGACCAGCCCTCCCGTGTGAATATGGGACACAACGAGTCCCACTTAGTCTAGTAACTATTAAAGGTGTGGCATGACCAAAATGGAAATACATATGGGAACAATCATAATTGGGAGCATGCAGCACAATTCTCATGATATGGAGAACCAACCTCCTCCTTCAATCACTGCCTTAGGCAGTTTTATTTTGACCATACCACACCTTCCATAATTACGTTTGTCATCGCCTTTCTGCCACCTCTGGGAATTTATCTATTTGAAGTTCTCACGATCTGGAGAACCAACCACTCCCTGCAAGTTCCTGAATTGCTGCGGAGGTAGAACGGCCCTGCAAAAAGTTTATTCTGGTGAGCAGAACAGACAGCTTGCACACAACCAAATACAACGTCCCGATTCCATCAAGGAAAGCTTTCTATTATTAAACACAATTACAAACATTTAAATATAGATCAACAGTTTGCTAAATTAGATAAAATTTACACAAAGAAACAAGTTGTCAACTATTAGCCCAACTGTCAACCCTCCACCAATGATAAGGAATTTCACGCTATTGATATGTGCAAGAAGGAACTGCAGATGCTGCTTTAAATTAAAAAATAGAAACAAAAAGCTGGAGTAACTCAACAGGTCAGACAGCATCACTGGAGAAACGTCACCTATTCAGCACCCTCAGCTTCGGTGGCGGCACGGCGCTGGAGCGCTACTGTGCAGCGGAGCGGGCGATGCCTTGCCTGGGTCGCCGCGCTGGACCAACGCGCTGGAGCTCCGGTGAGCTGGACCGCCGAGCTCAACACCTCTGGGACTGGAGCGACCATTCGCGGGCGGCGGCGCCGACTCCAACATCGGGAGCCTTGAGCTCCAAGTCGGCGCGGCCTTGTCGGCTTCAGGTGCTGCGGACGCCTGCGGGAAATCGGCCGTTCCAGCCGTAGTTGCGGCCTCCGGTGAGGGATGCGGCCGTTCCAGGTGGCCCAGCCGCTAGAGGACTCTCCCGACGCCGGGGCTACATCACCCAGCGAGAACGGCCAGGATTATCGGGCCTCCGTAGAGGCAATAGCGGGGGCTTCATTTGGCCTGACTTTTTTGGGTGAACTGGGGCTGGGGACTGGACATTGTGCCTTCCCCCACAGTGGAAATTATTGTGGGGGGATGATTTTTGTATGTAATTGTTTGTAATTGTATTTGTTAGTCTGTGTTCAAGATGGCGGTCGGAGGGGAGAGTGGACGCTGGCGTTAAATTGCCACTGCTCTCTCCTCAAATTGTGCTTCTGATTTTCTTTTTTTTGTGTTTTTGGAAGGAATTCTGTCCCTGATTTATGTATTGGTCATTATAACCTATTTTTTTAAATTCTGATTATATGTTTTCTATAAATCTCTGTATGGTGTCCTTGAGACCTCGGTATAAGGCGCCCGTAAATAAAATCCATTATTATTATTATTATTATTATTCCTTTTCTCCAGAAATGCTGTCTGACCCGCTGAGTTACTCCAGTTTTAACTATTCACGCTAACAATGTTCACTCAGGCTAGGATCGGACTTTAAACTTTAGCATTTTATTCGAAAAGAATACTGCCTTTTATTAAACTTTTTGATTTTATTCCTTTTTTTCAATGTCCATAATATTTTGCTTTTAATTCAGCGATACATTGTTTTAAGTTTAATAGAATTGATCAAGACAATTAACTCCAATATGAAACTATTTCAGGGTGACAAACATATGCAACATTGATTCCACAGATCAGTCTTTTACTTTTAACTTTTTCTCACCTCTTCTGAAAGAGCTCCATTTTGTTGAAATATAGTTAGCACATATACCAACAGTCCTTCAGTAACTTATACATGTAGATATTCAATGTGACTGAGCTCAAGCAATCTTTATTCAATCACTAAAGGTATTAGGGAACCATGTCCAATCCAATTATCCAACGTCTGGGCAAATATTTTTTGTAGCACTTTAGTGAGACGGGATCCTGTCAGATTCTTTAGTCATTAACTGAAGCTGGCTCACTTGTAGCCGTTTCATCATATCAGTTAGTTAAGGGGGTAGAATACAATAACTTTGTCATATGAAAACCAAATATATAACACCAATGGTTCAGCTCCTGGATTTCAGTGAAAGGAAAACAAAATAGGGAGATGCATTGCTTTAGTATGTGCTAAAGTCTCTGCCCAGCAACATACGAGATGGTTGCAAGCATAGTACAAAAACATCGAAACATAGAAAAATAGGTGCAGTAGGCCATTCGGCCCTTCGAGCCAGCACTGCCATTCAATATGATCATGGCTGATCATCTAAAATCAGTACGCCGTTCCTGCTTTTTCCCCATATCCCTCGAGTCCTCCACTGCATTAGACTCCACTGCATTCTGTGGCAGAGAATGCCACAAATTCACAAGTCTCTGGGTGAGAAAATGTT
Organism: Malacoraja senta; assembly: GCA_038087875.1. Lineage (NCBI taxonomy): Eukaryota > Metazoa > Chordata > Chondrichthyes > Rajiformes > Rajidae > Malacoraja > Malacoraja senta. Next base: position 27,101,805 of record CM075979.1, read on the forward strand.
TCCTCATCCCAGTCCTAAATGGCCTACCCCTTATTCTTAAACTGTGACCCCTGGTTCTGGACTCCCCCAACATCAGAAACATTTTGCCTGCATCTAGCCTGTCCAATCCCTTAATAATGCTATGTTTCTATAAGATTCCCTCTCATCATACGACAGTCCCGTCATCCCGGGAATTAACCTCGTGAACCTTCGCTGCTCTCCCTCAATGGCTAGAATGGCCTTCCTCAAATTAGGAGACCAAAACCGCACACAATACTCCAGGTGTGGTCTCACTAGGGCCCTGTACAACTACAGCCTCCTTGCTCTTAAACTCAAATCCTCTTGCAATGAAGGCCAATATGCCATTAGCTTTCTTCACTGCCTGCTGTACCTGCATGCTTACTTTCAGTGACTGATGTATGTACAAGCACACTCAGGTCTTGTTGCACCTCCCCTTTTCAAAATCTGACACCATTCAGATAACAATATGCCTTCCTATTCTTGCCAACCAAGTAAATAACCTCACATTGATCTACATTATACTGTATCTGCCATGCATCTGCCCACTCACCCAACCTATCCAAGTTACCCTGCAGCCTCACAGCATCCTCACCGCAGCTCACACTGTCACCCAGCTTTGTGTCATCCGCAAACTTGGAGATGTCACATTTAATTCCCTCATCTAAATCGTTAATATATACTATAAATAACTGGGGTCCCAGCACCGAGCCTTGCGGCACGCCACTAGTCACTGCCTGCCATTCTGAAAAGGACCTGTTAATTCCTACTCTTTGCTTCCTGTCTGTCAACCAGTTCTCTTTCCATGTCAAAACCCTACCCCCAATACCATGTGATCTAATTTTGTAAACCAATCTCTTGTGTGTGACCATGTCAAAGGCTTTTTGAAAGTCCAGATACACCACATCCACTGGCTCTCCCCCATCCATTCTAATTGTTACATCCTCAAAAAATTCCAGAAGATTAGTCAAGCATGATTTCCCCTTCATAAATTCATGCTGACTTTGACTGATCCTGTCACTGCTTTCCAAATGCACTGCTATAAAATCTTTACATCTTTAATAATCGACTCAAGCATCTTCCCCACTACCTATGTAAGGCTAACTGGTCTATAATTCCCCGTTTTTTCTCTCCCTCCTTTCTTAAAAAATGGAGTTACATTAGCTCTCTTCCAGTCCACAGGAACGGATTCAAAGTCAAGAGAACATTGGAAAATGATCACCAATGCATCCACGATTTCTAGGGCCACCTCCTTGAGTACTGTGGGGAGCAGACCTGGGGATTTATCTACCTTCAGTCCCAACAGTTTACCTAACACCATTTCCTGACTAATGTGGATTCCCTTCAGTTCCTCCCTCCCACTAGATCCTCTGTCCCCCAGTATTTCTGGGAGATTGGTCTGTCTTCACTAAGGAAGACACAACCAAAGTAGTCGTTTAACTGTTCTACCATATCTTTGTTTTCCATTATAAATTCACCTGTCTCTGATTGTAAGGGACCTACATTTATCATCACTAATCTTTTCCTTTTTACATATCTAAAGAAGCTTTGAGTCCTTTAACTCCTTTGCCCTCCTATGTTGAGTTCTAAATTTCTCCCAGTCCTCCGAATGCTGGTTTCTCTGACCAATTTATATGCCGTTTCCTTGGATTTAATACTATCCTTGATTTCCCTTGTTGGCCACGATTGAGCCGCTTTCTCAGTTTTATTTTTTCACCAGACAGGAATGAATAATTTTGAGTTCATCCATGCAGTCTTTAAATCTTTGCCTTTGCATCTCCACCATCAACCCTTTAAGTATAATTTGCCCATCTATCCTAGCCAATTCCCGTCTCATACCTTCAAAGACTCCTTTCTTTAAGTCAAAGTCTCTAAAGACTAATGTTTAAAATAACCAAAGAAGGTAGCTGATTTTGAAAAGGTCTTTTCAAAAGGTAACAACATATACACAATTATGAGAGGCATATATAGGAGATACTTTCCTATCCATTGTGAGTTATAGAAAACTAAAGGCAAGGCATAGGAGGCGTAGTGAGGATTTAATGATTTTTTCACCCAGAGGATTGTTGAAATTGGAAGGACACCTAAGGAGTTAGGGAAGCCAAAGACTTTTGTATTAGCTAAATGTCTACATGCGTACTTGAATCACCATGGCATAGAAAGCTACTGGCCATGCTTTGGTAAATTGGATTAGTACAGATGGGTACTTGAAAGAGTTAATCACTATTATATTGTTTGCTGCCATATTTAACCACTTTCTGTAATGAAAGAGCTAATTGCTATTGCATTGCTTGCTGGGATACTTGACCAGATCTTGTGGCTTTGTATTTCTTCTCTCGAGCAGGCTTTCTCTGGTGGAAAAGTACTAGCAGATAGAGGGGCCAGTTAGGAAAGCCAGTACTGATAAGTGGACAAACACTGACTGGCACAGAAAAACAACATGTTAGGACTGGACTGTTGTATCTTGGGACTATGACCAATATCTTCAGAATGCTTGGTTTTGAGCAAAAGGTGAAAAACAACTCCATAGGAGGACTTGGCTGATGCTTCTTGGGACATTACTTAATGCCATTGGCATTCTGCGTAGGTGATTTTAGCTGTACAAAAGACCCCGGGATTCTTTGTTAAAGTGAGTGGTATCTTGGGAGAACCAGAAGTATTACTGAATACTTCTGGACTGTAACATCTCCCACCACTCCTGTCTGACGTAAAAGTAAAGCTTGTTTAGTTTACCTTAACCCATTGTGTTTTGTCTGTTTTTAAGATGCAGGCTTCAACATACTTGATGGTTGGCATGGCTGTGATTGGACAAAGGGTATGTTCATGTGCTTTATAACTATGAAAATCCTATTTTTAAAATAAATACACAATTGATATTGTAATCTACACTTAAAACATACATATGCAAAAAGTACACGCTGAATCAAGCCCTTCCATTCTACAGACTTTAAAATCCTTTGAATTATGCTTGCAGGTTGAACTGAGTTGCTTCCTTTTAATTAAATAAAAAGCATTCCTACATGGACAAGAAAAGCTGACAACTAAGCTAATGCTGGCAATAGGGTTTCATATGCATTTACCTCTCACATCTATACCAATCTAAAACACTGCCTGCTTGCCCAGTTTATTATTGTAACTCCTAATTGTTTTCTTCTTTAAAAATTAATTTACTGCAAAAGGCTTAGGAAATTTTATAACATTAAAAAAATGACATTTATGTGGTGTCTTTAATTATTTTTTGGCCTAGCATGCACTTCCTACTACAGTTTAAGATATTTTTTAACATTTACTAATGGTTTCATACACAAGATGTACTCCAGAATTTGCATTTGTGCAACAACAGAGTGCATGGCACTAAAATGAAAGGACACAAGCTTCAACAAAGAAGACACAATTGCTGATCTCACCTGATTCTATTATGCCACGGTTCCTCGGGTTATGTCCTTCAACCGTATCAACTCTGCTGACCAGCATACAGAGAGTCAGTATTGAACAGGAACATCTGGCCCAGGTAAATGACTGGCTCTCCCACATAGTATCAGCGTGCCCTACAAAATTGCTATTACTGGTTTTCTCCTTACAACGAGTACCACGGGATAGCCGGTCAGTTCCGGAACCTCAGAAGATTGAAAACAGGTGTAAATGCACGACGAGATCCAGAGTCTTCCAGGCCCACTCCAGCAATCGCAGTGTCAAACGTTGTGTGTTGTTCTGGTATCAGGCGATGGAGTAAGCATTACCTGCATATTGAATCCAAACGAGTCACCGTTTTAAATCCAAGTATATGTCTTCTAATATCTTAACCCACCAAATTTCAGCTCCAACACAATGAAAGCCAGGTATTGTCCAAATGTACAAGTTCTTGTCTCCTATTAAAAAAAGTTAAATATGGGGCTAATAACCTGTTCATTTGTCAACATTTCCCCAGCACATAAGCTATACTGTATAATGCGAGTCAAGTTATCTCAACCCGTTTCAGAATGTATCGCAAGGACATGATTCCCGAAGCTTCCTGACTGCTCCCGCCTGCCACAGGTGTACACTCCAGAGGACAGCGCGACTGCCCCCACGCTGTGCACACTGGGTTTGCAGTCACTGCCTGCAGCTCTCCGCACGTTAATGTACTGCACGCAGACTCTCCGTGACTACAACTCCCGCAGTAGACCAGCCTCCCTGGCAATATAAAGACACGACAGCAAAGGGACCAGGTGAGATTTGGGGAGTGGCAAAGAACAATGGTGGACTCGTAGGGCGAAGGGCTTATTGGAACGATGGTGAGGGATCAATAGGGAAATAATAAATCGAAGATAGACACAAAGATTAACAGGGAGGGAAGGGTTAAATCGAAGATAGACACAAACAGTTGGACTAACTCCGGAACATTGAAAGGAGTGTTGTTACCCGGATCATTGTTATATACTAACGACTCGAGCTTTGGGTAAAGGGACGATTCAGAAATGTGTACATGACGTTAAAAAGCAATTTAGTAAACAGCGAACTGGAGTATTAACACATGGGTGGGTGGGTGGTGGGGCTGAACGGGTTACAGCTAATCCTGACATGTGTCATTTAATGTGAACATAATTTATATTTTGATGTAACCTCTGAGAGAAGGTAATATTTAAATTACGTTGAAGAAATGTAAAAGCAGAGGGCCATGGAGAGGAAAAAGGCAATAATCCATGGCACATGAAGAAATATATTGTAAATAACAATAATTGGCAGTTTGTATAATTGGCATATAGCACCTTTAATATGCTCAGTTAAGAGACAACATTTAAACACGATAACAGTACAAGAATCCAAAAATAATTACATTTTAATTAATTCTTAGAACTGCAGATGCTGTTTTTAATCTAAGGTAGACGCAAAATGCTGGACTAACTCAGCGGGGCAGGCAGCATCTCTGGAGAAAAGGAATGGGTGACGTTTCTGAAGAAGGGTCTCGACCCGAAACGTTACCCATTCCTTCTCTCCAGAGATGCTGCCTGTCATGCTGCGAATTCAGTCGGTTACACCACTAGATAGCAGCGAGGTCTGAGATTACGATGCAGACACTTCAGAGGTTTGCAGATAAAGGAAATTACATTCAAATAGAATATAGTGTCCTTGTATAGGAACCACTAAGCTTTTCTGTCGTACAGCAAGGATTTAGGAAGGGAAACTGTTGATCATTACTGTACATAGGTTACACACGGATAGAGATAGTAGAAACAAAGAACTGCAGATGCTGGTTTAGAGCAAAGACAGGCGCAAAGTGCTGGGGTAACTCAGCGGGTTTGACAGCATCTCTGGAGAAAAATTATGGGTGTCGGGACCCATCCTATTTCTCCAGAGATGCCGCCTGACCCGATGAGTCACTCCAGCAATCTGTGTCTATACATGAATAGAGTTACCTTGCTTCAATTAAATAGAGCCCAAATGAGACTGGAATATTGTGTGCAAGTGTAGCCTTGCTGAAAAAATATACATGCAGCCCTGAATATTAACCGAGTATGTGCTGCCCCCTAAACATTTACCGATTTATATTTTATTCGCTTTAACGTGACTTGCTAGGTGACACACAAAGTAAAGGAAAATATATAAAATCAAGGAAACATATATATATATATATATATATATATATTATAATCAATTAAAACTATGTTGAAGCAAGGGCATCAAAAGTTAGCTGTTTGATATGTATAGCAAAACTCAATGAAAGGATTTGTTAACAAACTAATTTAAATGTGAATGGCATAAACCAACTTTCCAAAATCCCCTACTTATTTTCCAGATGTGGAATCCCTTGAATCAGAAATCAGATGAATCATGAAGCCTTTTTGATAAGTGAAGAAATGTTGCAGAAACATTCTCTCAGCAAAATATCTACCATGATCACAGAAAGAGTAATGAAAAATTGTCACTTGCAAAGACTGAAAACCCTTCCCATCATACCATTCACTACTTCATAAGATCATAGCTGATCTTTTCATTGGTCTCTGATCCTCATAATCCTTGATTACTGTGCCTCAAAATCTATCTTGGTCTAGAATATAAAAAGTCTCAGTATACATGGCTCTCGAGAAGAGAATTATACAATCCTACGAAAATAAATCCCACCAATTCACTGTCTTAAATAGTTACTCTTATCTTGAATCACTGTCTGTAGATTCTTCTGGATCAAATGGCTCTTTATCCTTCCTTATGGTCAAGATGGATAGATTGAAGTCTAAAGAAAGTTTAACGGAGATTTGCAAGGCAAGTTTTTTGTTTTACATATAATGTGGTAGATACCTCAAACCCACTGCCAGAGGAGATGGCAGACGTAGATACAATAGCAACATTTAAGAGACTTTAGTCAGGCACACAAATAGGCAAAGGATGGAGGAATATATCCATGAGAAGGCATTTTGGATTGGTTGAAAATGGTATAATTGTCAGAACAGACATCGTGGGCCAAAGGCCTGTAGGCTGTGGGCCGAGGAGCTTTATTCCAGTGTTTCGTGACCCAAGTCACCAAACTACATGAAATTTTAACATATTGTGTAAAAATATTATATAAATCACCCCTGAAACTCGTCATGATCAAGACTTGCACATTTTTTTTATTAAATTAGAGAAAAACCGGAAAATTTGCGGGTATTTTTAGTCCAATCAAAGCACGTTTAACATTGAGTTGTATGCCAGTTGGCCAATCACGCGCTTTGTTTCAGGCTAGCTAGGCAGGGAGCACTGAGAGGGCTTCACTGATGCCTGTTTTATTGGAGATTCCGATGAAGATTCTTTCTAGTTCTGTGGAATACATGTTGTGGAAACTTGCAGCAGGGTAATTGAATTTAGTGAGAAAAGCATTAAGAAGTCTGAAGAATGTGCTGCTATGTGGATGGAAGTGGAACAAAGCCTTGAAAGCAAAGTCGCTGCTGAGGTGCTGCAACACAAAGGGGACAGCCATGAATCAACTCTAACGGAAAGGTAAGATCTAAAGTCTGAATTTATGAAAATCTATCTGTATGGACTTTAATTAATTTAATTGCACCCTTTTATAATGTGAAAAAATGAGATTTGGAAGCTGTACATTCACTCATTCATTCACTCACTCTTTCACTCATTCATTCACTCATTCATTCACTCATTCATTCACTCACTCATTCATTCACTCACTCATTCATTCACTCACTCACTCATTCATTCACTCACTCACTCACTCACTCACTCATTCCTTCATTCACTCATTCACTCACTCACTCATTCATTCATTCACTCACTCATTCATTCCCTCTACAGATGGCTTAACAGCTGCGGCCCGCCTGCAGTCCGTCTGTTTTTTCTTTGTTTTTTGTTCCCTTGTCCTGTTTTTAGTTAATTTTGCTTTATCAGGTTGTGTATGTGTGTGGGTGGGGTGGGTGAAACATGTTTTTGTCTCTTCCTCGGGGGGGGGGGGGGGGTGCGACTTTCTTTCTGTCGTATTCCCCGTCTCCGTCTGCGCCATGGCCTAATGGCGGAGCTGGCGGCCTCAGAGCTGTGGCAGTGTTCCAGCGGCAGCGGCAGCGGCAACCCGACTCAGTCTTGGAACTGTGGTGGCGGCAGCAGCAGCGGTAGCGACGACCGGACTCGGCCTCGGAGCTGTGGCGGCGGCAGCAGCGACCCGACTCGGCCTTGGAGCTGTGGCTGTGGCGGCGGCAGCGGCAGCGGCCCGACCTCGGAGGCTCGGCCGCGGGCCCGGCGGACTCGGCCGCGGGCCCAGTGGACGACATCGTCGGAAGCTCGCGGATCACAGGTTGGTATCCTGTTTTTCCGGAGCTCCCGCAACAACAGCTTCGTCCGCTGGTCTGGAGGGCGGCAGCTTCGACCACCCCGGGCCGCGGAGTTTGAACCGGCCCGTTTGCGGAGCATGGTTGAGCCGCGGGACTGACTTACCATCACCCGGTGGGGTCACAACATCTGAAGCCTGGATCGCCTCGGCGCAGAGGGAAAACAAAGAGGAAGAGACAGAGACTTTAAGATTTTGCCCTCCATCACAGTGAGGAGGTGCCTGGTGAACTCACTGTGGTGGATGTTAAATTTGTGTTTATTGTGTGTTTTTGTCATTTTTATTATATGTATGACTGCAGGCACCGAAAGGTCTGAATGACAAAAATAAAATTCAATTCAATTCAATTCATTCATTCATTCATTCACTCACAATCCATTAATTAGGCTGGTTCAGGAGCAATGACCTCTGCGACAGTGTCATTAAAAAAACACACTCACAATTATATTCATCATATTATTTTTATATAATATAATTATAATTAATTATATATGATTACAGTCATATTTACAAGTTATATATATATATATATAGGTATAATAATATATAGTTTAAATGGACTGCAACACGGAAATAGGCTGCCCATGGTATAATATGGGCATCGGCCACTAGATGGCGCTCACTTTCCCGATCTCATTTTCTAATTAGTTTAATTAATTAATGTGCAGCTTTTGGCAATGACGAGTTATGACTTCCTTCTCAATTATATTTCATCTAAATCTGTGGAAGATTTCATGTAGTTTGGTGACTTGGGTCACGAAAACTGGATTCTAGACACATTTTTGATGCTCGGCCCACAGCCTAATGTCATTCAGTGTCTCTGCTGTGAATCTACTTTCTCTCTTATGAATGGACATAAAGTTTCCATAGCATTAATCTTCAAAATTATTTTTCTCTCAATCAACAACACTAAAATAGAGGTTATCTGGTTGTTTTTAACATTGTGTGTAACTGCCTGCATATTTGAAATTGGCTGCCACAGTTCTGCGGGACATCATGGTGGACAGCGCTAGAGACCCAGGTTTGATCCTGTACGGGTGCTATCTGTACGGAGTGTTTGTACCTTCTGCTTGTGACTGCGTGGGTTTTCTCCAGGTGCTCCGATTCCTCCCACACTCCAAAGATGTACAGGTTAGTAAGTTAATTGGCTTTAGTAAAATTGTAAATAGCCCCTTGGTGTATAGGATAGTGTGCTAGTGTATGGGGTGATCACTGGTCGGCACGGACACGGTGGGCCAAAGGGCCTGTTTCCATGCTGTATCTCGACAGTCTAAAGGAAAGTTCCACATAACAACAATGACAACACTTCAAAAATACATAGGTGGCTGCAAAAATCAGATCGTGCGAACGCTATTTATGCAAGTCTGTTTTCTCCCTTTAATCAGCCCTTTCTCTAGCAATGTCACAAAATTTTGAGATTTTAAAAATCAAGTCTGCAATTTATCCCATCAGATAAAGCATAAAAAGAAGTTTAATTTGACACTTAATTCACTTTCATATCTTCAGTATTAAAAATATTATGGCCATTTTCATACTCGGAAATTAGCATCTTGTTCACTATTACTTTTCCATTGACTTAACACAAAAGCTGTGATCGAGGACAGTCAAAAGCCCATAACTTTCATAAAATTTAAGAGAACTGAATGAAATTTTCAGTTATTATAGATTGAAGCATTCTGAATATAAAACATCTTACTTGGATGACCTGAAATTAAAGCATATAATTAGTTAGTTACCTAATTGTAGTTAATTACAAAATTGACCATTGTGACAGAAATAGTAATAAACACCCAGACTGCCTTGAAAATTCAAAAATGTGATATTCTCAAGATCAGAACTTTAATATTATTGTATTATATGCTGTAAATCCGTAACAGATAAGTAAATAAATTACAATTTCTAGCAATAGACCAAGTCTTTATGGAGAAGATCAGTTGCTAGCTGGTACATTGGCATATCATAATCATAGTAGCATCATCATACTCCTCAGATTGTAACCAATAGCAACTCTGTACAACTTGTTTTTCCTCAACTTTTCAATTTTGGCATTGTAAACTACAAGTTTTTGCTCTTCAAACCATGCATGACATGCCCTTCTGCCCACTACTTTCCCATTAAGAATGTCCTGTAGATTCAATTTCTTAAGAAAAGGATTTTTTTTTAAATAGCCTATCCAAATAACAAACTAATCCCATTCACACAAGAATTCACAATATAACATGATTTTTAAATCTCACTGTCATGAATTTATATGCCAGATGGAAGGAATTTAATGTTTAATTCCCATAAATTAATCTAGAAACATCCACTCAATATAATCAAAATTATTATTTTTTTGCACAGTACATGGGACTAAAACTGATATTTAGTATAAAAATATTGACTATGGATAGACAATTACACAAAATATAGACAATTTAGATGCTCTTATGACATGATTGTCCAAAAAAAAAGAGTATTTAAATCAACTTGCGATTGGGTTTTTCTGGAACGCGATCGATTGGAACGTTGCATTTGCAGTGAATTTGAACCCTATATCAGCAGGAAAAACACTGCCGGTTCATATGGGGCCCAAATCACATTTTCGCAACGTAAAATTAGATTAAAGCCATCCCAAGAAGCAAGTTTATATGTAAAATAAATGACTTACCCTTTGTTTTGTCCCGTTCTTGCGATCCGTCATGTTGTAGGCGTTGAGGGTGTTAGAAGTCGCTTTTTATTTAAATCTAATTATTAAATTGTCTCGCGATTAAAATCGGAACAGAAGTCAGATCGATTATTCTTCAGCAGCTAGCAGCCTGAGGAAATCCGCCGCCGACAGACAGTAGAAAACGGCATTTTAATCCTGCCCCCTCCCCCCTCAAAGGCGCCAAAGTCGTGCACACGGCCAGTGGCAGAACTGCAGTGCCACTGAAGGTAAGTTTTGTAACATCGCTACTTTCTCTCCCTTGATCCGATTTAATTCCAAATTCTAATTGTACTTGACATGAACTTGACATTTGGCTTATACTCGCTAGAATTTAGGAGATTGAGAGGGGATCTTATAGAAACGTACAAAATTCTTATGGGCTAGATGCAGGAAGATTGTTCCCGATGTTGGGGAAGTCCAGGACAAGGGGTCACAGCTTAAGGATAAGGGGGAAATCCTTTAAGACCGAGATGAGGAAAAACGTTTTCACACAGAGAGTAGTGAATCTCTGGAACTCTCTGCCACAGAGGGTAGTTGAGGCCAGTTCATTGGCTATATTTAAGAGGGAGTTAGATGTGGCCCTTGTGGCTAAGGGGATCAGGGGGTATGGAGAGAAGGCAGGTACGGGATACTGAGTTGGATGATCAGCCATGATCATATTGAATGGCGGTGCAGGCTCGAAGGGCCGAATGGCCTACTCCTGCACCTATTTTCTATGTATCTATGTATCTATGAAAAGTGCTGTTGAAGCCCCATGTTAAATGGATAAGCTACATACTATAATCATTAGATTGTCACAACAATGTACCATTTTGTTATTGACCAAGAATCACTGTAAACGCCAGCTCCCACTGCAGTGCTACCTACAGTAACTGAGAAGTTTGCAAAAAATGATGGCCATCTTGCAAAGCCCCTTGTAGTCAGCTGCAGAATTACAGTTATTAAGTTCCTCAATTTTTATTTTTCCATCTAATTATCCCTTCGTATGTTTGAAAATAAAATATAATCCATTCTACCCAAAAAGGACCGCTGCTGTAACTTGATTATTTACCATCTTGTGCACCTTCCTGGTTTTGCCAACTAGTCACTCCACGAACTTGTACTTAATTTTCACCAGTAAATCCCAAACTATCTTTAACACTCAGATATTTTGGATGACTAAGTATTGGCTCACATTATCTGTAAAGATTCTTTATATTTACTAAGCTCATGTTTACTTTAAATTAACATAGTTTGCATCATAAACATACTTATTCCCACATGTTACATCCGTATCTTCATATCTTTACCTGTATTTTTCCACTTATTTCCTCTACAACCATTTCTCAATTTTATTTGCAAATCTTTTTTTTTCTTTCCATACTTCAATTTTTACTCTGGCCTATCCTCTTACCTATGTCCCCAAATGGTGTCCTTTCCCCAAGTTTTCCATTCCTTTTTTCTTCCCTATCTACAGTATGTAACTATCTCCATCCTAAGTATTTGTAACTGGATTTAATTATGTAGCTGTTTAATGAATGTGTTCCACCTACATATACCAAACGCTCTCTCAACCCAGTTTCCAAAGATCAACATCTCCATCCTTTTTGTTTTAATTTTTCTTAGCTTGATCTATCTCCCACACTCACCAAGCTATTAACCTCTTACTTTGTCTTTCCTATTTTACATTTCTCCTATTTAGTGCAGCACTACTGATTTTCACAATCGTCTTTCAACCACAGTCCAATTACAGCACAGGAACAGGCTCTTTTGCTCACAATGTCCCTGCCAAACATGATACCAAGATAAGCTAATCACAAAGATAGATACAAAGTGCTGGAGTAACGCAGCGGGTCAGGCAGCATCTCTGGAGAAAAAGGATGTGTGGCGTTATAGGTCGGGACCCTAATTCACACTAATCTTATCTATCTGCACATGATCCATATGCTGCCATTCCCTGCATACCCATGTGTCTATCTAAAAGCTTAAACACCACTGGCTTATCTACCAGCACCACCACCCCTGACAGCGCATTCCAGGCACTCATTACCTTGAGACTTCTAAAGCTTGTTAAATGGTAATTTACAATCTCCATTGGAGATTAATATATAATAACCATCCTTTTGGGAAAAGAGGCTTTACATTCTAAGGTTAGTGAGGTTTGATATAATCCAGTTTTTAAGAACAGTGACACTACAAAACCATTTGCAGAATTGCTGCCAGACTTATAGTTCTTAATCCAACACTGAAAGCTCATCTAAACCACAAGCAATAAATAAAGTACATGAAGTGGTGATTCATCCATCAGATGATCTCAGCCACATGAATTAACCTAGTACGATCTTAAAAACATAGCGGACGTGCATGTATTTATTGTTCAGACTAGACTAAGTGGGACCCGTTGGGTCCCATGTACACACGGGAGGGCTGGTCCCCCGACGCAATATTCCACCTCTCCACCAATTCCAATATTGGTGGCCAGTGGGGGGGGGGGGGGCTTTCTGGAGCGCTGGTATGGGTGTTGTTGGCTGCAGGGACTACTGGTCTCCAGAGGGCTAGTATGGACATTGTGGGCCAAATGGATTCTTGGGGTGGCAGCTCAGTCCCTCACGCCTGATGTGGTGGCAGCTCACTCACGGCTGGTGGGCTGGCAGCTGACTCATGGCTATTCCGTGAAATTCCATTTCAAGCAGAGTGAAAGGCCATCAAATTCAAATCCATTTTCCTACCATTTCAAGCAGGGTGCAAGGCCACCAAATTCAAGTGCAGTTTCTTACCTATTAGAGCAGGGTGCAAGGCCACAAAATTCAAGTGCAGTTTCATACCACTTCAAGCAGGGTGCAAGGCCACCAAATTCAGGTTCAGTTTCCTACCACTTCAAGCAGGGTGCAAGGCCACCAAATTCAAGTGCAGTTTCATACCATTTCAAGGAGGGTGCAAGGCCACCAAATTCAAATGCAGTTTCATACCATTTCATGCAGGGTGCAACGACACCACATTCAAATGCAGTTTCATACCATTTCATGCAGGTTGCAAGGCCACCACATTCAAATGCAGTTTCATACTATTTCAAGCAGGGTGAAACCACCATAAAACCACACAAAACACCACACTCACAGTTCAGTAGACAGTCAGTGTGTTCAGTTGATTCACAGCTCATGCAGAGACTGAGCCACACCCACACTTCCGGGTTTTATAATCCCTCCCCCTCCCACCGGAAAAGATGTGGCCTTCATGGTGTGATTGACAGGAGAGAGATTCTCAACATTTTGTAAACACTAATAACACTTTTGTTTTTCATTGATGGGAAGAATCCTCTGCACCTGATGAGCGGAGGGGAACTGAGTAAGATCACAGCCGCAAGTGGTAGCGTTTTATCTAAAATCAATATAGTGCAAACAGGAAGTTGTCAAGTTTAGACAAACAACCATTTGCAGGCAGTGTCTTTTCACTTCAACCCAAACCCCCCAAACAACCATTTGCAGGCCATGCCTTTTCATTTCAACCCTAACCCCCCAAACAACCATTTGCAGGCAGTGCCTTTTCACTTCAACCCAAACCCCCCAAACAACCATTTGCAGGTAGTGCCTTTTTACTTCAACCCAAACAACCATTTGCAGGCAGTGCCTTTTTACTTCAAACCAACCATATTTTCATTTTCAAACCACATTAAGGGCACTCACAGTTGAGTAGACATGTGTTCCGTGTTATTCAGAGATCAGAGAGACGTGATCCTCTGGCTTCCTCCATCTTGCAGAGTGAGGCACACCACTTCCTGGTTTTATAGTCCCTCCGCCTCCCTCCAGCAGGGGCAGCAGAGAGAATGGCAAATTTTTAAAAAACATTAATATCTCTCTGATTTTTCATCGATGGGAAAAATCCTCTGGTCCAGGAAGGCGGAGGGGGGCTCTGAGGTGGCCAAAAATGACGGCCGTAGGTGGCGGCGTTTTCTCGGAAATCACAGCACAGTGAGCCAAAAGTGGTCAAGATCAGACTTTTAGTAATATAGATACTCAGAGTTGAAAGTTTATTATATTTAGGATATTTCATAAAAACAAAAACCTTGAATACAAGTCAAATCGGCAAAAATAAGGCCAAGCTGTATGAGGGACATTTCCACAAAAAGGTTAATAAGTCAAGTGAATTGTGACTCTGGAAATCACTACATTTTGACAATTATACGGAGAATAGTAAAAATGTATAAGAAATTAACATCCAAACTGCAACACCATTTAAAACCATAACCCGTACCAGCATTTTTCAATTGAGGATGACATTTCAATTGAGCTCAGTTTGGACCAGGAACCGTAATTTATAGTGATTTCCACAAATTTCTTCATTGGCAATGTGATTCTTCCACTGTTTAGCAAGGTTCCCCATTCTTTGGGAAGGCTTAGCTTTTTCTCCTTATGCAAATTTAACCACAATCATTTTCCAAGAATAGCTTTATTACTTACATATGAGGACATTCTAGAACAAACACTGTGGCAAATAGAAAGCCCACCAATATTAAGGAAGAGCATGGGGCAATTTAAACGATTTTAAAGCTTCCATTGGATGGACTTGGAATTATTATTTCAATTAAGCCTCCAGACTAAATTGGTAACTAGGTGACTATTTTGCCGGACGCTTACATTCTGTCCGCCAAAGCTTAATGAATCTCCCAGTTGATAATCATTTTAACTCCGCTTCCCATGTGGGCCATTCTGTCCTGGGCCGCCTTCATTGGCAGGGTGAAGCCACATAAACTGGAGAAACAGCACCTCATTTTGCTTGGGTAGCTTATAACCCAATGGTATGAACATTGACTTCTCCAATTTTAGGTAACTAACCCAAAGCATCCCCTCCTCCTCCCTTACCTATCCTTCACCTGGAAGCGCACCCATTTCTCCCACTAACCCACCCCCCTTTCCCCCATCCCCTTCCACCTTTACCGCTTCTCTGGCTTCATAATCCATGCACCTTCTCTCCTTCTTACAACCTTTAGTCTTTTCACCTTTAGCCTTTGTCCACCCATGTGCAAATCAAACTCCTCACCTTTAAACTTTGGAGATACAGTGCAGAAAAAGGCCATTCGGTCCACTGAGTCCGCAACGCCCAGCAATCACCCCGTACACTAACATTATTCTACACACTAGCGACAATTTTACAAAAAACAATTAACCTACAAACCTATACGTCTTTTGAATTTGGGAGGAAACCGGTGTAATCGGAATAAACCCATGCGGTGACAGGGAGAATTTACAAACTCCGTACAGACATCACCCAGTGTTGAACCTGGTCTCTGGCGTTGTAATGCAGCTTCTCCACCGCTGTGCCACTGTGGTGTCTTCATAGCACGATACTTGCTTTGGCAAAACAATTATGCCAAAACACGTAATACTTGAAGATGACTCGGTACCCTGTTAAGTATGGTTCTGCCAACCTGCTCTCCCTTAGGTCTCCCAAGCACTTATTTTGGGACCCTTCACCCAGGTTGGTCACTACTAACAAATTGAAAATTAATTGTGATTCCTCTTCCCCTACCCACAACACCCTGACTCAACTCATGGTGGAGGCACAAGAAACTGCAAATGTTGGAATCTTGAGACAAAAAAACAAGTGTTGGAAGAAATTTCCAAAATGTGGTCTGTCCATTCCCTCCACATACACTGCCTGACCTGCTGAGTTCTTCCAGCTTTTTATTTTTTGCTGAACTCTTGAGGCACCTATCCAAATATGTCCCCTTTCTTCCCTATGAACCTCCTTGTTATCCACACGTGGATATGGAAAGTTATTTTACCACTTACAAGCTCAGGCTTTGTGTGCAAAAGAATTTTACAGCTGTGAGTCTTACACAAAAATCATTGCTTAGTGGTCACTGATGAACAATCCAAGTGTCAATGAATTTCTAGTTTAAGGTATATTCTAACATTAATCTGATTTGAGTTTTCCATCTGTAAAAGGCAAAACAGAATGGTAAGTGGGGCTTGCAAAATAACAGCCTCCTGATCAAAAACAATTAGCTGTATTAGCACCAGTAAACTACATAAAATAGAAATACGGTTTATTTTAATTTTAATGTCGGCTCATTCACTGCACGGATTGTAGCTTTACACAAATTATGGGAATTTCTAAATGGGGTTCAAACCATCTTTCAGATATATGAGATTAGCAGCTACCAATCTCTCATGCTTTCCATAAGACAGAAGGCAATGCAGAGCTGATAGTAGAATTAGTGGGAATCTCCAAACCCACAACGTGGCTCAAAACCCAGTCATATTCCAGGGTGATATCTTACAGGCTTCCAAGAAAGATATTTAGAGTGCATTCGTTGTCTCCTGGATTTGTTGGATTAGGTTCTTCTTTTTCTTCTTAGGCCCCCTTCGGTCATGGCTGACCATGGGTGTCTCCAGGGAGCTATTCCCTATATGGAGCACGCCTGTGGGTGAGTTTGTTTAATATGTGGAGACTAGTGCACAGATAGCCACCCCATGGTCCTTGACAGATCTGGGTCAGGATCCAGTGGCATGGAGTCCAAGACGACTAGAGACCCTTTTCTGCTGCAGCCTTCCCAGCCATTGTGACACTCCTCTAAGGTCAGCCATCATCCTCCACCTGTTCCATCGTTGAGGTCTTGGTTGGATTGCTCTTTGTCAAACACCTCTCCCTAGACCTTACTGCCATACAATAGACAATAGGTGCAGGAGTAGGCCATTCGGCCCTTCGAGCCAGCACCGCCATTCAATGTGATCATGGCTGATCATCCCCAATCAGTACCCCGTTCCTGCCTTCTCCCCATATCTCCTGACTCCATTATTTTTAAGAGCCCTATCTAGCTCTCTCTTGAAAGCATCCAGAGAACCCGCCTCCACTGCCCTCTGAGGCAGAGAATTCCACAGACTCACCACTCTCTGTGAGAAAAAGTGTTTCCTCGTCTCCGTTCTAAATGGCTTACTCCTTATTCTTAAACTGTGGCCCCTGGTTCTGGACTCCCCCAACATCGGGAACATGTTTCCTGTCTCTAGCGGGTCCAAACCCTTCACAATCTTATATGTTTCAATGAGATCCCCTCTCATCCTTCTAAACTCCAGAGTGTACAAGCCCAGCTGCTCCATTCTCTC
The DNA here is from genome assembly GCA_038087875.1 of Malacoraja senta. Taxonomy (NCBI): domain Eukaryota; kingdom Metazoa; phylum Chordata; class Chondrichthyes; order Rajiformes; family Rajidae; genus Malacoraja; species Malacoraja senta. The sequence continues at coordinate 27,119,365 of CM075979.1, forward strand.
AGCATTTGACAGTCCCGCCATCCCGGGAATTAACCTTGTAAACCTACGCTGCACTCCCTCATACGTGGCCCTACCAGGAGCATAGCTCCAGATGGCATTGCTCTCGGGATCTCGGGTCCACACAAGCTTCTCCGCCATGACAAGGTGACAATCTATGGAGAAGTGGATTAGGTTAACAATTGATATATACTGTAGTGAAGGATTTCCATATGGCAGATATGAATTTATCTTGTGTAGAAAGGAACTGCAGATGCCGGTTTCCACCAAAGATAGACACAAAATGCTGGAGTAACTCACAGGGACAGACAGCATCTCTGGAGAGAAGGAATGGGTGACGTTTCGGGTCGAGACCCTTAATCTTAGATTTATGAATACATTGAACCCATACAATGGAATATGAACATTGATCAGCTTGATAGCATTGCATTGGAGAGGATCTTGCTTCTCTGACCTGCAGCCCAGTTTGATAAATGAATGAGACATTTTTCACTGATAGGATTTAATTGTTTAAAATATGGTATTTTTTAAAATCATATTTGCTTGACAAAGTTTATTTAAACTAGTAAAGTAATACAAAACTATGTCATCAGACACGTTGTCAAATAATTTTTTCTGGTAAACATCTTTGGCACAATACTTTTATTTTCACATTGTTCATGATTAAATGGTCAATTGGTGAGCTAATGAAGTCATTGGGCTTCTCGGTTGAATCATCCTAAAAGGAAAAATAAAAAAAGTAAGTTCAAAATATTTCACTTTGTAACTTGAAGGTAGACACAAAATGCTGGAGTAACTCAGCGGTTCTTCAAAAGAAGGGTCTCGACCCGAAATGTCGCCCATTCCTTCTCTCCTGAGATGCTGCCTCACCCGCTGAGTTACTCCGGCATTTTGTGTCTACCTTTGATTTATACCAGCATCTGCAGTTCTTTCTTACTCACTTTGTAACTTCCTGCTTCTCACTTCATTCTCTTTTGAATGTATGATAACTTATCAACAAGAGTCTAGAGGTAATTTTGAGTTTGAAAGCATAATTTTTATTTCGTATCAGAATACTTCTTAGACTATCCTGGGTCAACCTTCAACCAATAACATCCAAAACCAGATTAAACGATCATTTATCCCATTGTCCCTTTTAAAGATTCTGATTTGGCAAAATAACTGCCTTATTACTAAGGATATTAAAGGATATGATGCTATATGGGTATTTGGAGAAGTAAAAGCTGGCATTATGACATTCATATCTGTTTTATAGTGTTCTATTTCAGATGTCAAAAGGCTGGAAAGCTTATACCACAACCAAAAACATTCCCAAATTAGGTCTATCAAATCAGAATTCTGTTAACTTCACCTACATAGTTGTCATTTCAGCATTATATTTCTAGTAATGTCAGGTATTTCATGATTAAGTTACTGCCATGTTAAGGATTAATCTTAGCCAACATTTACAGCACTATTACCTAGTCTACCTAATCCATCCAAACAGACCATGTTTGCATTATTATAGCCATGTGCTCTCCTTAAATAGATAGAATGCCTTTTATTGTCATTCAAACTTGTTTTGAACGAAATTTCGTTTCCTATAGTTTTTAAATGCATACATCCCCCCTCCCTCCCCTCCCCCAAGGTCCAAGGGCTCATTGTTAGTGCAGCAAAACTTACTTCAGCTCCTCTTTTAATTGCTCGTTTGTCCTACGTAGATTTTTATTTTGGATTCCAACTGGAACTTCAGGGATAAACCAAGCTGCAAGATACTTGACGCAAACAGCAATATTCTAAAACAGATATGAAATATCCTGTTTCAATTTTCTCACTATGTGTTTACATCAAGGCGTACTAGTGTAACAGAAATGCATAATATCCAAGAAGACAACACTTCACATTGAGACTAGAGACTGCAGGTACTGTAGCTGCAATCTGTAGCTAAAGAAAGAGAGCAGCTAAAGCAGGAGAGCATCTATCGGAACTCGGTGGGCCAGGCAACAGCTGTGGAGGGTAATGGACTGTTGCCATTTTGCGTGGAGACAAAGGGTCTCTAGAACATGGGCCTCGACCTGAAATATCCACTGTCCATTTCCCTCCACAGATATTGCTAAACCTGCTAGGTTTTTCTAGTTGCTCTTCTTTTTGCTACAGATTCATATCAATTGGGTTATATTCAGATATTTGTTACTATTTACTCTGCAGAGGATCAGGGATTAAAATGTATTTGTCTCATTTTGGAGATCAATAGACAGGTGTCTTAATTACTACAAGAAATTACTATTACTACAGGGAAATACAGTATTAAAACACGTTCTAGTACTTATCACTGATCTGACCTTGTACACATTATTTACCTCAAATAGCACTAAAAAGGCCAAACGAGCAGCAGAAATTTGCCAAAACTGGACAGTAAGCTCTTGAGTATATTCATTTCTGTAGTCACGATACCTGGACAAGAGACAGATGATACGTCTTAAGGTCAAATTTTGTGAATCTGATTCAGTCAGAAATATCAAGCAAATATATACGCTGGAGAACACCTGGGATTCACATTATTTCAAGCTGCATCTACAAATGAGTAACAATGGTAATGTGGATAGAGATCATACCTGTGGAGATCTTGAATGAGAACGAATTGGTGAACACCGAAAATAAACAAATGCTCACATCAAAACCACCTCTTCAACTCCCACTTCCCTTAACCATTTCTGGGTAAGATTTAACTGATTTATATATATTCCTATTACCAGTTCCCTTCCCACATGACTAACAACCGTCCACACTCAGAGACCCAAGAAATAACAAGGGCACAGGTCCACGAAGATGAACCACAGTGGTAAAGTAGCATCTGGCTATCAAATGCACCAATTCAAATATTGGGATTTTGGCTACTGGTGCAAGATGTGAAATGCACATGACTGAGGGGACGACCAGTTCCCTGCATAGTGAAAACACCACCCCATTTTTGCTCCTGAAGACTCAGATAGAGACTACACTAGGACAGTTTATAATTGAAGCTGTTGCACATGTTGGTGAATTTTCTAACGTAAAAAATTGTTTAAAGTTTCTCGGAGAGAAAGGGAGAGTCCGGTTACAGCTTTTAACACAGTTTTCCATCATAGAAGTGGTGGCCTGTTCCATGTCACACTCATGAATAAAACATAAGTTAAAAGGCAGAAGTTTTGGTTTTCATTGCAGCACAGCCAGAAGACACCCAACATCTCATTGTTATGGTGGGTTAGCTATCTTACTCTTGATTCCAGCTTTTGAAGAGGTTTTGAGGAGTGTCGTCACTAATAATCAGTCCTCCAGCCTATTGCTGATGCCCATCCAGGGAAATATCATTGACTCCACAGCATTCATCTGCTGTTTTCAGTCAGGATGACAATATGTTGTTTATAAAGCATTTACTCCAGCAGTGCTCTCTTATGTCTGTCACTTAAATAGAACAGACTTCTGTATTCATGACAAGATGAGGGAGTTCAAGGCATAGCCATCGAGGTCCAGACTTGATTGCTGACACCTTTCAAAAACAACAGCATCTTCCTTTACCTGAAGTGAGCAAACATCCACCAGCTTGGTTACACCTACTAAGGGAGGATGGCAATAGAGATATTAGGATAGGGAAAGGCAGGCAGAAGAATGGCACAAGGGAAGTAGACAAAGATAATATGATTTTAATCTTGACTAGATGTATGAAATACTTCGCATAATGATTTGTTTATTTGCTCATGTCCGAGATCTGGTAGGACCAGAAACAGCATTTCTTTTGCAAATAAAGTAATCTTAGTATTGCTGATCCAAAGTGCAGTCCAGCTAAAGTGCAGTCCAGGGCAGCATGGTGGCGCAGCAGTAGAGTTGCTGCCTTACAGCGTTTGGAGCACCGGTGACCCAGGTTCGATCCTGACTACGGGTGCTGTCTGTACGGTGTTTGTACATTCTCCCCATGATCACGTCGGTTTTCTCCGAGATCTTTGGTTTCCTCCAACACTCCAAAGACATTTAGGTTTGTAGGTTAATTGGCTTGGTATAAGTATAAATTGTCCCTCGTGTGTGTAGGACGGTATTAGTGTGCGGGGATCACTGGTCAGTGGGCCAAATAGCCTGTTTCTGCGCTGCATCTCTAAAACGAATACCTAGAATTCTCTCCCAAGAATACTTTGAACAGTGTGTGGGGCTACCTGTTCAGACCGTCCCAATACATGGGAAGGCAATGGTGACCATTCTGCAATAGTGAATGTGGGTCTTTTCCCTTCACATGCTTCCTTTTTTGATAAATGGTGTAATATAACAAAATATCACATGAGTTTAACAGAGCAGTCAGCAAATAGTTGTGCAGCTACAGCTTCTGAGCTCTAGTCTTTAAAGGGATCGGCACAACGTGCACACTCACCACTACTGCACGTGATGTTGCACAATTACATCTTAATCTTTAAGGATCAGTTTACTGTTCATTATTAGAGGAAAACTATTTCAAGGGCATAAAATCAAGGTTATTGTCATAAGCACATAACATGGGGTGCAGATGCAAAGAAAATATTGCTTACAGCAAAGGCACATTGACTGACAACAAACAAAAAACTATACATAAATTATACAAATTCTACAAGACCATGAAAAGAAAAAGACTGCAAAAACAATTCATTAGTGCAAAAATACACCATTACAAATAAGTCCATAGAATTGCAAGAGGGGGGCTGCAATGTTCTGTTTCCTAAGTAGGACGAGGGTTGTGCAGGTCTGATCAAGACTGATAGTTGTAGGAAAGTAGATGTTCCTGAATCTGGTAATGTAGGATTTCAGATCTGATGGGAGCAGCGAGAAGAGGCAGGGCCAGGATGTTGTGAATCCTTGATGACAGTATCCACCTTGTAGATTTCAATGGTGGGGAGAACTGCCCATGATGGACCAGGCTGAGTCCACCACTGTTTGCAACCTGTCTAAAGAAGGCTCCCCACCCAAAACATCGCCCACCATTGTTCCCCAGCAATGCTGCATGACCTGCTGAGTTACTCCAGTACTTTGTGTCTTTATGTGTAAACTGGCATCCGCAGTTCCTCATTTCTACCTGTAACCTCTAGTGTTCCCTCGAGTTGGTATTACTGTTTCATGGCATGATGCAACCAGCCTAGATATTTTCCACAGTGCATCTGTAGAAGTTTGTAAGAGTATATGGTGACATGCTGAATGTCCTTAAGCCTCCAGATACTAGTGTGCCTTCTTCATGATTACATTTATATGCTGGACACAGGTCGGGTCCTCCGAGATGTTAATGCCCAGGAATTTGAAGCTGTGAACTCTCTCCATCGTTGACCCATCAATCAAAACTCGAACGTGGTCTTCCCCTTTCTGAAGTCAATCATTAATTCCTCTGTTTTATTGGTGTTGATGGAGAAGTTGTTGTTGTGACACCATTCAACCATGTTTTCTATCTCTCGCCTACATGTTGACTCATTGCCATCCATGAACGTCCAACAACAGTGGTGATTTTGGTAGATTTAGCACTGGAACTGCGCTTTGCCTTAGTCATGGTGAAAAGAGTTAAAACATACAGCCTTGAGTTGCACCTGCATTGATGGTCAGTGAAGAGGAGATGTAGTATGGGCCTGATTGAGGTCTGCCGATGCGGAAGTCAAGGAACCAGTTGCTAACGGAGGCCCAGAGGCCTAGGTCTTGGATTTGGTGATGAATTTGCTGGGAATGATTGTGTACTTCGTTGAGTGCTAAAGATCCGTGCAGTCCAACTGGAATCCTTGAGTATTCAAGGACATGGTCAATTTCTCACCTGCAGTCTGACGTTGCGACCTATTTCAAAAGGGTATCTAACACACCAGTATCCAAGAGCATAGTGACTTGTCACAATGACTACACTCCAACAGCACTTATAGGGGTGTACATTCAAAGTATTGGTGCTTCGTGAAGTCAGTTAGGGCTCAAATCATCTCCTGCCTCAGAAATGACCTTGAACCATTTCAAATTGCCTATTACCACACAGATCAACAGCAGGTGCTGTATCACTGACATTCTACTCTGCTCTGGACCATCTGGATAATAAGAACACATACAGTGCCCTCCATAATGTTTGGGACAAAGACCCATCATTTATTTATTTGCATCTGTGCTCCCCAATTTGAGATTTGTAATAGAAAAAAAATCACATGTGGTTAAAGTGCACATTAATAATGTCTTTTATTTATGGGTGCCTTTCAAGGACACCTTACAGTTAAAACAAGCAAATTACAAATATATAATTAAAATGAAACAAAAACAACATATCCATGAATTTGATAGAAAGTGGAGTCACGTGGGATGGGCCAGTCTGTATAGGTGAGTTTTGAGGGAGGTTTTAAAAGTGGGGAGAGACTCTATGGTACGGATGGATAGTGGGAGAGAGTTCCAGAGGCGAGGGGCAGAACGGTTGAAGGCTCTGAACCCCATCGTGGACTGGCGGGCAGATGGAGTGGAGAGCAGGGAGGAAGAAGAGGATCGGAGAATTTGGGATGGAGTGTAAGGCTGGAGGAGTTCAGAGAGGTAAGGAGGAGTGAGATTGTGGAGGGCTTTTGTCAGATTTTATTAAATGCCATTTTTGTATAAACATAGCTGGAATTTCTACATGGCGAAACCAAAATGTATAAAATTGGCCTTTATTAAGCATACCACGTCACCTGTGAAACACGGTGGTGGGGGTGTTATGGCCTGGGCATGTATGGTTGCTGAAGGTACTAGCTCCAGGCATGAGACAGGAAAAAAATGAAAAAAGAGGAAGAGAGATGGGAGTCCAGGGGGCATTGTCCCCCAGTAGGATTCCAGAAATATTTAGTGATAATTGTACCTTGAAATGAGTTTTCATGCCTGTTTATCCTTATTTTCTCGTAGGTTCTTCCACACTCACACGGAACCCCTCACTACTCACACTCACAGGGACCCCCCACCTTACCTTTGCTCACACACAGGGACTCCCTCACACTCACAGGAAACCCCTCACCTTTGCTCATTCACAGGGAATCCCTCACTGCTCACACTCACACTCACAGGGACCCTTTCACTGCTCACACTCACAGGAAACACCTCACCTTTGCTCACACTCACATTGACCCCTTCACTGCTCACATTTGCAGGAAATCCCTAACCTTTGCTCACTCACAGGGACCTCCTCACTGCTCACACTCACAGGGAACTGCTCATATTCCCAGAGACATCCCCTCACCTTTACTCACACTCAGAGATTCCCCCCTCTGCTCACCAGGGCTCATAGATTCCCCCCTCTGCTCACCAGGGCTCACTCCATCTACTTGCATTAAAACGCTTATTGACAACGACAAGGCCCTGGCCCTGCAGCCGCTCCCCGGCATTTCCCAGCCCAGTGCCCACTCTCCCGCTGCCGTCCCCCGGGGCCGCCGCTACCTGCGCTAACTGCGCACCCGGCCCCGTCGCCTCACTCCACCAGACCTCGCATTGTCCCGGACGTCTCCCTCTAATCACTGCTCTCTATCCTCAATCCCGCCCCCTCCCCACTCCCGCCTCTGACCAAAGATACTAGAGGAGCAAGATAGACCACTTGACGAAAAAGCCGTAGTACGGTCATGGGCTCATGGGTAATTTTTTTGCGCCATTTTGGGAATCAATTATATGAGGGTTTTTTAAAAATGGGCTTATGTCATGGCATCCACATCTACCAGCGTAGCGAGCCGTTCTGCTTTCGTGCTGGATTCGCCAATGTAAGTGATTCGAGCATTTTATAGCAGTCTTTCTTCAGGTCCCCCACTAAAGACGAAAGGTAAGAAAAAAATTATCGTTCTGTCGTGTGGTCCGCCCGATCTCTTCCTCTGGGGTCGCCAGAAGAATTGCTCTGATCGCTGGCCCGCGGACTATAACACCCTGAAGCCGCGGTGTGCGGAGCTTCTAGTCGCGGGGGCAGCGTGCACTTTCCCTCGCGGAGTCTAGGATTCCTAGCCGGAGAAGAGCTCCGACCGCCGGCCCGTGGCCTATAACATCATGAAGCCCCGTTCTCCGGTAGGAAGCGGCCGATTCGAGACCTCCAAGCCGCAGAGATCCCGAATCGGCTTGTGTTTAAGCCGGTTTGAAATAGTGTTTAAAATACAGGATAAATGGTGTTAAATATACACAATGTACACGGATCAATGGTGTTTAAAATACATGATAAATGGTGTTATAGGGAACAACGACATGCCACGAGGAGCACACATTAAAGCCTTAATTTCCTTCCCAATGTATGATGACTGTAGCATATACGATTCTATTCTTATGATCCCGACAATGTATTATATTATATAAGACATGTTTTGTTACATGAGCAAGTTATTATAAAGTCTTCTTTTATAGGTCTAGACTTACCACAATAATAAAGGTAGACAAAAATGCTGGAGAATTTCTCCAGCATTTTTGTCTACGATTTTCCAGCATCTGCAGTTCCTTCTTAAACAATAATAAAGGTATCAATTTTTACACTGCTGTACATTTTTGATTTTGTTCTTGTTGTATGGTATTGTAAGCTCTTCTACATTTAAGATAAATTGACCTATTAGAGGAAAAATGCATCTTCAATATACATGTCTTTCCCCACCCCTGAAAACAATTGCATTTAAGTGACATATCATCAAATTCTGCAGTTATGTAGTTATAATCAGATTTGTTCTTATAAGTTAATTCTATATGATATTTTACTGTAATTTCAGATGTCGACAGTGGGTCCAGAATACTCGTTGACAAGATCTCCGACACCGAACTACAGAGTACTTGTCAAAGAACTGCCGTCTTTGTTCTGAACACCCTGTATATCTCACACATAAAACAATAAATTATGTAAATCTTACCATAAATGACAGAAATAAAAAAGTGTTATCCTTTTTTATGAATTTTGTTGTAGAATTATTTAAAATTGAGTGGATTGATGCAGTATACTGCTAACCCACAAATGTTTAGTTATGAGATATTCACATTTAAAAACTCACTCAGTAGCTCGGTGTGAGCGACCGCAGGAACTGCAGCTAGACCCGGGCTCGCAGGTGACCTGGGAACTGCAGCTAGTCCCGGAGGGTCCTGGCTCCTATGCAAAAAAGGCTGCGGACCCCTGGACTAAACCAAACCCTCGATCCTGTCCCGCCATCCTTTTTTCAAAATTTAGCAACTCAAATGGTGGTGCGTCTTCATTGCCAGGAAATACGGTAACTCATTTCCCTCAAATATATGTTAATTTTCCTCAAATATATGTTAAATTAAAAACTAAACTATAATAATAATAATAATGGATTTTATTTACGGGCGCCTTATACCGAGGTCTCAAGGACACCATACAGAGATTTATAGAAAACATAAACTATGGTAGCAATGCACAGTATTCATGTCTAAAGCTCGCACTTCTGCATCAATGTAGGTATGTATACACTATATTTCTTTACACTAATATAGAATGAAAAAATATCTTGGCATGTGTTCATTTATATTTTATTCACAATATTAGGATTTCAGAGAGGTTGAATGAAAAAAAAAGTTCAACAAAATTAGAGATCACAAGAAACTAGAGAAATATACATATGTGTGTGTTATATATTTATATACATATCTATAGGTATGTTACAAAACTTACCTTCAGTCGCGCTGTAATTCTGCCACTGGCCGTGTGCGCGATTTTGGTGCCTTTAAGGGGGGGGCGGGGTTAAAACGCGGGTTTCTCCTCCCTTATCCTGGAAATATTTTGTTGAAGTACAAACCTTGGCTGACAAAATCGTTCCTACCGGCGTTTTGTGAATTTTTTATTTTTATTAAATCGTCAATGTCAGCGCTACAGTCATTTTAAAAGCAGCTCCTGAAGCGTCAACGCCGATAACGGGGACGGATTTCACACAATGGACAGGTAAACGAAAGTGCTTTCTTTAAATGTATAAAAGTGCTTCTTAAGAAGCCTTTAATTCACATTTTGTCATGCGACACGGTGATTTTATTCCTCGAATTAACGGCAGTATTTTTCATGCCAATACGGGGTTAAATTCACCGCAAATCAACGTTCCAAAAGATCGCGTTCCAGTAATCCTCACTCGCAAAATGAATTAAATCCCCATTAATTTACAGGTATTAAACATTCAATTCCTTCCATTTGGCCTGTAAATTCATGAAAATGAAATTTAAAAATTATGTTATATTGTGAATTATTGTGTGAATGTTATTTGGACACTTAGGCTATTTAAAAATGTTAATCTATTCTTAAGAAATTGATAGATGTTTAGATCTAGTAATTGAATTTTGTAATTAGCTACAATTAGGTAACTAAATAATTATATGCTTTACTTTCATGTCTTCGAAGTAAGATTGTTTCATATTTGTTTCAGAATGCTTCAATCTATAATACCTGAAAATTTATTTCAGTTACCATAATTTTTAAGAAAGTTATGGGCTTTTAACTGTCCTCGATCACAGCTTTTGTGTTAAGTCAATGGAAAAGCAATAGGGAACTAGATGCTAATTTCTGAGTATGATAATGGCCATAACTTTTTTAATACTGAATTAAGTGAATTAAGTGTCAAATTAAACTTCTTTTTATGCTTTATCTGATGGGATAAATTGCAGACTTTATTTTTTAAATCTCAAAATTTTGTAACATTGCTAATATATATCACATATATACTCATCATATGTATATAATGAATATATGTGTTTATATATATATATACATAAGAAACGAGAAATATGTAAGTGTGTTATATAATAGTAAGATTAAACGAGAACCTACCAGTATGAAGTTTGATCTTTATTTTATGAGGAGTAACGTTGAGGGATTACGTGAAGAAGACCCCGTCCAGCCGCACCCGCGTCAATCTTCAAAGCAGCGGAGTGAAAATCAAAGACGATAATTACTGAAGTATGATAGTAAGATGCATAAAGACTTAGAACTACCAGCTCGATCCTTTTATGAGGGTGGGAGTGGAGGGCACGTAATCCCTCAACGTTACTCCTCATAAAATAAAGATCAAACTTCAAACTGGTAAGTTCTCGTTTAATCTTACTATTTTACTTCGGAGTCACGTGAGTGACTACGTGAAGATTTCAAAGCTCTGTGATCTCACACCGTGGATTAAAATCCAGGTGCTCACTGCACTGATTGACTCTGTTGAGTAAGCACAATCAACAATGCATAACCACAACATTAAATGTAATCAGTTAATGGTTTTATTTATTTTAACAAAAGTAACAAAATTACGCCCATTTATTATAATGGGGGATTTAATACTGAATTCAGCACGGCATCACCAAACACCCCGAGATCTTTAATCTCCTTATGGTAATACTTGTGAAACATCTGTTCACTTGCCCATCCTGCGGCCGCGAGGATAAGGTCTATTGGAACGTCTGAATCCCTGGCCGCCGATGTTGATGCCGCCCTGGTGGAATGAGGTTTAAATTTATCAGTATCAATATCTGAATAAATCAACACTTGTTTCAACCATCTTGAAATTGTCTGTGTTGACACTTTCTTATGAGGCTTTTTATGACTAATAAAAAATGCCAATTCTGTGCCTCTTAAGATTCTTGTTGTTTCCATGTAACATTTTACATATGTTACTACACATAGCCGTGGATCTGTAGGATATGCTGAAAACTCGAACTTACATCCCGTGAACCCAAGTCATCTTTGCTTCAGTAAATCATAGACATAGAATGTAACGGCATTCGCCCCTACTTTCATTCTGTCAATTCTTAATTTCTGTAATGTTTGAACTCTGAGCTGAAACTAATGCCATGAGCATAACCAATTTCATGGTGATTTTGGCTAATGACAGAGTTTCAATAGGATTCCAATCCCTCAGCAGCATCAGTACATCTTTTACATTCCAGATTTCTGTATACCTAGGTCTAGGAGGATTGGAGTTGAAAATTCCTTTCATAAACCTACAGACCCAAGGATGTGATCCTATTAGATTTTGTTCTGATTCACTGCTTAAATATGCAGAGAGTGCACTTCGTGCAGTATTGATTGCATTATAACTTAATTTTAATTCGTAGTATAGAGTTGAAAGAAACTCTATTACATCTGAAATTTCTGCTGTGTTATATGCAATATTCTTTCCTGAACAAAACACCTCCCATTTCTTTATATAGGAAATGTACTGCTTCTGGGTACTATTCCTCCAGGCTGCTGTCATAACATCCACCGTACGATCTGATAATCCTTTTCCAAGATATGGCCTTCTTAGAATCTGCAAATCAACAAACCAATACGATCATGTAAAGGATGTGGTTCATCAGTTACAGGGTGTACAAGCAGTTTTATCTGCTTTGGAATAACCATAAGGGTTTTTTTTAAATCATTTTTAACACCAGTGGATACCATAGCTGTGTAGGCCAATCTGGTACTACCAAAATCCCTGAGGCTGAGTCTTGTTTAATTTTCTGTATGCATCTATTGATTAAACAAAATGGTGGAAATGCATACAGAAACATACCACCCCAATGTAGCGAGAAAGCATCCACCGCTACTGCACCAGGATCAGGTTCCCATGACACATACTTAGACAATTGGTGGTTTAGTCTTGACGCAAACAAATCAATCTCTGGCATTCCAAATTGTGTTACAATTTGTGTAAATATTTCCTGATTTAACATCCATTCTGTATTATCATTAAATTTACGTGATCTTTTGTCTGCAATTATGTTAAATTTTCCTGGTAAATATATTGCTGACAGCCAAATTTTCCTGGCAATAGACCAGGTCCAAATTTCATTTGCCAATCTATCACATGATTCTGATTTGATACCACCCATGTGATTTATGTATGGTACAGCTGTAGTATTGTCAACCTGTACCTGAACATGCACATTTACCATATTAGTGCAATAAGCTTTAAGGCCATAAAATGCTCCTAACAGCTCTAGGTAATTGATCCCCTGATTTTCTAGCAACGGTACTTCATTCACATTCCACCTACCTCCACAGCTGGAAATCATATTAGTTGCGCCCCATCCAAGAGTACTTACATCAGTCTGTAGAATGATGGAAGGTGTTTCTACCAGAATTTTTCTGGAAGCATTAGAGACATTGTTAATCCACCATTCTATTTCTGAAATGGATCCAATTGTCAATTCCATGGGCCTGTCAAAATGCCCTGTATTCATTTTTAATGCTTGTACCTTAGCCCTTTGCAAACATTGATAATGCAATGGCCCAAACCTTACAGCTGGAAACCCAACAATTAATTTGCCCAGCAAGCTTGCCACTTCTCTAATTGAAGGTGTGTCCTCGTTTATGAGTTTGGTGCAACCTTCAATTAACTGCAGCTTTTTCTCTTTTGGCAAGGTGATTACCATGTGTTCAGAGTTAATTGTGAACCCTTAGGTAATCAATCTTCTTGCTTGATAACAATTTAGATTTTTGTAGGTGAATAATGAAACCCATTTTTTCAAAAATGTACTTGACTCTAGATACTGACAATTTTGCAGTAGCCAAAGTGTCCCCTACAATCAGAATATCGTCTAAATAGGCCATTAGTACATGGCCCTCAGCCCTTAGCAGAGCTAAAATTGGTTTGAGTAATTTAGTGAATAATCTTGGTGCTGAAGTCAGGCCATTGGGCAATGCTTTAAATTGCCATAACTGACATCCATCTAAATTGCAAATATCTTTGATCATTACCATGCATTGCCACAGAATAATATGCATCTTGCAGATCTATGCTTGCCATATAGCAATTCTTTGTGATCAGCTGAATGGCATTAGTAAATGTTTCCATTTTGAAATGTTTATATTGTACATAAAGGTTAAGATTTGTCAGATCCAAAATGATTCTACATCCACCATCCTTTTTTGTTCTAGGAAAAATATTTGATACAAATTGATGGTGTTGTTCTACTGACTTTTCTATTACCCCCTTTTTGCTTAAATTTTCTAATTCTCCTTTGATCAACTTATTCTCTTCCTTTGAGAAAATCCATGACCAGCTTGAATTTTGCTGAATTGGAGGATCCAAGTGTGGATAGAACTCAATTTTGAATCCTACAATGCTACTTAGAATAAATGAATCATTTGTTATTAACTGCCATTCTTTTAGGAAGAATCGTAACCTTCCCCCTATTTGTGAATGTGAAACATTTGTTGTATTTCTTACCAGACCAGGACCCCCTACCTCGGGGTTTGCTACCAGCAATTGTTGTCCCCTTCTGGTAGGCATATTGGAACCTCCACGTATCCCCGGTGCAGCATGCCAACGTGTATACGAGAATGATCGGCTTGTTCCTTCTCCAGCACCAGCATTCCGCCTGTAGGGATACTGCCTTCGCACTGCTTTGCTCAGCATAGGTGGTTTCATCATCATACCACTCATGGTCATTGACTCTTCATTCAAGTCCTTTAGCTTCTTTGCTAGATTTTCTCCAAACAGCAGATTAGGCATTTGTATGTTGGATGGTTTGCAGAGCCCTGCATACTTAGGATGAATATTTGGTCTTATTGCATTTTTACGAATACAATTTATTTCAAAGTGCGCACTACACATGAGTGCTAAGGCATCTTGTTGTGAATCCGATATGAAATCTTCATCCAATCCCCTGGCAAACGCCGTAATGCCTGACCCCAGCAATTTCAGCACTCGTTGTAATTTCAATTCTTGTGAGCGTAAACCAATGCTCAAATAACCCCATATCAAGTTATTCACTGCTGGAACTGTTAGCAAGTCACAATTCGCTGGGGGCTCATACTGTTCCATAGTCTCATCCATAGTTACTTCCTGGAGCTGATGGGAGAGCAGATAATTTATAATCATTGCTATTTCCTCTCTCAAAGGTTCCCCTTTTATTCTGGGAACAGCAAACCTTTGTGCTAGTCCTGGAACTTTCAGCTCTGATAATGGGCTCTCATCCTCATATAAATCATCCTCTGAATCTGGATGTTCCTCTTCAGGTTGGGTAACTTCTGGCTCCCCTGTTTCAGGTAAGTCCATGCCAGATTCCCCCTGCGTAAGCTCTCTTGTAGGCCCACGGATAGGCAGCCCTGTTCCAGGTGCTGCTGGCGCTGGCTCAACTCTGGGCCAACGCTTCATAATTTTTTCTCTTGAAATTGTCGGTGCTGGCACATTTGTACGTTTGTACTGTCTTTGTTCAGACATTTCTGGTACTGGCTCTCCAGTAGGCCCGCACATATATTGCCTTTTTGCTGGCATCTCTGGCACTGGCTCTCCTGTAGGCCAACCACTGTAATATCTTTGCACAGGCATTTCTGATGGCTCTCCTGTAGGCCACCCTTGAGCCTGTCCCATCCAAGGCACACCCTGTGCTATATCCTCCATTGGCCAACACCGACCTAAATCCTCCTGTGGGGGTTCTTTGTAAATCATTTTACCCATCAGGAGCTCTAAGCTAGCGACCCTTGCAGCCATAACATTTTCTGCTTCAGGAGGGTATACCTCCAGGTCTGACTCATCCGAGTCTACAGGTCGGGCCGACTTTTGTCCTGCCATGCACCCCGCCGCCGGCGGTTTAACGGCACATTCGACCACAACGGGAGTTAATGGCTTCGATGCCACTGACTCCTCTGACTGACGCCCGCTACCCTTAGGATCTGGGGTTTTACCTGCGGTGCGTCCCTGGCCTCTCCTTCCCCTACGCCCTTTTTCCATTGTAACTTGTGTGGACCTCTACCAACAAGTCTGAGCGGGAAGAAAAACGCCCTGTAAGCGAAAGTGAAACCACTTACCTTCCGACTTTTACTTTAACTTTGCTTTACTCACCGCCTGGAGGAGCTCCTGCTCCTCCACACACGGTCATGAACGCTATGCGTCTGATCGATATGACGCGTGTGCGGCTGGACGGGGTCTTCTTCACGTAGTCACTCACGTGACTCAGAAGTAAAATTATATACATCAATATCACATGTATATAGTGTGTATCATAAAATATATATATACGTGTTTATAATATATAAATATAGTCAAATATATTGGCTTATGGCTTATGTTCCTTATATCTTATAGGCAAAAAAATAAAGGCAAATATAATTGCTTTTATAGCTTATGCACATCATGAGAATGGCTCATGTATATCATGAGTTGCTTTAAATCAAAGTTGCTTCTGATCCATGAGGAACTTTGAAATATATTATCTCTATCTTGCCACTCACACACAGAAACACACACATACCGTTCCCCCACAACACTAATTAAAACAAAGATCATAGAATGCATATGGTCCAGGGACCTTTCATTGCGCTTGTCGCCCATTTTATATGCAGTTTCCAGTAAAACAATTTTTTTTAAAGAAGCACATTTATTATAAACAAAGATCATAATGGTCTATCATAGAAGGCTAAAATAGACCAAGATAAACTGCAAAATTCAATGGACTGACGTGGGATTAAACTGCGAGAGGCATAACGGGGATCGGGGTCTTATTCCTAAAATGGCGGATGTGACGTTCCGTTGCGTACTACACGTCAGTCCATTGGATTTTGTAGGTGTGGTCTATCTTGCTCCCATAGTATCTTTGCCTCTGACCGACGCCTCCCTCCTCCAACCATCGCGCTGAATCATCACGTCCCCCCCCCCACTGCCTGCTGACTGACATCCCTCTCATCCAATCAACGCCCTTGATCATCAGTCCCGCCCCCACTGTCTCGCAGAAAGCCATTTATAGAGATTTAGATTTTTTTTCAACTAATTTCAAAATCCGCGGAAATCCGTGGAGAAATCTCATGCCTGTAGCTCACTTATCATCATTGATGATACAACTGCTGATGGTAATAGCATAATGAATTCTGAAGTGTACAGACACATCCTATCTGCTCAAGTTCAAACAAATGCCTCAAAACTCATTGGCCGGCAGTTCATTCTACAGCAAGACAATGAACCCAAATATACTGCTGAAGCAACAAAGGAGTTTTTCTAATCCAAAAAATTGTCAATTCTTGAGTGGCCATGTCAATCACCTGATCTGAAACCAATTGAGCATGCCTTTTATATGCTGAAGAGAAAACTGAAGGGGACTAGCCCCCAAAACAATCATAAGCTAAAGATGGTTGCAATACAAGCCTGGCAGAGCATCACCAAAGAAGACACCCAGCAACTGTGGTATACCGCAAGGCTCGGTGCTGGGACAGCAGTTATTTACTATATTAATGATTTGGATGAATTAATTAAAAGTAACATTAGCAAATTTGCAGAATATTCATCCGAATATTCACGGATATAATACCAAGGACTCAAAGAATAAAATTTCATTATATGCTGATGATATTCTTTTATATATTACTAATACACAAACGAGTATTCCCACCTTATTAACACTAATTGAGGAATTTGCTTCTTTTTCAGGATATAGAATAAACTGGAATAAAAGCGAAATCATGTCTTTAAAACCACAGGATGCGAGACACTTATTAAAATTCCCTTTCAAAATTGCAACAGAAAAATTCAAGTATTTAGGTATTCAAATTACGAGAAGACAAATCATTATTTAGCGCCAATTTTATGCCACTATTAAATAAATTGAATGTTGTGATTAAATTTTGGAAAACGCTCCCACTCTCATTGATAGGTAGAATTAACGCTATAAAAATGACTTTCTTACCACAATTAATATATTTGTTTCAAGCGATCCCAATATATATTCCTAAATATTTTTTCAAAAAACTAGATTCTAATATCACTAATTTTATATGGGATTATAGAGCACACAGAATTCAATGAAAGCATTTGTGTAAACCTAAAGAAGCTGGGGGTTTATCACTACCTAACTTTACGTATTACTACTGGGCAGTGCATATTAAGAACATAATGTACTGGTTGGATAGTTCAACTCACCAGTCGGAGTGGATAAGAATGGAAAAAGAGGAGTGTTTCCCGTACGATATAGGAACGATCTTGTTCTCACCAATAAAATTGAATAGTATAATATATAAGAAGAACCCAATTATTCACAATACAATAAGAATTTGGAAACAAATAAAATTATCCTTGAAATTAAATAATCTATCAGTATTAACCCCAATTCTGAATAATCCTGCATTCAAACCATCTCTTATCGACAAAACATATAAACAATGGGATAGATTGGGGATTGGGAAAGTAGGAGATATGTATGAACTGGGCAAATTGTTATCATTTCAACAATTAAAATTTAAATTTAAACTGAATGATAATCAATATTTTAAATATATACAGATATGTAACTTTATGAAGAAATATATACATAGATCTCAAACTATATTTTTAGACCCTTTAGAAGAAGCAATGAATATTAAGGCTGATTCAGAAAAACTAATATCATATTTTTATAATAGTATATTAAATAGAGAATTACCCTCAACAGAGGCACTAAGAGAAGATTGGGAACATGAACTAATGATAAAGATCCCAAAAGATAGATGGGAAAAGTATCTGATGAATACACATAATTGTTCCATTAATGCAAGACATAATTTAATTCAATTTAAATTATTACATAGACTATATTATTCAAAAACGAGGTTGAATAAATTTTACCCAAATGTCTCTCCCAGATGCGATAAATGTTTGTTTCAAAATGCCAATATAACACATTCATTTGTAGGATGTACAAAGTTGAATACATTTTGGAGCAATATATTTGATATATTTACAAAGCTCTTCAAGTCAAGAATAGAACCTCATATGGAATGGATTATATTTGGAATAATATTAGAAGATAGCAATTTAAACAAAGACCAAAAAGTATTCTTTAATTATGGGTTAATAATTGGAAAGAAATTGATACTTAAATTTTGGAAAAATACAGCTATACCAACTATTAAAATGTGGATTAGGAATATGACGGACATAGCACACCTAGAAGAAATGAGACTCCGCCTAATAGATAAATATGACCAATTCTTAAGGAGTTGGTCACCTTTCATCGACTTTTTGGAATCATGTGATGCAGCAGTACCGTAAAGATTACTGATTTCAGGTCAGGTCGTGGATAGATTTACATCTCCAAACAAAGATTTGAAATTTCTTTTTTAAGGGTCTTTTTCTACTATTTCTACTTTCTATTTTTTCTTTTCTTATATACACACTTCACGTTTTTCTATTTTCTACTATTTATTTTTCCTCTTTCTTTTCTCTATTTTTTTTTCTTTCTTTTATTTTTATTTTTTACCTCCTTTTCAAAAACATAAAACTAGAGGTTGTACATAGAATGCATTATGTTATGGCATAGTTGGCACCTAAAATTAGGTGCCACTGTACTGTATTGTTTTGTATTGTATTAACTTCTAATAAAATAAACAAAAACAAAAAAAAAGCAAATTTGCAGATGACACAAAGCTGGGTGGCAGTGTGAACTGTGAGGAGGATGCTTTGAGGATGCAGGGTGACTTGGACGGGTTGGGTGAGTGGGCAGATGCAGTTTAATGTGGATAAATGTGAGGATATCCTCTTTGGTGGCAAAAACAGGAAGGCAGATTATTATCTAAATGGTGTAGTTGGGAAAAGGACTGATGAACAAGGATCTGGGGGTCCTTGTTCATCAGTCACTGAAAGTAAGCATGCAGGTACAGCAGGCAGTAAAAAATGCGAATAGCACGTTGGCCATCATAACAAGAGGAGTTGAGTGTAGGAGCAAAGAGGTCCTCCTGCAGTTGTACAGGACCCTAGTGAGACCACGCCTGGAGTATTGTGTGCAGTTTTGGTCTCCAAACTTGAGGAAGGACATTCTTGTTATTGATTGAGTGCAGCGTAGGTTTACGAGGTTAATTCCCGGGATGGCGGGACTGTCATATGTTGATAGATTGGAGCTGCTGGGCTTGTATACTCTGGAATTTAGAAGAATGAGAGGTGATCTTATTGAAACATATAAGATTATGAAGGGTTTGGACACGCTAGAGGCAGGAACATGTTCCCAATGTTGGAGGCGCCCAGAACCAGGGGCCATAGTTTAAGAATAAGTGGTAAGCCATTTAGAACGTAGATGAGGAAAAACTTTTTCACACAGAGAGTTGTGAGTGTGTGGAATCCTCTGCCTCAGAGGGCGGTGGAGACTGGTTCTCTGGATGCTTTCAAGAGAGTTAGATAGGGCTGTAAAGGATAGCAGAGTTAAGGGATATGGAGAGAAGGCAGGAACGGGGTACTGATTGTGGTTGATCAGCCATGATCACATTGAATGGCGGTGCTGGCTCGAAGGGCTGAATGGCCTACTCCTGCACCTATTGTCTATTGTCTAACTGGTGATGTCCATGAATCGCATACTTTAAGCAGTCATTGCATGCAAAAGGATTTGCAACACAATACTAAACATGACTACTTTCATTTGCATGACATTGCTGTGTCCCAAACATTATGGTGCCCTGAAATGGGCTGACTATGTATAAACACTGCTGTAATTTCTACATGGTGAAACCAAAATGTATAAACATGGCCTTTATTAAAATCTGACAATGTGCACTTTAACCACATGTGATTTTTTTTCCTATTACATATCTCAAATTGTGGTGTACAGAGGCAAATAAATAAATGATGGGTCTTTGTCTCAAACATTATGGCGAACACTGTACATCAGGCTGATGTTCATCGATTACAATTCAGCGTTCTATGTAAAGTACTTTGTGACTTAAATCTTCTAAAGATTTACCTGACAAATTGTTTCATTTATCATGCAGGATGTTCCATGCACAGGGAACTTCTGACATGCCTCTCTGCTCTTCTATGCTTTGATTAATAAGGGAAAGCATCTCATGTGGTTTTTAAATCATGTATTGACCCATTTCTGCTGAAACTGTGAACACACACTCCAAATTCCCTTTGTAGCTCCCCAAATGCTTTGCCTTTGTGCACAACTCATTTTTAATTACCTTCTGTATGGTGAAATTTAAACACAGATTGTATTAATCAAAGATCATAATTGGAATCTTTATTCGTGTCAACGTTTTTGGGCTAATAGCAGCAAATATCTTGTAAGGAAATGGTCCAATATCTTACCTACAATGAGTTATCGGATAGTTTAAGAATTTTGATCCTTTAAAATGATTAATACTTTTCTCAAAATGCTTCAGATGGTACACAGAGAGACTGTTATTAATGTACCCAGTCATACAACTGTAAAATAAATATTACATATCAATGGTGTGATAAAATGTGCACTTTAACAATACTATTAACGTGGCAAAATATATTTAAGCCTTTTACAGAGATAACAAGTAGTCAGCACAGCATTGTTCAGGAAAGGAAATAAAATTCATGACCAAAAAAGATGGACTTTCTCACAATAGAATCTCTCACAATGTGCAAAGATGAGAATTTACTGAGAAATGGAAGTCTCCAGAATGCCCTATTAAGACAAGATGAGATTATTTTTTTCTCTCAGAATAGTGAGTTTTTGGAACACTCTTCGTCAAAGGGCAGCAGAAGCAGAGATTTTAAATATATTTCAGGCAGAGGTGTATTGATATTTGATAAGCAAGAGGTATGGTGCACATAAATGTTGTTGAAGTGGAGATGGCTAAGAACTTCAAGTTCTTGGGCATAAATATCACCAATTTGACCTGGTCCAACAACATTGACTCTGACACTACAGATTAAAAAACACACCATTGCCTCTACTTCCTCAGAAGACTAAGGAAAATTGAATGTGTCCAACAACATTTATCAGTTTCATAATTTGTAACATACAAAGCACCCTACTGTATTGCATCACAACTTGGATTCCAACTACTCTGCCCAAGACCACAAGAATAGTAGCCTTGGGCAGGAGTTACTGATGCAGTCCAGTCCATCACACAAACCAGCCTCTATCCCCACCCACTACCACCAACTACATTGTACACTTCACACTGCCCCAAGAAAGCAACCAACATAATCAAGGACCCTTTCTCATCCATTCTTCTCCCCACTCCCATTGTATAGAAAATCGAAAACTTGAAAATGTACCAACGGATTCAGGATCAGTTTCCTCCCCACTGTTATCAGACTACTGAAAAGACCTTATAAGCTAAGGATGTAGTTCCAATCTCCCAACATACCTCATTATGGACCTTGCACCTTTTTTTATCTGCACTTTCTCTGCAATGTTACACCATAAACAATATTCAGCACTCTGGTTATTTTTATCTTCGTGCTATGCGTTGTACTTGTGTATGGCTTCATTGTACTCATGTTTGGTATGAGTTGACTGGATAGCACACAAATAAGGTATTTCCTTGTATCCCAGTACCCATGACAATAATAAACCAATACCAAAACTGTGAGAAATGATGAAGAACTAGCAGGTTTGAAGAGACTTGAACATAAATGATCAAATGCTCATGGGCAGGTATGGAAAATAATCAAAATGCTTATGGAATACAGTTGCTAAATATTTGCAGGATGAGAATAGATGATGGCAAAAGTTAGAATACAGCTATATAAAACCCTGGTTAAGCCACACCCAGAATATTGTGAGCATTTCTGAGTCTAGCAACCTTGTAAAGGTATAGTGACCTTGGAGGGAAAAAAGTGTATATTTACCAGAATGGTATGGATATTAAAGCTTACACTGCAAAGAAATGTTATCAAACTAGAACAATGATGCTGTGGCCATTTTACAGATGCAAAACAGGTGTCAAAATATTGAAGAAAGTAGACAAAATACTCAAGATACACTGAGCGGGAAATGCTCTGGTGCCAAATGTGTATGCCTGAAACCAGTTGAAAGTTTGGATAACAAGTTGTTTTGCCAGGAAACACAAAGAGCTTGCTATTATTTATCTGATAAATCTGGTATGTGCAGTCCAAAAGACAGCTTAGATTGTAAAAACAACATGAACAAAAAGGTAGAGGATACTTTACTCATTGAGGCAATATACTTCAAAAGCCTGTAACGCTGTTTCATTCCAATGCATCTCTCTTATATGTTCAATGATAGTACACATTCAAAAATATACTCCCTTTAACAGATTATATGTAGTTTGTATTTTTACAATTCAATTGATATACTCACTCAATTTTGATATGATTTGGATGCCTACATGGACTAGATGTGTAAAGGTACACTTGTCGAGGAATGAAATCTGATGTGAAGCATATCACCAATCCATTTCCAATAACAGCAAGAACCCCAATTACTTCGAGAATTTCGAACCATATTCCTGCAGCAAAGACACAAAGACATGTCACTCATAATTTTCCTATTGTCACTATTTTGCTAAATATTTTCTCATGTCTTTATTGTTAAGTTCTTAATAATTTTATTGATATCTTCTGGCCTTGGTCCATTGCTTAAGCTGCAATTCACATTTGATCAAAGCACTTACAAATAATATTCTTAATATTCAGGAGTACCAACTGGAATACATATTGAAATTTAATGCAACCATTGCCGTTATTTTGTATTTTAGCCCAATATGTCGATGCCAATCATTAAGTATCTATCTATACGTCCCATTTACCAGCACTTGGTCCTCAACCTACTAATCTTTGGTGATTTGAGTGCTGGTCTAGATGCATCTTAAATGTTGTGACACTCTATTCTGTGACCAATGACGTGCTACAGGGATCAGTACTGGATCCTTTGCCGTTTGTCATATATTAATGATTTAGATGGAAATTATTAGTAAGTTTGCAAGTGACATAAAAATCAGTGGCAGTGAAGAAGGTTGTCTAAGGCGTCAGCTGGAAAATTGGGTAAGAGAATGACAGCTGGACTTTGAGTTGGACAAGTGCAAAGTGATGCATTGGTAGAAGTTAAACCAGGCCAGAACATACATAATGAATGTAGTACGGCCCTGGGAAGTGATGTTGACCACCTTGGGATACAAGTACATAATTCCCTGAAAGTTGGAACAGAGGAAGACAGGAAAGCTGTGGCATATTTGTCTTCATTGGCCAAGGTATTGCTTAAAAGAAGATAGGGTTGAAATGTAATGGAACAAAATGTTGGCCACACTTGAAGTATGGTATGCAGATATGGTCATCACACTATAGGAAAGACGTAAATTATGCAAGAGAGAGTGCAGAATAGATTCACAAGGTTACCTGGATTGAAGGGTTTGGGTTATATGGAGAGTTTGGATAGCCCGGGTTTGTTTTCCCAGTGTCTGTTTCCCCCTGGTTGGGGTGCCTAAGATTAGGTTTAATGTGAGAAGAAGGATGTTTAAAGGAGAGCCGAGGGGGTACATTTTTCAAACAACTGAGGCAACTAAATCATCCTATCAACAACTAGAGAGAAGTCCTGAGTTACTATCTACCTCACTGGAGACCCTCGGACTATCTTTAATCAGACTTTAAATGACTATCTTGCACAAAATATTGCACTAAACATAAAATCCCCTTGATCATGTATCCTCACACTGTGGATGACACGATTGTTATCATGTATAGTCTTTCCATTGACTGGTTAGCATGCAATCAAAGATTTTCACTATACCTCGGTACATGTGACAATAAACTAAACTAACCAAACATATAGTTGGCATCTGGAATGAGCTGCTAGAGGTTGAGACGACAGGAACATTTAAGTGGCATCTTGACAGGTACTTCAAAGAGCAGGCCTTTGACGAATTTGGAATTAATGCTGATGTATATTAGACATTATGTAGATAATGTAGATAGACATTATGGCCAGCATCATGAGCCACTTTCTATGCTGTACAACTCTTACACCAACTGCCTCCATCACCTTCTTAGTGCATTCTCAACTTTGTCGCCAGGATTTAGACACCTTTACCATGGGGAAATGCATCTTATTATTTATGCCTCTCAATTCTCCATACCTCTATCAGGGTTCCCTTCAGCCAAGGAAATCAAACCCAGCCTTTCCAGTCTTTCCTCATAACTGAAATATTCCATCCTGCAACTTCCAGTTCAATCTCATCTGCACTCTCTCAAGTGCAATAACATCCTTCCTACAATGTGCATCCAGAGCTGCCCACTATATTCCAATTGTGGTCTAACCAAAGTTTTATAAAGTTGGAGGAAGACGTCCTTTTGGAAAATAAGAATAGATGCATTATAAATGCATGATTCTCCCCCTCAATTTTCTTTTACATTTCCTAACCTAAGAATGCTTAATGGCCATGACTAAAAAAATTAATCTGCTCTTGCTGACAAAGAATCATTGAGGAAATTAAATACAGCTGGTCCATGGATAACATTCACTACCAAATACACAGTGCAATCCTGACTTGTCAGGCATACCATAAAATATAGTAACATTTGAACATAGATCAAAATACACCCTGTCAAAGATACACGTAAATACATTTATTGTTATACCACTGAATAAAATAAAAGGTATCATCAAAATTTTACCAATATCTTTTGCTTTCCGGGGTATTGGTCGTTTGTGATGCAAAATCATCTTTTTGGCATCTAATCGAATTTCAAGTAAGTTATTCAGAAAAGCCAGTAATGGAGCCAATGGAAAGGCTGCAACAAATATTGTGGTGAAACTATACTGAATCGCTGAAAAGGAAAAGTAACACAAAAGTTTTCACAAAACTGCAAATCAATAGCTAATATTCATTGTCAGAACCCAAGGCGCTTTTTTGGTTGCCAAATGATAGTTTAGGTGGTCATTTAAGAAGGCTTGCATGACACGTGCGATAATGTGCTCGGACAAAGTGCATAGTTACGTCGGAGTTATGCTCAATGAAGCATTCACATATTATTTCTGCTTCAAATAAATTCACAAACTAAACATATTCACCAATCAAGACATGATATATACCACAATGACATGCAGCAAAATTATAATACAGTATCCCAACTATTTTTACGTTGCAATGAATACAATTTCTATTATTTCTTTCCACTTCCAAACAAAAATGTGGTTGGATTATTCAGCGTATGATCAACCTGTGTCAATAAATCCTGGACCAGGGCTCGAAATTAATGGTTGCCCGGTTGCCAATGGCCACCTAAAGTCCCGCCGGGCAACCTAAAAGCCGTGTCATTTTGCCCGGCTTGACACTGCAGATACTGATTTATACCGAAAATAGACACAAAAAATTGGTGTAACTCAGCGGGTCAGGCATCATCTCTGGAGAAAAGGAATAAGTAACGTTTTGGGTCGGCGGCAGTGACGGCTGTAGTGTGGGGTGAGAGAGGTTCGGAGCGAATGATGGGCCCCACACAGCAGCGGCAGTGGCGGTGGCTCCACCTCCTCTTCCTCCCGCACCCTGCAGCCCTCATAGTGGGAGGAGGAGGAGGTGGAGCCACTGCCGTGCGGGGCCCGTCATTCGCTCTGACCCTCCGTCACCTCGTACTACAGCCGTCGCTGCCGCCGACCCGAAACATGACTTATTCCTTTTCTCCAGAGATGCTGCCTGACCCGCTGAATTACACCAGTTTTTTGTGTCTATCTTCGGTATAAACCAGTATCTGCAGTGTCAAGCCGGGCAAAATGACACGGCTTTTAGTTTGCCCGGCGGGACTTTAGGTGGCCATTGGCAACCGGGCAACCATTAATTTCGAGCCCTGGTAATGAGTTCTTTACATTTCTAAAGCATCCCAGTTTTAGTAAATTAAGCAATGTGTTTGAATTTAAAGAACTTACCCATTTCTAAAAACTCTTCGAACAGAGTGTAGGAGTTGACGTCAGCTAAATTATAATTTTTAATCCAATGCCTTGTTACCTCGTCTACATTGTCATTTGAGAACCTATTCTGATACTTATTCCTTTTATATTTTAAGTATCTATAAAACAAACATAAATAAAAGTACACAATTTTAAGCACATTAAACTCTGTGTGAATTCTAATTAAAATACAATTTGTAGTTCTGAAACAATACCAGAATTCAGAAAACAAATGTTTTGCAATAATAAGCATGTAGCTAGCAAGACATTTATTGCTAGCTCTAAATATGGTAAACAGGCCAGCATACAATTTTCCTATTTATAAATTGTATTCATCCTCAACAGTGTCAACCCCTCCAACACCATTTAATAGCCAAATGAGTGCAGATATGGAATCTGATTAGGAAGGAAGATGGAGAGTGAAATGTTGAACCAGACGGAAAAATATTGGTTGGACGGGAAAGGAGGGGAGGAAAATGGGGAAGTCAAAGTAAGGAGGGAAGGAAGATGAGCAGATGCAGGAGGGGAAAGGAATTGGGTGACAGAGGTAGTGGAAAGAAAGCTGTGTATTCTCCAGTAATTTAAATCATGTCTTGCGTAATGACGGTAATAAGAGTCAGAGGTAGATTATCTCAGCCCTAGGACACTGCTGCAGGAGCTCCCGCGGGCAGCGTTACAGGTCGAAGCATCTTACTCTACTTCCTTCATGATCTTCCTTTCTTCATATTGTCAAAATTAGGAATGTGCACTGATAATTTCCGCAGAAATGAAGCATTTGCCAACAAGATTTAGGCATGGCATGAACTGATAAATGAAAAATGACACTTGCATCACACCACTTCAATGCAATCACAAACTGCAATCTCTAGCCCTGGAAAGGAACACCACTGACCCAATACCGCTGCCAGAATAATGGGCTTTTAAGGTTAAGATAAACTCAATATTTTTAGGAACTTCAACTTAGAAACCTGAAGTGCATAAGATAGTGCCAGAGACATGGTGACTCTTCGTAAACTGCCTCGGTGAAGTCTATTATTCTCACACTATAAATGTTGCACTTTTGTACTTATTTATGATTGTGCTTATGTATATTGTGATTTTACTGAATTGTGTGCAAAACAAAATAATTCAGTCCAAGTGACAATAAAGTACCATTGAAGAGCAGTAGGCTCTAGGGAACACCATTGTGGAGAGTTAAATTAAATTTTATTGTATGAATAAATACAGCAAAAGGCATGTATGGGCCAATAGATCTGTGGATGATGCAGTCAACCTGGGCCTGCACTTCATCCTCCAGCACCTAGACCGCCAGGGGACCTATGCGAGGATTTTGTTTGTTGATTTTAGCTCTGCATTCAACACCAATATGCCAGAGCTACTACACTCCAAGCTTTCGGAGTTGACTGTGCCTGAACCCCTCTGTCGGTGGATCACCAGCTTCCTGACAGACAGGAAACAGCATGTGAGGCTGGGAAAGCACATCTCGGACCCGCAAACTCTCAGCATAGGAGCACCGCAAGGTTGCATACTCTCACCTCTCCTCTATTCTCTCTACACCAATGACTGCACCTCCACTGACTCCTCTGTCAAGCTTCTAAAGTTTGCGGACGACACAACCCTGATTGGACTGATCCAGGATGGGGAGGAATCTGCCTGCAGACAGGAAGTGTCACCGCTGCCGTCCTGTTGCCATTGCAACAACCTGGGGCTCACTGCTCAGACAGTGGAATTGATTGTAGACTTTAGGAGAGCTCCCCCTCCCCTCACCCCACTCACCATCAACAACACCACAGTCACATCTGTGGAGCCTTTTAAGTTCCTGGGAACCATCATATCCAAGGACCTTAAGTGGGGGGCTACCATCAACTCCACAGTCAAAAAGACACAACAGAGGATGTACTTCCAACGGCAGCTGAGGAAGCACAATCTGCCACAGGCAATGAAGGTCCAATTCTATATGGCCATCATAGAGTCTGCCCTCACCTTCTCCATCATGGTCTGGTTTGGCCAAGCACGACACCCGGAGGCTGCAGCGAATCGTCCAATCAGCTGAGAAGGTTATTGACTGCAACTTTCCCTCCATTGACGAACTGAACACTGCAAGGGCCAGGAAGCGAGCGGGTAAGATCATCTCTAACCCCTCTCAACCTGGCCACAAACACTTTGAATCACTTCCCTCTGGAAGGCGACTCCGGACTGTCAAAGCTGCCACAGCCAGACATAAAAACATATTTTTTCTATCCACGTCAACCCCCTACCCCCTATACCAATTTTCTGAAAGTCTAAATACACTACATCCACTGGCTCCCCTTTCTGAAAGTCTAGATACACTACATCCACTGGCTCCCCTTCATCCATTTTGCTTGTCGCATCCTCAAAAAATTCCTGAAGATTAGCCATGCTGACTTGGACTAATCCTTTTACTGCTATCCAAATGCCCCATTATTACCTCTTTAATGATTGACTCCAGCATCTTTCCCACCACCGAAGTCAGGCTAACTGGTCTGTAATTCCCCGTTTTCTCTCTCTCGCTCCTTTCTTGAAAAGTGGGATAACATTAGCTATCCTCCAATCCACAGGAACTGATCCTGAATCTATTGAACATTGGAAAATGATCACCAATGCGTCCACTATTTCTAGAGCCACCTCCCCGAGGACCCTGGGATGCAGACCATCAGGCCCCGGGGATTTATCATCCTTCAGACACATTAGCCTACCCAATACTATTTTTCGCCCAATGAAAATTTCTTTCAGTTCCTCTACCCCTTTAGATCCTCTGTCCTCCAGTACTTCTGGGAGATTGTTTGTTTCTTCCTTAGTGGAGACAGATCCAAAGTACCTGTTAAACTCTTCTGCCATTTCCTTGTTCCCCATAACAATTTCACCTGTGTCTGCCTTCAAGGGACCCACATTTGACTTTGCTACTCTTTTTCCCTTAACATATTTAAAGAAGCTTTTACTGTCCTTCTTTATATTCCTGGCCAGCTTCCCCTCGTACTTCATCTTTTCAGCCCGTAGTGCCCGTTTTGTTTCCTTCTGTTGTCCTATGAAAGTTTCCCAATCCTCTGGCTTCTGGCTACTCTTTGCTGTGTTATACATCTTTTCTTTTAGTTTTATTCTATCCCTAACTTCTCTTGTCAGCCATGGTTGCCTCCTACTCCCCTTAGAATCTTTCTTCCTTTTTGGAATGAAATGATCCTGTGTCTTCCGGAATTCCTGCCATTGCTATTCCACCGTCATACCTGCTAGGATCCCTTTCCAGTCTACCTTGGCCAGCTCCTCTCTCATGCCTTCATAGTCCCCTTTGTTCAACTGCATCACTGACACTTCCGATTTGACCTTCTCCTTCTCAAATTGCAGATTAAAATTAATCATATTATGATCACTACCTCCAAGCGGTTCCTTTACCTCAAGTTCTCTTATCAAATCTGGTTCATTGGACAACACTAAATCCAGAATTGCCTTTTCTCTGGTCGGCTCCATTACAAGCTGCTCTAAGAATCCATCACGGAGGCACTCTACAAACTCTCTTTCTTGGGGTCCTGAACCAACCTGATTTTCCCAGTCTACCTGAATATTGAAATCCCCCATCACCACAGTGGCATCACCTTTGTTACATGCCAGTTTTAACTCCTGCTGCAACTTACACCTACACCCTACTATTTGGGGGTCTGTAGATAACACCAAGTAGTGTCTTCCTGCCTCTGCAATTCCTCAACTCAATCCACAGTGACCCTACCTCGTCAGTCCCTATGTCTTCCCTCGCAAGGGACTGAATTCCATCCCTCACCAGCAGAGCTACCCCCCTTCCTCTGCCCACCTGCCTGTCCTTTCTATAGGATGTATAACCATGAATATTAAGTTCCCAGGCCCGATCCTCCTGCAGCCACTTCTCGGTAATCCCCACAATGTCATATCTACCAACCTCTAACTGAGCCTCAAGCTCATCTACTTTCCTTCTGATACTTCGCGCATTCCAATACAATACTTTTAATTCCTTACGCATCTCACCTTTCACATCGATCCCTATTACACTTGGCCATACTCTCCTATCCCTTTGTGAGCTTTCTTTCCCATTAATTCTGGGGTCATTAACTATCCATTTACTCCCTTTCCCTTTAACTCCGTCCTTGACTATCCCATTTGACACCCCCCCCCCCCCTTATTTAGTTTAAAACCATCTGCGTTGCAGTGGCAAACCTGCCTGCCAGAATGCCGGTCCCCCACCTGTTACGGTGCAATCCGTCCCTTTTGTACAGTTCCCCCCTTACTCCAAAACAGATCCCAGTGGTCTAAGAATCTAAATCCCTGCCCCCTGCACCAGTCCCTCAACCACACATTCAGGTCCTGTATCTCCCTGTTCCTGCTCTCGCCAGCACGAGGAACTGGAAGCAAACCGGAGATAACCACCCTGGAGGTCCTGCTTTTCAGCACTTTTCCAAGCTCTCTAAAGTCACGCTTCAGAATATTCATCCCCTTCTTTCCGACATCGTTTGTGCCAACATGCACTACAACTTCCGGCTATTCACCTTCGCCCTTGAGGATTTTCTGCACTCTGTCCGTGACATCCTGGATCCTGGTATATATTCCCGAGATAACCTCTCAAGTACTTGAAGTCAACAAACAAGTACATCCAAAAGTTGCAACATGACAAACGGAGCCTTCCAGATGATTTGGTTGATGCTGCGAAAAACTGACTGACATGCTGAACTTCCTTTTAAGATGACACCACAGAATGACGTGAGGGTCAGAAATTAATTCATAATTAATGGGCTAGGTTTTGCAGAGAAATCCAAATTATTTGTTAGGAAACTTGGGACACTCATATTATACTGCTTGAATTTCTTGATATCTGTTTGCCAGCAATATCTTAAATGAATTTATCTGGTCATGGATTCAGCAGGGGAGTGCAAATTCCCTGCAATACTCCAGAAGTTTATATTGGAGAATCTACTCACTGAGCCCCCTCATTGATCTTGTGCCATTTCACTCATTTCAAGGGAAAGGAAAGTCTTCGATATAGGCAAGTTTCAGATAATTTACATTTATAGAATCAAGTTAACACTTGTATATAAGTGTCAATTTATTTAATTTAATTATAAAAAACGATTAAGAGAATTTAGAATGGTTTCTAAAGATCAGGCATACTAATATACTTGCCACCTGAAGAAGGGACCTGACCCAAAACATCACCAACCCTGTTTCTCCAGAGATGCTGTCTGACCCGCTGAGTTCTCCAGCAGTGTCTACACTAATATACAAATTGAGTTTGGTGCTGTGATTTTACCTGTTGTCAAAATGTGGCAATATTCAGTGAGTGGGGCTTGTTCAGGTAATGTCAGAAAGTCATTTACAGTTATAATGGCCTGCACTGCACAGAGACGTAATAACTAGAATGCTGTCACCTTTATGCCCCTGTCCCACGGGCAGGAGGTTACTGGCGGTTACTGGCGGTTACTGGCGGTGTAGCAGGAAGTTGGGACCGCTCGTGGATCGCCAGAGGACCGCGGGGTCGGTCCCACGCAGATCGCTGGAACCATATGTAGTTGGTCCCGACACCGCGCGGTGCTCAGAAAAACTGACACTGTCCAAAAATGTCGGCCTGCCGCCCAGCTGCCGCCTCTTCGCCGCGTGCACCGCCTGTACGACGCGAGCCAGCTCGACGTCATCGCGTAGGGCGTTGCGTTGCGCGGTGACGTCATCACCCGACGCCGCGCGACGTCCATTCAGTCGGCCCGTGGGACAGGCCATGCGGTGGTCAGCCGGCATACGCGCGGCAACAGCTTCCGGTAACATTGAACTTGCCGCATGCTCATGGGACGCATTCGCGCGGCGCTCCCGCGGTAGCCGCGCGGTCCCCGCTTCCGGGGACCCCGCGCTTCACCGCAAGTAACCGCCAGTAACCGCCTGCCCGTGGGACATATGGAGGTTGCAACTTGAAGTGTATAGATGATACATTTGTCGAGTAATTGAGAACATATATATTTGCTACAAAATTCATCTGTACTTTGATCTGTAACAAATAAGGTGTCACCGAACCCTCTGAGTTTTTAATTACCAGGTAACTACAACTGCAGCAGAAAGTCTGCAGCAGCTGAAACTCTAAACCCAAAATTGAATGCTGGGTTCTGTCATCGTCCTGTTCTCGTTCAAGATAATTATTTTTTGTGTTTGTCAGTTCAATGTTTTGCTTTTCAAAATGTACACGACAATGTTTAAAAGGAATTTGGACAGTACTAAGGGCCTGCTGATTTATTCTTATTATATTCACAGGAACTCAATACAGTAAAAAGCTGGTTTGAATGTTCATTAATGTAGTATTAAAAAACTGATATTCAATGAGACATAATATTAGCCAACATTTGAACAGAATCCTAAACTGCAAACCACAATACACCTATGCATCCAAAAATATGAGATATTTAAAATATAACCTGCTATATGATGCTATATTATGTCAAATTCATCATAATATAATGAACAATGACAGTTAAAATCACAACCTTGTGTTCTGACTAGTTCTTGAGGTGAAACACGATGTCACAAGATAAACTGTACGTTGGAAGAATGGACCCGACCCAAAACATTGCCTATCCAGGTCCTCCAGAGATACTGCCTGACCCGCATTGTTACTCCAGCAATTTCTGTTTCACATTGGAATCCTTAATAGTATAACGTATCGGGACTGAAACAATCTCAGTGTCTTAGGATAACATGTATTTAACAAATAATGCTCTGAGCATTACAGATAGATTTATTGCTGCTGCTGATTAAACTTACGGGCAAACATATTCCGTGGTGCTGCCTACCACTTGTTTCAACACCATTATAACAGCCATTTGCAGAAAAAGATTTGTAATGCAGCCACTTGGATGACACTGAAAAGAAAGAGAACAAGTTTTAATCATGTTCAAGAATGGGGCAGTCATAATGCACCTTTTAAACCTGCAAACACAGAAGGAACCTGCTGGATGGGCGGTCTGTGAAGTAAAATCAAATGTGTAGACATAGTGTAAATCAAATCTGTTGGCTGTGCAGCACTATTTATCCACTCGCAAATGCACAAAGTTGATATCTAGGGGATAGCCCCATTTGGAGGTAGAGCACATGCCCATAAAACAACATTGCAGAGTTTGGACAGCTAATGATAACATGGTCAATACCTGTGTGGAAGTTAAAAAGATTTATTCTTGACAAAAATGGATTTAGCTGAAATTAAAAACAGGCTATTACTTTTCTCCTAATTAATTGCAAAGCTAGCAGGAAGCTCTTACAAGGCTAACAAAGATGTTGATGTACCCTTTTCCAATCTCAAGCAAGATAACAAGCACAGCTTCATGAATGTCTCCTCTAAAATATAAACATTTAGAGAGATTCAGACTCTTGGCACTAACCCTTGCGCTATAAGATTATAATGTGCGTCATAAGTAGAAAAAAAAATGCTTGTTCTGCAGATATATAGCCTTCTCATATAACCATATATGGCTAACCCTTCCTCTGTCAGAAGAACCTGTCAATCTTAAGAAGCTGTCAATCTTAAGGATCTGTCAATCTTAAGAAAAGAGGCTATACTATCCTCTGTAGATAAGGTATTGTTAAATCGTTGATTATTGGAGTATATATATATTTGTACTTAGATCACTGCCCCTTCGTGTGGGGATGAGAACTCTGTATAGTCTGTAATCTGCATACTGTAAAGAGTTTTACCACACCCTTCTGGCGAAATAAAGATTGAACTACTTGATCACTGATTTTATTTGCGTTTTTGTCTGTTTGAGAACATTGAACCACAACACCTACAAGAACTGAGAATAGAAGCTGAAGATAATGATGCAGTTTAAAGAAATCTACAAATTAGGAGAACATTGTGCAACTTCAGAAAGGCCTGAAAAAAAACTTTGCAGCCAATGTAGTACATTTAAAATGTTACATTATTGTGCATTACAGAAAGCAAGACTATTAATTTGCACACAGTACTTTTATATAAACAGCAATATTATAGGGACCCAATAATCTGTTTTCTGGCAAGATGATTGGCTCTTACCATATATATAACTTATAGTGAAGTATCATCTTTTGCCATTTATCAGAAACTAGTTATACACTGCAAAATTTCTTATTGACATCTCAATTATTCTGTAGATTTGGCACACATCCTCAGTGTAAAGGTTCTGTAATTTTTAAAAACTTCATTATGCTTTTATGCATCTCAGAAGGATTATATACATTGAAATGCATCATCTTCTCATCCTGAACCTTTCGAAGTCAAGAAGTGACTGCAACCCATATACCATTTTAAAGCATTTAAAATTACATTGCAATTACTAAATTGTGAATCAAAAATCAAGTTAAAAGGCCAAACATGTGAAATACTGTACAAGCATACCACTTTAGAGAAAAAATACAAAATCTTTGTCTATTTTGAATTACTTTAATCATTTTTCCACAAAAGGGATATACAGAAGAGAACACATTTAGAGGTTAGTTTGTTAAATTTATACTACATTCATTTATGCTGAAATTAAAATAAAATAGATTAAAGATGATTAATATACAAGTCATGTTAACTCCACAAATTCAGGAAATAAAAATCAATTAATTCAAGTGATTATTGGGTATGGTATGTTTTATTGAAGAAAATAAAAAGATAATTTTATGTTCACCTCTTCTAGACGCCACTTCCTTGCTATTTTCACGTAATTACCTGGATAGCCATTGATTCTAAAACAAAAATAAATCTAGTATGATATTATGTTGATACAACACAATAACACAACATACTCACAGCATGTTACACTACCATTCTGCACTCGTGTAACTGTCAAAGGAGACACCAATTGCTTTGCTTACATTACCTAATCAACTGCTTAAAAAAAAAAAAAAAAATTCATAATGCTAGCAGATTTTCCATAAAATAGTATGTGCTGAATCAGAGAAATAGTAACTTTGTAAAAAAACAAATGCCTGTAAAGGTACTCACCTTCCAAGAAAAAACGCAATGTAAATAATGGAAGCAAATAGGTTGAAGAACTGAAACGTGAACATTTTTGCAGTAAAACTATTTTCTCGAGCTAAATCAGTACGCTGCATTTCTGTAAAAAGATTAAATTATAGATGAAAAATTAGAAAATCAGATTTTAAGGTATATTATTGATTCCTTCCTTACACTCCTTAAAATGCTACTAACATGCTATTTGTCCCTTTATCACCAGCTTTGAGATGTTACTTATTATCATGTGTGGAAACAATAGGCCTAACAAGCCTCACTGGAAAGCTCATATATGGGGAAACCATTCAGGTAATTAGTAAGAATCAATGTATAAATTTCTAATGTTATTTTCAAGATCAGTAATCAACGCAGAAATTCAAACCTTACTGGTTTCTCAAGAGGTTCCTGTGGATTCAATGTTGAAAACCATTTGCTCAAATATGGCTGCCCAGATGCAGACTCTGTTCTGACATAGTTCAGAGTCACAAATTTACACCTTCCAGACTATGACATTAAGATTGCCTTTACTGGCCCTCAAGTATGCAGTCTGCAATCTGTAAGATCCTGAAGGAATCCACGAATGTAAACATGAGTTCTCTTTGTATGCTGACAAATCTTCCATGAGCATAGCCACTGATGATACATTATCTGCTGAATGCAGACTGCTGTACAAGGAAGAATATATATAAGAATATACAATATATAAGAATATACAAGCATCACACGGAAGGGTTCGTCCCCCAACGCAATATTCCACCTCTCCACCAATTCCAATATTGGTGAACAGTGGGGTGGGGGGGGGGGGGGCTATCTGGAATATGGGACTGGTTACCAGACGGCTAGTATGGACATTGAGGCCGAATGGATTCTTGGGCTGGCGGCTCAGTCACTCAAGCCTGTTGTGCTGGCAGCTCACTCACTCACGGCTGGTGGGCTGGCAGTTGACTCACGGCTATTCCTTGAAATTCCATTACATGCAGGGTGCAAGGCCACCAAATTCAAGTGCAGTTTCTTACCACTTCAAGCAGGGTGCAAGGCCACCAAATTCAAGTGCAGTTTCATACCATTTCAAGCAGGGTGCAAGGCCATTAAAGACAGCGAATCGTGACCTCTCCCTCCTCCATCTTGCAGACTGAGCTATGCCCATGCTTCTGGGTTTTATAGTCCTTCACCCCCACCAGAAGGGGCGTGGCCTTCATGGCATGATTGACAGCAGAGAGAATCTCAACATTTTTTAAACAGTAATAACTCTTTTATTTTTCATCGATGGGAAAAATCCTCGACACCTAATGAGCGGAGGGGGACTCTGAGTAAGATGGCCAAAAATCACAGCCGTACATGGTAGCGTTTTTTCTAAAATAAATATAAAGCGCAGGAAGTGGTCAAGATTAGAATTTTAATTATATAGAAGGCAAGGCAACTTTAATTAGGCAAGGCAACTTTAATTAGACAAGGCAACTTTAATCATGCAAGGCAACTTTAATTAGGCAAGGCAACTTTAATTAGGCAAGGCAACTTTAATCAGGCAAGGCAACTTTAATTTGGCAAGGCAACTTTAATTAGGCAAGGCAACTTTAATTAGACAACACAGCTTTAGCATTTCCAAACCAAAGGCAACACAGCTTTAGCATTTCCAAACCAAAGGCCACACAACTTTAGCATTTCCAAACCAAAGGCCACACAGCTTTAGCATTTCCAAAGCAAAGGCAACACAGCTTTAGCATTTCCAAACTATATTTTCAAATCACATTAAGGGCACTGACAGGTCAGTAAAACCACTCACAGTTTAGTAGACGTGTTCAGTGTTATTCACAGCTCAGACTGAGAGACGTGACCCTCTCGCTCCCCCATCTTGCTGACTGACTGAGGCACTCAAAACTTCAGGGTTTTATAATCCCTCTAGAAAGGGCGTGGCCTTTTGGAAAGAGAGTCTCAACATTTTTTAAACACCAATAACTCTTTTATTTTTCATCGATGGGAAAAATTCTCGTCCTGCGCAACGGAGGGGCGCAACGGAGGGGTAAGATGGCCAAAAATCACAGCCGTAAGTGGCAGCGTTTTTTCTAAAATCAATATACAGAACAGTAAGGGTCAAGATCTTTTAGTAATATAGATATATATATAGACACACACGCACACAAACATATATATATATATATACTATTACTAAAACTCTCATCTTGACCACTTCCGGTTTGCGTTTTTTTTAATTTGCGCAAAAATGGTAACCTATATCGTCAAGAGAGTTTATTGTCATGTGTCCCAGATAGGACAATGAAATTCTTGCTTGCTGCAGCACAACAGAATATTGTAGGCATAAATACAGATCAGATCAGTGTGTCCATATACCATAGAATATATATATATATACACACATAAATAAACAGATAAAGTGCAATAGGCTGTAGTTGAAAAAAATGGCGGCCGTAAGGCACGCGCCGGTACAGTCCCTACTTCTATGTTACGCATTTCTGTCCTTCTATGTTAAAAACTCCTCCTGCACACTCAATTACGATCGAATTGAGTTGCTCACTATAAGGGCAAGATCGAACGGAGTTTTGGAATCTCCGACCCGTGCACAAACCCTCCCTGTGGAATTACGCGCCAGGAACTCCTTACCTGGTCCACACCCCGGAATCTCTCCTAGGCCTGGCCGTGGCCATGGGCGACGGTCCGGTCGACGGCGAGCAGGAGTCCGGGCTCGGTTCAGGAAGCGGCCCTACCGGCCTCCACTACCGGCATTACTACTCTCCAACGTCCGATCACTTCGGAACAAGATGGACGAACTCCAGCTTCTGATCCACTCAAGGAGAGAGTATAAGGAGTCATCTGCCATTTGCTTCACGGAAACCTGGCTGGATCAATCTGTTCCCGACTCAGCAGTAACCCCACCTGGCTTTACCATCTACAGAGCCGATAGGTCGGCAGGGATGTCACACAAGTCCAAGGGTGGGGGGATCTGCTTCCATGTCAATCAACGCTGGTGCAATAACATCACTGTACAAGCACAACACTGCTCCCCTGATATTGAATTCCTCTGTCTGAACATCAGACCGTTCTATCTACCCAGGGAATTCTCATCTGTTGTGTTAATTGGCGTCTACGTTCCACCCGACGCTAATGCTAACACGGCTATGGATATGTTAGCACAGCACATTTCCTCCATGGAAAGCTCACGTCCTGATTCCATCATTATAGC
This sequence comes from Malacoraja senta, assembly GCA_038087875.1. NCBI lineage: Eukaryota > Metazoa > Chordata > Chondrichthyes > Rajiformes > Rajidae > Malacoraja > Malacoraja senta. The sequence continues at coordinate 27,158,040 of CM075979.1, forward strand.
CTTGGGCGATTTCAACCACAGCTGTCTAACTAAAGAACTCCCTAACTACACTCAGCAAGTTACATGCCCGAGCAGAGAAAACAATATTTTGGATCATTGTTACACTAACATCACTGGCGCGTACCGTGCCTTTCCTCGTGCTCCATTGGGCAAATCAGATCATGTAATGCTGCTGCTCATCCCCGCATACAAACAAAAACTGAAATCCATCAAGCCCAAAACAATAACCGTTAAGTCCTGGTCAGAGGACGCATCCGGCAACAACATTGACGTGTACACTGACGTGGTGACGTCATACGTCCGCTACTGTGAAGAACTGTGCGTCCCCTACAAAACTGTCACAATACCCAGTAATGGAAAACCCTGGTTCAACAAGGACATACAATTTCTTCGCAAAAAGAAAAATGCAGCCTACACCAATGGAAACATTGATCAATACAAAATAGCAAAATATGAACTCAGGTCTGCAATACGGAAGGCAAAATTAGCTTATTCAAAGAAATTGGAACAACAATTTAAAACTCAGAATTCAAGAGAAGTCTGGAAAAATCTACAGAAGATGACGGACTACAAAAAACGTCCTGTTCCCATCTCAGATGAGGATCCGGACTTACCGGAAAAATTGAACACTTTTTATGCACGCTTTGATAATGTCACCCCGCCATCCATGCCTCCCCCCCCCACCTAACTCAGCACCATTCACCATCTCTGAGGAGGTGGTGAGGGCGGCCTTCAAAAATCTTAATAAAAGAAAAGCGGCAGGGCCAGACGACCTCAGCCCCGCTGCTCTTAACCACTGTGCAGCTCAGCTGGCTCCTGTGTTCACCTCCATCTTTAACACTTCCCTCAGCCAATGTAGAGTCCCGCAGTGTTTTAAAGCATCCATTATCATCCCTGTGCCCAAGTCCTCCAAGGACTCCGAGCTGTCTGAACGATTTTAGACCTGTTGCACTAACATCAGTTGCCATGAAGGCCTTTGAGCACATAGTCCTCACCCATCTGAAAACATACACTGTCCCCATCATGGACCCTTTTCAATTTACATACAGCGCCAACCGGTCTGTGGAGGATGCTATCAACCTAGCTCTTCACTACTCCCTACATCATTTGGAATCACCGAACACTTATGCACGCATCCTGTTTATAGATTTTAGCTCGGCCTTTAATACTATACACCCAATTAAACTCTACAATAAACTGTTGGACATGGGCATTCACCTAGCCATGTGCCATTGGATTTTACATTTTCTGACAAACAGACAACAAAGAGTCAAGGTGGGTGAAAAACTCTCCAGCCCTCTGACTATCAATACAGGAGCCCATCAAGGGTGCGTTTTGTCACCTCAGCTCTTCTCACTTTACACCAACAACCTCACATCCCAATGCAGCTCAGTTAAAATTTTCAAATATGCAGACGACACGACAATAATTGGCCTCATCTCAGACAACAATGAATCACAATACCATCAAACAGTGGACAGCGCAGTCAATTGGTGCGCAGAAAACAACCTCCAGCTTAACACCTCAAAAAACCTTAGAAACCATCATAGATTTCAGACGCAAACAAAACCTCAAACCCCCGGTCCATGTCAACTCCCATCCCATAACCTCCACGAACTTATTTAAGTTTCTGGGCACCTATATCTGCAATAATCTAAAATGGCACATCAATGCTGACCACATCATTAAGAAAGGACAACAACGCCTATACTTCCTCAGACAGCTCAAGAAGTTCAGAGTCCACAAACACCTCCTGGTACGCTTCTATCAATCCATCATTGAAAGCATCATCACTTCCTCAATCACAGTCTGGTACGGAAACACTGACAGTCACTCACTACACAGAATACAGCGCATTGTCTCCAAGGCCTCTAGGATCATCAACTCTCCCCTCCCCTCAATCCATTCCATTTACCTCCAACGTACCTCAAAACGGGCAACAAAGATCATCTCGGACCCCTCCCATCCAGCAAACCACCTTTTCCAGTCTCTCCCTTCAGGGAGGCGCCTTAGGTCACTTGCTACAAAATCCACCCGTTTTAAAAACAGTTTCTTCCCCTCAGCAATAAGAACACTTAATTCCCTCCAATAACTTTTTGACTTTGATGTATACAGTGTCTTGTCTATGGTTTTTGTCTGTTCTTTTGCACTATGTATTGTTGGTGAGATTTGTGATTTGTGATGTGCTTTATTATTATGATCTGTGTTGTTATTAGTGTTAATGTGCTAAAGCAGTGTACCATCATGTACCGAACCCAATTACCACCAACCCTGGTCGTGTGGCAAATAAAGTTTCTATTCTATTCTATTCTATTCTAGTTCAGAGTTTGTTTGAAGTTGCGTTTAATAGTCTGATGCCTATGGGGAAGCAGCTGTTCCTGAACCTGGATGTTGCAGCTTTCAGGCTCCGGTACCTTCTACCTGATGGCAATGGTGAGATGAGTGTGTGCCCAGGATGGTGTGGGTCCTTGATGATGTTGGCAGCATTTTTGAGGCAGCGACTGCGACAGATCCCCTCGATGGTAGGGAGGTTAGAGCTGATGATGGACTGGGCAGTGTTTACAACATTTTGCAGCCTTTTCCGCTCCTGGACGCTCAGGTTGCTGTACCAAGCCACGATGCAACCGGCCAGCATGCTCTCTACTGTGCACCTGTAGAAGTTCGAGAGAGTCCTCCTTGAGTCCTCCGTTCTCCTCTGCTCCACGCGCACAATAGGTGAAATATTAGAAAAGTTATGAAGGTTAAAAAAATTGTCAGATCAGCAGATTGGTCTTCTCGCCTGTCAGTCACCATGAAGGTAACGCCCCTTCCGGCACCCACGGAGAAACCCCCCCCAGAGGCGGGTCTGAGTCCGTGAGCAGCGTGCGGGCAGAGAGCCTCTGAGTGAAGTGGGAGTGGGACCGGGAGCTATGTGTGAGGCCGAAAGCTGAAGGTGCGGGGTGAGCAGAGTGCGAGCTGTGTCTGCTGCGACAACCCCCCTTCCCACACCCCCTTCCCCCAACCCCCCTCCCCCACACCCCCCTCCGCCACACCCCCCCTTTCCCACAACCCCCCTCCCCAAACTCCCCCCTCCTCCCCCCCTTCCCCACACCTCCCCTTCTCCAACCCCCTTCCCCACCCCCTCCGGGGGAGGGGGGTGTGGGGGAGGGGAGTGTGGGGTAGGGGTGTGTGGGGGATGAGGTTTGGGGAGGGGGGCTGTGGGGAAGGGGGGTGTGGGGAGGGGGTGTGGGGGGTGGCAGCTCACGGGGGGGTCGGCAGCTCGCGGGGCGGCTGCAGCTCGCGGGGAGGCGGCGGCGGGGGGACGACAGCGTGCGTCGACCATAGCTCTCGGGTACAACCTCGAGATCCTGTGGAGGTGAGTAGGGAGAATGGGGGGGGATTAAGGGAGATGGGGTAGGGAGGGAGAGGGGGGAAAGTGGGGGAGGTGAGGAGGGAGAATGGGGGAGGAGGGGGAATGGCAGAGAGGGAATGGGGAATAGAGGGAGAGGAGGGCAGTGGGGGAGGTGAGGAGTGGGAGACGGAGGGATAGGAGGGGGTAGGGAGGGGAGATGATTTAGGGAGGGAGGGAAGGAGTGACTGAGGGTAGGGGAAAGGAGAGGGAGGATTTGGGAAGGGGAAAATGAGGGACAGTGAAGAGGAGGGGAGTGCTGGGGATGAGGGGAAATGAGCCGCGCCTGTGCAGTTGGGGGCTATCGGTGAGTGGTGGAATATTCCGTTGGGGGAATGGGTTGCTTTTGGGGGAATGAGTGAGTGGTAGAATATTGTGTTGGGGTACTGTATTGCTGTACGGTAGTGAGACATGGACTACATATGCCAGGCAGGAGAGAAGACTCAACACCTTCACCCTGAGAAGCATCTGCCATGTCCTGGGCATATCCTGGCAAGACAGAGTGTCCAACGCCGAGATCCTGTCTCGCGCTGGTTTTCCAAGTATGTACACTCTACTCAGGCAGCGCAGACTGCGGTGGCTGGGCCATGTCCACCGCATGGAGGATGACCGTATACCAAAAGACATCCTCTATGAAGAGCTAACATCTGGGAAGAGAACCATCGGCCGCCCCCAGCTACGTTACAAGGATGTCTGCAAGAGAGATATGAAGGCGCTCAACATCGTTGTGGAATCCTGGGAGAGCCTTGCAGCTGACCGCACGAGGTGGAGAGGTACCCTGAACCGATATCTCAAAACGGGGGAAGAGAAACTGTTGAACGCAGCTGCAGACAAGCGGGCACGCAGAAAGGAGCGCAGCAACTTCAACAAACCAGAGACCACACACAAATGTGACCTTTGCCACAGAGACTATCACTCCCACATTAGTCTCTTCAGCCACAAGCGACGCTGCTCCAGCCGAGGTTTGGTGCAAGCAGCCAACAACTAGGATGCATCACCCATGGTCAGTCATGATCAAGGGGGCCCTATGAGCAGACCTAATGGGTCTGCACTTAGTCTAGAATCTTTATAAAGATAAGAATGTGGTCAGTAAAATACCAGTAACTTGGTTCACATTGCATTGGCATCCAAACATGTTATTTGTGAATCTCATGGGAATTTGTCTCCACGGTTATAGTCAGCTCTGTGCAAATTTCACAAATGTTAAATGAGAAAATAAATCGTGGTTCAATGTGGACATGCCATGAGGCATGCCTGGCCTGCTTTAACAGCAGGTTTAAGATGATGAAGCTGTAATATGACTACATAGGGGCTAATAGCAAAAGTAGAAGGCAGTACCAGGAGCTAGAGTTCCATAACCAACAAATCAAATTAATGTTCTACATTTTTGCTACATCCAGTCCTGAATGTTGGCTATTATTACATTGCCAACAGGAAGAAGACTCCAAGAACAGACTGTATGGCGCAATAGTAGAGGTGCTGCCTCACAGCGCCAGATACCCAGGGTTCGATCTTGACCTCGGAGTTTAAGTATGGATCGGAGTTTGCACTTTATCCCTGTGACAGCGTGGGATTTCTCCGGGTCTTCAGGTTTCCTCCCACATTTCAAAGGCGTGCAGATTTGTAGGTTAACTGGCTTTTGTAAATTGTCCCTGGTGTGTCAGATGCAAAAGTGGGATAAGATAGAACTAGTGTGAATGGGTAATTGGTAGTTGGTGTGAACTCGGTAGTGCGAAGGGCCTGTTTCCATGCTGTATCTGTAAACTATACAAAATCCCTCCCATAAAATCTATATTACTAAAAGTCTGATCTTGACCACTTCCTGTTGTTCTGTATATTGATTTTAGAAAAAACGCTGCCACTTACGGCTGTGATATTTGGCCATATTATTCAGTCCCCCTCCGCTGCGCAGGACAAGAGGATTTTTCCCATCGATGAAAAATAAAAGAATTATTCGTGTTTAAAAAATGTTGAGATTCTCTCTCCTGAAGGCCACGCCCCTTCCGGAGGGACTATAAAACCCGAAAGTGTTGCGTGCCTCAGTCAGTCTCTGCAAGATGGGGGAGCGAGAGGGTCACGTCTCTCAATCTGAGCTGTGAATAACACTGAACACATGTCTACTAAACTGTGAGTGGTTTTACTGACCTGTCAATGCCCTTAATGTGGTTTGAAAATATAGTTTGGAAATACTAAAGCTGTGTTGCCTTTGGTTTAGAAATGCTAAAGCTGTGTTGCCTTTGGTTTGGAAATGCTAAAGCTGTGTTGCCTTTGGTTTGGAATTGCTAAAGCTGTGTTGCCTTTGGTTTGGATATGCTAAAGCTGTGTTGCCTAATTAAAGTTGCCTTGCCTAATTAAAATTAAGTTGCCTTGCCTAATTAAAGTTGCCTTGCCTTCTATATAATTAAAAGTCTAATCTTGACCACTTCCTGTTTGCACTTTATATTGATTTTAGAAACAACGCTACCACGTACGGCTGTGCTTTTTGGCCATCTTACTAAGAGTCCCCCTCCGCTAATCAGGTGCAGAGGGTTTTTCCCATTGATGAAAAATAAAAGAGTTATTAGTGTTTAAAAAATGTTGAGATTCTCTCTCCTGTAAATCATGCCATGAAGGCCACTCCTCTTCTGGTGGGAGGGACTATAAAACCCAGATGTGTGGGCGTGGCTCAGTCTCTGCAAGATGGAGGAGTGAGAGGTCACAACTCGCTGTCTTTAGTGGCCTTGCACCCTGCTTGAAATTGTATGAAACTGCACTTGAATTTGATGGCCTTGTACCCTGCTTGAAATGGTATGAAACTGCACTTGAATTTGGTGGCCTTGCACCCTGCTTGAAGTGGTAAGAAACTGCACTTGAATTTGGTGGCCTTGCACCCTGCTTGAAATGGAATTTCAAGGATTAGCCGTGAGTCAACTGCCAGCCCACCAGCCGTAAGTGAGTGAGCTGTCAGCACAACAGGCCTGAGTGACTGAGCCGCCAGCCCAAGAATCCATTCGGCCTCAATGTCCATACTAGCCATCTGGTAACCAGTCCCTTCAGCCCACAACACCCATAGTAGCGCTCCAGAAAGCCCCCCCCACTGGCCACTAATATTGGAATTGGTGGAGAGGTGGAATATTGCGTTGGGGGACCAGCCCTCCCATGTGATGCTGGGACCTGACGGGTCCCACTTAGTCTAGTTATCTCTAAAATTTTCTCCCTCCATAAATATTCCAGTCAGACTACCATTCACGCATAGCACGGACCTAGACATTCCGCTTCTGTCACGTTAATTCATTTGATCTTACCCCATTATGGATATTCACTTTGTCCTACCATCACCCTCACCATCTCCGCAACAGAAAACTAATTTTTCTTTGTCTTTCCCAGGTCTTGGACCTGACACGCTGCCTGATCTGTTCAATGTTCATAGCATTTTCAGTTTCTGTTTCAGGAATTTGTCATATACATTTTTTTCATTTTCATCAACTGTTCTTTTCCTTCTCCCTTGAACTGTTCCCGCTTGTTTGGTCTTCCACTGACACCTATCCTGTAACTATAGGCTTGTTGTGCTCATACATTGGAAACACTGCAGAATTACCCAAAGCAAGATAATGTAAAAAATCAATGGAACTTGCTCACAGTTCAAGCAACCTCTTGGAGCAGTCAGCCTCCAAAGTGCTCTGCAGCACAATACAGAAGTGGTTCTCATATGTATGACCAGTCATTTAAATTGCAGTTTTAATAACTGAAATATCACAAAACATGCTTCCCTGTAAGAGAACAAGGAAAACAACACAATTTCTCTAGAAGCTGTTCTAAAGAGTATTATATATCAAATAACATTATCCATACCTGTCCTAAATGTCAACTCCATGACAAGCCCTAATATGGATTTAACAAGAAATATTGGATTCAATTTCCTGGACAACATGTAAGGGTTAAATACTGTGGCAGACACTTTATGCTGACTGTGGCAGACATTTTAAGCTGAATATGCTATTATACTGAAAACAGGCTTTTGCAAATCGTCCTTCACAGTACCAGGCACATGCAGATAAGAAGTTGTTTTTCAGGGGTTACCAAAAACTAGACATTCTGATGTCATGAGCTAAATCCTGTGATGCCTTCTTATCACACAGTGGTGCCTCCTTATCTGTATTAGCTGTTCAACTCTTGTTCAACTCCCTAACACAATCATGTCTTTGTGAAGATTGGCTTTTGTCATGTAACAGTGGAAAATTACTAAATGTGCTTTGAGCTGCTTTGAGCTGTATAAATATTGCCTGTATTCTGTGTATTCTTTAAGAAGGCGGTAGCAGGCACCTGAGTGAGCACTGGTGCACTTGGGTCTCTGTGTCTTCTCCCACCTTGGTGTTTAAGTAAAAGTTTTTAACTGAGACTTGTGTTCTTTGAATTATTTTACAGTTTAAGTTTAGGCGACTATCAAATTTGGCGTAGTCGGCAGGATTTCACTGGGACAAGACGACACGAGTGAATAAGCGGCAATAGTGAAACAGAGATTTTGGCGGGGGATTCTGTGCACAATCCCGGCCCCTTGAGTCAGGTCCCCGGCATACGTCTCACTGGAACATTGTGGTCCCACGCCCGTGGTTGATATGGTTCCCAACCGAAATCCAAAACGAACGAGGGGATGAGGAAATAAGGTAAGAGAACCGTCTAACAGTTGTTATCGCATAATCTGTGCTCTGGGTAAAAATTTTAAGTAAGTGTTTAGGTGATATATAGTGATTGAACTGAAAATGGGGCAGGCGATGGATAAGAGTGATAGTGGGTCAGGGGTCCAACACATGTGTCATTTGGACCCGGGTAAATGTACGGATTTTAGACAATTATCGGCATCATTAACTAAGTGACTAGGCAATGAAGCCTGGCCAGTAGGGGGAATGTGGAATGTAGAAACCTTAAAACGGGCAGAACAATTGATATGGGAAAAAGGTGCGGGAAAGAAATGGAAAAGGCGTAGTAAAGAATGGAAGGACGAGGCACTTAAACGCCACAAGGAAGGGTGAAGTAGAAGTTGGATAAGTAATGCACGTAAGAGAGGGATTCCGATATGTGGGCCCACAGGGGCGACGAAAAGTTGGCAAGTATTACAAGCCGAGTGTGAAGTTTTTGATAAGAAAGGTCAGACAACTAACGGTCGTGAGCCTTCTGCTCAAACAAGTACAAAAACGGTACGCTCACGACCTAAGCAGAGAAAGTTGTATCCAGTACTGGATGAGGACCTGGTGTCTGGTATGGCCAATCTATTTGCATCATCCTCGGACTTAGAGTCAGAGGGTGACAGGGGACTCAGACCACCTCCCGCTGCCCCACAACTGGGCCATCGTATTCGGCTGCCACAGGCCCTGCCGCTGCCGCTATGGCTTCTCCTGCCTCAGCTCCCCTTCCAATCGCACTTCCAGAACACATATACGATACCGTAACCCAGCAACAGACTATTAGTGATGGGGTAAAGAGATGAACTGACCGAAAACCTGTAGTACGTTACGGCACAATACCCACGATAATACTAATTTTCCCATACGAATGATGCCCAACCCGGATGGTTGCACTCCCCATGGTAGTTCCCTGGAAACCAGTGGACATGGCCCTTATGGCCCAAAATGCCCCCGATAAACATACACAAGGAGCACAATTTGCAGACTACTTTGAGACAATGATGCGTGCCTACACAGCCAGTCCCGAAGACCACTTTACAGCCCTTTCCGCACTCCTAAGTATTACCGAATTCAGCCAATGTCCCAAAATGTCATCCCTGCCCACCCAGCTATGAATACCTGGGCTAATATAGTAGTTGCCGAAGCAAACGGCGAACAACATGTTGCTTTAATGATGAGAGCTCTGCGTCAGATTCTGCAGCTCCCTCTAGACATGGCCTGAGTATTAGAATGTAAGCCACTTCTGAAGGAAACTGGTATCCAGTTCTGGGAGCGCTTCACAGCCCTGTACCGAAATTACACTGGCAATGATGTTTTAATGAGGGTCAATCTTCTATGCAGTTTAATGCCATGTTGATGCAATGTCTGCCTCCGATCACTGTGCAAATGGTTAAAGTAGATCTGGAATGGCCAAGCAAAACAGCAGACGGTATGCGACGTGCCGTATGTGCCCACTGGCCCAAGGCTAAGAGCAAAACTAGCCCAGCACAGCCTGTGGTAGTTAAACATGAATATGTAGTCCGGCTGTTTGGTAATCCATCGGCTGAGGGAGCAGAGGGAGGTAGTGAATGGACCCTGCCACCTCCATTAGACCACTCCACTGTTTATTATCAGCAACGGGGACCACCAAGAGGGGGTAATCGCCCACAATATAGGGGACCACCCCACGACAGACAGGAGCGGCATTACAATAACAATGATAACCAAGGTGTCCATGGCCCAGACCCCGCCAGAAGTACCTGTTATAACTGTGGGGGACGTGGACATTGGAAGCAGGATTGCCCAACGGCTCCCAGAGACAGAGATCAGCGTCTGGCACCCCGTGAGACCTCATATAGCACCAGGAACCCGTTCCATAACAAAGACTGATTCCCAGGCGATTCTCAAACTATGTTCCCCGTTATTGCCAGGGAAAGGGGGAACCAATGTTGAACATATTAGTCGAGGGAGTGGAAATACCTTTCCTGATCGACACTGGCGCTACCCTCTCGACCCTCGATAAACAAGTGGTTGAACAATACCACTGTCCCCTGTCTGCCTCTACTACGCATCTATCGGGTCTCGAAGGCAGAACCCGCAGCTATCCACTGACCGAACGGTCGAAGCACTCTTGCATAATCCAGTTTTCTGACACTACTGGAATTGACTGTTGTCTGGCAGGTCGAGACATGTTACAAGGCTTGTCCGTTACCATTACCTGCATTAACAGGGGTATAGAAATAGATCAGGGTCCTTTAAGGCAAAACATGGTCCTACAGACTGGGATGTTGCCACAATGGTGGGCTATTGATCTACCCCCTGGCCCGTTATTTTAGCGGATACCTCATGTGACTCTCTATTACGATCCCACCGTGGTAAATGAAGTAGAGGAAGACTACTTTTGTGAATACTTAGCAAAGATATCCCCGGTCATCGTTTACGGCCATGTTGAAGGACCCTGTGGGACGGCTCTCCTAGTAGAGGTCTATGGAGACAGACGCCCTTTATCGGCCTCCACATTTACAGTATCCGAGGGGCACACTGCCAAAGAACTGGGCAGTTTAGCCTATAACTTGAATAATAAGGGAGACCGAACATGTATTGACAAGACACGACACTTCCTAGAGGGCATGTTAATGTACTGGACAGAAACCAGAATGTCTGTGGGCACTGTCACCCACCATCGAGCGTCAGGTCCTACGGATATTGAACAACACCTATGGTCCACTAGTCCTCTGGAAGTAGGGTCCACTAACTGTGATCCCATCCTCATCGATGTAAAACCAGTACTGCCACTACCAACTATACAGCAATACCCTCTGAAGCCAGAGGCAACGGAGGGTGTGAGAAAATTGATCGATGGTTTGCTAGCACAGGAAATTCTGATCCCGTGCTAATCCCCTTGCAATACGCCCATCTTTCCGGTCCCTAAACCAGGACGGACTGCATGGCGATTAGTGCAAGACCTCCGAGCAATCAATGAGATTATTATACAACGGCATCCTATGGTTCTCAATCCAGCCACCATCCTGAGCATGATACCTGCTAATGCAACAGTGTTTACTATTGTTGATTTACAGCATGCCTTCTTTGCAATACCACTACATCCGGACTCACAGTACCTCTTTGCATTCACCTACGAAGGCCAACAGTACACCTGGACATGCCTGCTACAGGGATTTGTGCACTCACCTACAATCTTCTCACAGGTTTTGAACTCTCAGTTGCAGGATGTGCGACTGACCGGCGGCTCCTCCGTTATTCAGTATGTGGACGACTTACTTCTAGCCCGCCCCTCTGGGAAGGCCAACAGGACGGACACTGAGACTTTACTGATGGCCTTGCATTCCCTGGGTTATGTGATACCCAAACGAAAGGTGAAATCTAATCAGTCTTCAGTTCTTTTCCTAGGCATCACCATCAGCCACCGAGAACGGGCCCTCACCCAGTCGGACGACCTCCATACTGAAATTCGAGCATTCCGACACACCAAAAGGCATGAGAGCCTTTCTGGGACTCGTGAACTTTTGCTGACAATGGATTCCTGATGTTGCTCTCTACTCTCAGCATCTCCCTCCTCCATTAAGGCGCCACTGATGTACACGATGACTGAGGAACAATTACGAGCATTTTAAGAACTGAAAGAGGCCCTCGCAGCAGCCCCAGCCCTGGGATGGCGACAGTATGATCGACCGTTCCAGCTTTATGTGATGGTAAAGGAAGGCTGCGCCACAGCAGTCTTGACACAATACCATGGACATTTCCGCATGCCAGTTGCCTACTAGTCCTCTAAGTTGGATGCAGTTGCCCACGGCTAACCGCCATGTACACAAATCCTTCGAGCCCTACAAGCCATGGTTGGTGCCGCTGCTAATATTACCCTGCACCAGCCAGTCTCCATTTTTACTAAGCACGCAATTGTTGCGTTACTAAACTCACGGCGATCTCAGCACATCCCAGACACGACATGATCGTTTTGAGCTAGCATTACTGGCCAACACAAACTTGACTTTCCACCACTGTTATCTTATTAACCCTGCTACCTTTTTACAAGACGTACCTACACAACGTCAATGCCCCATGACTGTTTGGCCCTTAACGATGCTTTTATTCCGTCTCGTACAGATCTTACTGATACTCCCTTCCATGATGCACCTGACATCTTTGTCGATGGGTCCTCCTTTATTGATCCTATGGGCCACCGATGTGCGGGGTATGCAGTAACCAGAGACCAGGTTATCCTTGAAAGTGCGGCTTTTTGCATTGACCCGTGCTTGTATCCTTATGTCTGGACAGGTTGCAAACATTTACACTGATTCCTGATATGCCTTTGGGGTGGCCCACGACTTTGGCGCCCTTTGGCAGCACCGGGGATTTTTGACCGCTACAGGGACTCCTATTAAAAATGCCCTGTTCGTCTCCAATTTGTTACGTGCCATTACCTTACCGCTCAGTTAGCAGTAGTTAAGTGTGCTGCACACACGGCCTCTAAGGATCCGATTTCCCGTGGCAACCATGCTGCCGATTGTGCTGCACGAGTCGCAGCGACCGCTAAGACCCTTGAAGTATCCCCGGGAGATTCGAGTGTTTTCCACTCAGCCTTTGCCTTGCCAGACATCCAGGAATTCTTGAAAATGCAGGGGGATGCCGCTGAGACGGAAATTGACAAACGGCGCCAGGCAAATTGTCATCAACGACCCTCCGACTCTCTCTGGGTCACTTCGACTGGTAAAGTTTGCATTCCCGATGTTTTGTTACCTGTATTGTTACATTATTCCCTTACACGTGGTGGTAAGGGGGCAATGTTAGAAAATTGTAAAGCCACATGGTGGCACCCACATTTGACAAAGTAGTACTACAAATAGTGTCCCAATGTCAGATTTGCCAAAGACATAACCCTGGGAGAGCTGTGCGGACCGAACCAGGACGTACAACTGTACCGTACCGGCCCTTTCAGTGTAAACAAATTGATTTTATTGATCTACCTAGAGTGTATAATTATAAACATTGCTTAGTGATTATAGACCTTTTCAGTCGATGGGTTGAAGCAGTTCCTACTACAAATGCAACAGCTCAGTCTGCTGTTGCTACGTGAAATTATACCAAGGTTTGGACTGCCTACTGTTATCAGTTCAGACAACGGACCCCACTTTACGGCTAAAGTAAATTATGAAATGTGTAAACAATTGAACATATGACAACAATTCCACTGTGTACACCACCCGCAAGCTGCAGGAATTGTAGAGCGAGCTAATGGAACATTAAAGAACAAACTTGCCAAGCTAACTGAAGAAACAAAACTTAACTGGGTCCAGGTTTTACCTATGGCTTTGTTTGCTATGCGTGTCAATTCTACCACCAAACTAACCCCTGCTGAAGTAATGTATGGAAGACCCTTCAGGACTCCCTGGTGGGGCCGCAGAAAATGTTTAGATAACCTATGATCTCCATGCCTTGTTAGCGTACATGCAATTACTAACAGATTCTCTGTCAGCCTTGCATTCACAGGTTCGGGAAGCACAACGGCCCTTAGACGAACCGCCTAAGGAAGGACGGCTACAGGCTGGTGACTACATCCTGATACGAAATTGGGATCGGAAGAAATTGGGCGACCGCTGGAAAGGTCCACATCTGGTTCTTCTCACCACTCCCACAGGTAGAAGGACATCCTCGGTGGATACATCACTGCGACTGCAAAAAGACCAGTGCACCGAGCCAAGAGTAAAAGACCCTTTTGCCATGGCTCTGTGGTGGACAGTGTTTATTGTTATCAGTTCCCTGGCCCCACTAACTGAAGCATGGAAGAAAAATATATATCTTAAAGCAGCTCACTTGTACGCACGGCGTTTCGTCCCTATTGACCAGGCATGCTGGGTTTGTGCAGCAATACCGCGCAATGGGAAAGAAGGGATTCCCCTGGTCCCTATCCCACTGAACCTCACTGAAAGGTATGCCTTACAGTGTTTTTCTTCTTGCATTAATAATACGATTTGCCAGAATAACGGATGGTTCCCCGAAGTACAATAATTTAAAGGGATGGTACGTCCCACCTTTTAAGTCGGATTGGAAAATAAATGTAATGGGGCTCAACTTCCACGATTGAAGATAATGGAAGTTTCCCAGAAGCCAATTAACACCACCTGTCATTGTTACAAGAGCACAGGGGTTTTCCTGGGAAATAGTTAGTGCACAACGATGGACGCAGGCGCAACCTCCGGCCCACCCCGGCCAGTTAATGGCACCTATCTTATATGTGGATCATGGGCTTATCCGTGGTTACCGGGGATGCCACCGGACGATGAAAGTGTGGTGAGACGGCTGACTGGCCACCATCATTGGACGGGGTGCTGCTACCTTGCTTATGTTGTTCCCGCTGTACGGCATTTTAATCTAATAAAAGATCATCTCACCCTTAAAAACCATGCACGCGGATCTCGGTTATCAAAGTGGTATATTTCCCCAGGTGAAGGTATCGGGATGACCATGCTCCCCTGGTATGGAGTGAATCGGAATATACTGGAGACTAACTATCTTACAGGGCTATGGGAGGAATTGGCTAATAATACAGCTGCTGCCCTTTTGGAAACTGAGACCCAAATCGGGTCATTGACAGCCGAAATGGTCGCTATAAGAACGGTGGTGCTACAGAATCGCATGGCCTTCGATTTTATTCTCGCCGAGAAAGGGGGCACCTGTGCTATCGTTGGACAGGAATGTTGTACTTATATTTCTGATGAATTCTCCAATATCACTGACCTAGCAGCCCATATAAAAAAGGAAATAGCCAAGATCCAGGGTGTTGCGATGCAACTTGCTGAGGATCGAAACCAGGATATGTGGAATTGGTTTAATGGATGGGGATTGATCTGGGGCCTTGTGTGACATTATGGAAGTATTATTTTGATAAATGTAATTGTTGCTTTAGTGCTGTTTTGCTGTGCACCATGTATTCGCCAATGTAGTTTCTAGTCGCTTCTAGTTTCATTATTTTATCTACGCTTTGAGTTAGGATTATGATTATAGAATAATCAAAGGGGGGAATGTAAGGGTTAAATACTGTGGCAGACATTTTATGCTGACTGTGGCAGACATTTTAAGCTGAATATGGTATTATACTAAAAACAGGCTTTTGCAAATCGTCCTTCACAGTACCAGGCACATGCAGATAAGAAGTTGTTTTTCAGGGGTTACCAAAGACTAGACATTCTGATGTCATGAGCTAAATCCTGTGATGCCTTCTTATCACACAGTGGTGCCTCCTTACCTGTATTAGCTGTTCAACTCCTGTTCAACTCCCTAACACAATTAAACATACCTTATCATGTCTTTGTGAAGACTGGCTTTTGTCATGTAACAGTGGAAAATTACTAAATGTGCTTTGAGCTGTATAAATATTGCCTGTATTCTGTGTATTCTTTAAGAAGGTGGTAGCAGGCGCCTGAGTGAGCCATGGTGCATCCAGGTCTCTGTGTCTTCTCCCACCTTGGTGTTTAAGTAAAAGTTTTTAACTGAGACTTGTGTTCTTTGAATTATTTTACAGTTTAAGTTTAGGAGACTATCACATTTGGCGTAGTCGGCAGGATTTTGCTGGGACAAGATGACACGGGCGAATAAGTGGCAACAGTGAAACGGAGACTTCGGCGGGGGATTCTGTGCACAATCCCGGCCCCTTGCGTCGGGTCCCCGGCATACGACTAACTGGAACATTGTGGTCCCATGCCCGTGGTTCATATGGTTCCCAACCGAAATCCAAAACGAATGAGGGGATAAGGAAATAAGGTAAGAGAACCGTCTAACAGTTGTTATCGCATAATCTGTGGTCTGGGTAAAATTTTTAAGTAAGTGTTTGTGATATATAGTGATTGAACGTCAGACCGAAAATGGGGCAGTCTATGGATAAGAGTGACGGTTTTTAATTGAGACATGTGTTCTTTGAATTATTTTACAGTTTAAATTTAGGCGACTATCACAAACACAGTTGTTGTACTGTAATTGAGATTTAGATATTTGCAATCTAAACATTGAAATTTCAATTGTGGTAGTGTGCAATATTTAAGAATGTATATTAAAATATTCTCCTATCATATTCACTGTTAAATCAAAGGCTGATTCCGTCATCCCCAAAATAAACGGAGGTTCTCTCGGATTTCCCTATTTCCTCCAGTAGTGATCCAGCAGATCCTGTTGGAGAACTAAAGATGTTGATGTGCTGAAGTGCTACCATTTTAGGAGATCACACGGCTGAATAATACAACTTAGTATAAGGAAAAAAAATCTTCCATATAAAGCAAATAATTAAAACTGCTTCAGGATGCAACTGGTAATTGAGATTTGACAGAAAGGGAGACAATTGGAGACAGGTGCCTCAGCAGAGGCCCTGATTAAGATGAATAATTAAAAACAAATACACTGCCCTCCATAATGTTTGGGACAAAGGCCCATCATTTATTTATTTGCCTCTGTACTCCCCATTTTGAGATTTGTAATAGGAAAAAAATCACATGTGGTTAAAGTGCACATTGTCAGATTTTAATAAAGGCCATTTTTATACATTTTGGTTTCACCATGTAGAAATTATAGCAGTGTTTATATATAATCTCCACATTTCAGGGCACCATAATGTTTGGGACACAGCAGTGTCATTTAAGTGAAAGTAGTCATGTTTAGTATTTTGTTGCAAATCCTTTGCATCCAATGATTGCTTGAAGTCTGTGATTTATGGACATGGCAAGTCCCCTTCAGTTTTCTCTTCAGCATATTAAAGGCATGCTCAATTGGGTTTAGATCAGGTGATTGACTTGGCCACTCAAGAATTGACAATTTTTTAGCTTTGAAAGATACCTTTGTTGCTTTAGCAGTATGCTTGGGATCATTGTCTTGCTGTAGAATGAACCACCGGCCTATCAGTTTTCAGGCATTTGTTTGAACCTGAGCAGATAGGATGTGTCTTTACACTTCCAAATTCATTGTGCTACTACCATCAGCAGTTGTATCATCAATGAAGATAATTGAGCCACTACCTTCAGCAGCCATACATTCCCAGGCCATTACACCCCCACCACCGTGTTTCACAGATGAGGTAGTATGCTTTGGATCTTGGGTAGTTCCTTCTCTACTCCATCCTTTGCTCTTGCCATCACTCTGATATAAGTTAATCTTTGTCTCATCTGTCCACAAGACCTTTTTCCAGAACTGTGGTGGTTCTTTTTAAGTACTTCTTGGCAAACTGTGAACCAGCCATCCCATTTTTCCGGCTAACTAGTGGTTTGCATCTTGCAGTGTAGCCTGTTTTTCTGTTCATTAAGTCTTCTGCAGACAGTGGTCATTGACAAATCCACACCTGACTCCTGAAGAGAGTTTCTCATCTGTCGGACAGGTGTTTGGGGATTTTTCTTTAATATAGAGAGAATTCTTCTGTCATCAGCTGTGGAAGTCTTCCTTGGCCTGCCAGTCCATTTGCAATCAATAAGCTCCCCAGTGCTCTCTTTCTTCTTAATGATGTCCCAAACAGTTGATTTTGGTAAGTCTAACAGTTTTATTCTTGTTTCTCAGTCTCATAATGGCATCTTTGACTTTCATTGACACAACTTTGGTCCTCATGTTGATAAACAGCAATAAGCTTCCAAAGATGATGGAAAGACTGGAGGAAAGACTAGGTGCTGAGAGCTCCCTTATACCAGCATTAAGGAGGCATTTAAACACACCTGAGCAATTACAAACATCCGTGAGGTCATGTGTTCCAAACATTATGGTGTCCTGAAATGGGGGGGACTATGTATAAACAAAGCTGTAATACCAATTGTATAAAAATATCCTTTACTAAAATCTGACAATGTGCACTTTAACCATGTGGGTTTTTTTTCTATTACAAATCTCAAATTGTGGAGTACAGAGGCAAATAAATAAATGATGGGTCTTTGTCCCAATCATTATGGAGGGCACTGTAGTCTTGTGTTAACCTCTATAAAGGTATCCAATTCTGATGGTCTGAGGAGAGGGTTGATCATCTTTCAAGCAGACACTGGATCTTCCAGCTGCATGGAGAAGGCAGTTATTAAATATTCTATAATCTATGGACTTTTGGAAGTGTAATTTGCGTAAAATTTTAAGCATACATTACATACCCAATTTGCACAGTTTCTTTGCAACAATATAATTCACCTGTAACATAAAATGCCAATAGTCAGTTTCTCAAAGAATTTTTTTGAGGGGAGTACAATATAGAATGATAGAATGATCAACATTTAAGATAGACGTTTAGTTATTATATCTATTCTGGCTTCTTGGTAATTCTATCTCATAAATTTTACTCCCTGATTTTTTTGCCTCAAATTCTATACTATTTTTTCCCCTCATGTAGTTACTCATTCCCCTTTTTAACAGTTTTATGTTGGAATTTGCTTTCAAACTTTATCAACCCCACTCCAATTAATATTCAAAACAATAAACAAATGGAAAAATACCTTTAAACCGTATCTCTTTATAACTGCTCCTACTATTATTATACATAGAACCATACAGCTCCGGAACTGACCACTGACCCACAATATCTGTGCCAAATATAATGTCAAGTTAAACTAATTTCCTCTGTCTGCATGTGATCCATATCCCTCCCTCCATTCCCTGTATATCCAAGTGCTGATCTAAAAACATCTTAAATGCAACTATCATATCTGCTTCCTCCCCACACCTAGCAGCATATTCTGGCTTGCCCCACACATCTCCTTTAAGCTTTCCCCCTCTGACCTCAACACTATGCTCTCTAGTAATTGACAACTTCATCCTGGGAGAAAAGTTCTGATTGTCTACCCTATCTTTACCTCTCATAATTTTATATACTTCTTTCGGGTCACCTCTAAGCCTCTAATGCTGCAGAAAAAACAAGTTTGTCCAACCACTTATTATAGCTAATACCCTCTTATCTAGGCAACATCCTGATAAATCTTTTTTCCATCCTCACCAAAGCCTCGATACCCTTCCTTTAATAAGGCAACTAGAACCACACCCAATACTCCAAATACAGCCTAACCAAAGTTTTATAAAGCAACAACATAACTTCCTGACTCTTGTACTCAATGGCCCAACTAATGAAGGCAAGCACATCATACACCTTTTTTTTAACATTCAATCTACTTGTGTTGCTGCTTTCAACTATGGAATTGGAAATCAAGTTTCCTCTGTATGTCAATGCTGTTAAGGGTTCTGCCATTAACTGTGTATTTTCCCCTTACATTCAATCCACAACACCTCACACTTGCTCGGGATAAATTCCATCTGTCATTTCCATTCATATCTATAACTGATCTATATGCTGCTGTATTCTTTGACACTTCTTTACTGTCCTCAACTCCACCATTTTTTTACATAATCTGCAAACTTACTACTAACTAACCCATCTACATTTTTGTCCAAGGTAGACAAAAATGCTGGAGAAACTCAGCAGGTGAGGCAGCATCTATGGAGAGAAGGAATAGGCAACGTTTCGGGTCGAGATATTTTCGTCCAAGTCATTTATATATATCACAACACTGATACCTACAGAACACCAGTGGTCACAGACTTCCAGCCAGAGTACGACCCAATTCTACGCTCAGCTAAGCCAGTATGGGTAATTCAGTTTGAATCCAATCTACTAAAACACTGTGGATCCCATGCATCTTAATCTTCTGGATCGGCCTACCATGAGGGACTTTATTAATGCCTTACTAAAATCCATATAAACAACATCCACTGTTCTAACCCACATCAATCGCCTTCATCACCTCCTCAAAAAATTAAATCAAGTTTGTAAGGCATGACCTGCTTCAGACAAAGCCATGCTGACTGCCCCTAATTATCCCATTCTCATCCAAATGAAAGTATTTCTCATCATCAACCCATTCAACACTTTTCATGATTTTGAAATCCTTTATCAAATCTTTTAAATTAATCTACTCTAAGGAGACTTGTCCCATATTTTCGACACAACTGAAGTCCTTCAATCCGGCTACTAATATGCTAACTGTGATTGTTCACTGTGACTGTTCACTGTACCCAATTTAGGATGTTTTGAATCAAACTACTGCCAAGGTCTAGCCAATATTTGTTAATATTGACTACCCTTGCTTATTTTAACTATATTTCTCTATTAATGATAGATCCCGTACAATACAGAAAATGTTGAAAATATTCAATGCCAGGCTGCTTCTGTAAATAAAAGCATGTAATGTTTGAAATTTTCATCAGAACTCTAAAAAGTTAAAATTAATGGCCACAAAATTCCATCACATACATATCCATTTGGCACCATGCAATAGATTTGAAGCCAAAAATCAATTGTATAGTACAACTGTCAATTGATCATTGATTTTTAATACATTTTAATGATTTTAATTTTTTAAAGGATCAATGGATATAGCGAGAAGGCAGGAACAAGGCACAATTGCATTGAAACAGCAGAGTTCGCCCAAAGCGCCAAATTGCCCTATCCGTGCTTATATTTTCTACATTTCTATATTTTTATTATTGTACTTGGATTAGTGGAAATGGAGGAGATTGATTGGTTGAAGATGAGATAAAAGAACCTGTCAATATTTCTGTAATACTTCCTCAGAGGGAAAGGCCGAAAGAAAGATGGGAAGCTGAACGAATACAGTCAAGTGCTCTCTGAAAATCATGCAAACTAATCCTTAAATTAAGAGAAGGGAAAGTACAGGACATGCAACAATTAGTGTTGTGGCTACACTGCTATGGGGAACCAGGTTCCTGCCCCTGACTCTGGGTGCCAGCTGTGCAATGTGCTAGTAGATTATTTGGCTACCATGCAACAATTGACGTTGTGGCCACACTGCTACGGGGAGCCAGGTTCCTGCCCCTGACCCTGGGTGCTAGCTGTGCAATGTGCTGGTAGATTATTTGGATACCATTAATTGCCCTTACCAGAGACATGGGTTCAATCCTGACCTTGGGTGCTACCTGTGTGGATTCACTCTATAATCACGTGTGTTTCCGTGGGGGCTTTGGTTTCCTCCCACATACCAAAGATGTGCAGTTTTGTAGGTTAGTTGCCTATAAGCTTGAAATATCAGAATTCCTTTTTAGGATGGCATAGTGACACATTAAGGGTAGCACAATGGCCCTCAAGTATTGTCATCTCTAGATAACTGGGCAGCAGAGCGACGCAATTGCTAGAGGGGGGTTGGGGGGGCAGGGGTCAAGAGTTAAGAGTGTTTTATTGTCATATGTCCCATACAGGACAATGAAATTCTTGCTTGCATGGCTGTAGGGAAGAAGCTGTTCCTGAACCAGGACGTTACAGTTTTCAGGCTCCTGTACCTTCTTCCCGATGGCAATGGTGAAATGAATGTGTGGCCAGGATGGTGTGGGTCTTTGATGATGTTGGCTGCCTTTTTGAGGCAGCGGGGGTGTGTGTGTGAATAACCCGGGTCGGGGGGGGAGTGTGAATATCAACCGGGGGGGGAGGAGGGGGAGGATGGGGCGGGGGGGATGAATAATCCGTGGGGGGGGGGGGGAGGGGGGTTGTGAATAACCCGTGGGGTGTTGGCTGACTTTTGGAGCTGGGGTTGCCGCTTCTTCTCCACTCTGGCTGCGGGCCTGTGGCCACAGCCAGCGCGGAGAAGAAGCGGCAACCCCAGCTCAACTCCCAACGGGCCGACGACACCAGCCGCCCCAGGCCCACAGCTAGCGCGGAGAAGAAGTGGCAACCCCAGCTCAACTCCCGCTGGGTCAACCAACGGGCCCGGACAGACGACACCAGCAGCTGCAGGCCCACAGGTAGCGCGGAGAAGAAGGGGCAGCCCCAGCTCAACTCCCGTCGGCAGGCCTGGACGCCTCCACCCCCGCCACGAGGCCCCACAATCGCAATGACTTACCACCACCACGGCCCCATTGTCACGAGGCCTCACCGCTGCGGTCTCGATGCCTCCTTGATGGCCGCGTCAAACCCCAGCCGGGACGTCGCGGGTAGAAGCCCGGGTCGTTAAAAGCGGAACGTTAATTTAAATGCGGCCCTCTCCCTAATGTCACTTGAAGCTCGTGGAATACTCTGTGTGTGAAATGGATAACTCTGTGCGCCGAACTGAGCCATCGTGCCCGCCCACCTCATTGTGATATCATCAGTCGAAACTTAAAAGGCAGTTTTGTCTTTTTTTAAAACTTTAATCACCAATAAGTCGTGAAATATAGCATCAAATCTTAAGTGAAGCTGATCACTGGGGAAAAATGTGAATCAGAACACGTTAAAAGTTTTATCGTTACCCCGTAGTGTTTTGGCGAACATACACATATACACACATATCCAAACACATACAAGATGAGAGTTTTAAAGTTATATAGATGGAATGGATGCAAAAGTGGGATAACATAGAACTAGATAACATAGTGTGAATGGGTGATCGATGGTCCACATGGACTCAGTGAGCTGAAGGGCCTATTTCCATACTGTCAATTCAATTTATTCTATTACTCCCGGTGCCATGAGCTAGTGAGGGTACTGATATTAAATCTATAAATTGTTTAGTCTTTATATATACAATTGTAAATGCATCTCTGCTCCAATAAATTCCCAAAAAGTTAAAGTTCTCCATTAACAAAAATATTTTTCATTTCAGTTCCCTGTGTAATTTGTGCCTCTATTGCCCTATAGTGGAGGTTTTTTTTCTTCAAATTTAGAGATAAGTCAATGCTAATAAGATGCCAAATTAGGTGCCAAATGACAAATAAAATCTATTTGGCCTGCATGCACTAAACAAGTTCTCAATTTTTAATGTTGGAAAAAGTCAAATGTTAGAAATTAAATTCTAGAAACTAATCGCAGTCCTACCTTGGTCATGATTAGAACTGTGATATAGTGCAAAACAGCACCTATCGTCACGGACAATATTTCAGCTACTTCACGCTTAAAATGGAATTTTGCAGTGAACAATGAAACGGATACAGTAATCCGAAATACCACAATGCCAAGCGCAATACAAATTATAACAGCAATCTGTAAATTAAATTAAAAATTAGAGACTTCAGGAACAGCAAAGAAGTGTGTCAATGATCGACCAAGCACTAACAAGGCCTGCACAATATTAGCACACAACAGCAATAGATGCAGCAGGGATACAAAATACTAACAAAGCATTACTTGAATAGATACAGGAATAGCCCATCTGTTTCCTGTGATATTAAAAACGAGTACACACAAAATGAAATGCAAACAATAAAGTTCAGATGTAAGTGAGGCAGGTTTATGCAATTTAGAGACAGTGAGCCTATTAAGTAGGAACAGTGGGGGAAGACATTCCAAATGAATGGGAAATGTTTTGTTGAAGTTTCCTTCCCATGATATGGGAAAGTCATATGCTTTTCCAGCTGAGTACGATCGTTGTTAGATCGACTGCTAATTAATGCAGCTGCATGTCCAAGATTGTCAATGCAACAGTGCTTGGATAACTTTAATTCTTCACTTGGAAAACAGATTCCATTCTGAGATGCCCACTCTGTAATTATGTTACAAGTACCAAATCAACAGATATACTCAGGTCAAGAACCGCAGTAGGTGTGTAATAAAATCAGAGCGTTCAAAATCAAAACGTTAACTCAAAAATGTCAAAATGGAAATGTTAAACTAAAACCACTAAATTAACTTTATTTCAAAGCTTAACTATAATGTCAAGTATTCACCCATTTTCCAGGAAATATAGCTGGTCTGCTATACTTGAGTAGTACACGCTGTCTGTTACCACTTTTACAAAACATAAATGATTGCAGGGGACAGAATGTGTAATAGATTCACAACAAATTTTGCCAGACTGGAATTTTGTAATTACATGATTGGACAAGTAGGATTGCTTTCTTTGGAAAAGTTGATGCTGAGAAGAGACTTAATTGAGGTTAAAAAAGTATGTGATATATAATTAGCATAGACTTATTTCTCGTAGCAGAGGGGTCAAAAGCCAAGAGGTATTGGTAGAATAATTAGAAGAGAAGATTTGTATTCCCTCTGGAACCTACTGCTGAAAAGGTGAAAATATCAGAAAACTTAACACATTTAAACACTACTAGGATGTGCACTTTAACTGTCTTAAATGTTGATGATGTGCCTTACACTAGGTAGACTGATTATTTTGGTTGATATATATATACAATGGACAAATGGCTTCTTTCTGTTCAGAATTTCTACATAGTCATAAACAGCTCTAGAATATTACAGCTTGAAAGTACATCTTAGTGTGAGTAGGAGCAGTCTGCGGTTATTTCAACAACAGGCACTCCAGGAGTACTGCTGGAAATGAACTGGTGGGAGGTTGCATCGATAGTCTTGGAAATGCAGCTATATATATAGTCAAGTCAAGTCACATTTATTTATATAGCACATTTTAAAAACAACTCTCGTTGGCCAAAGTGCTTTACATTTGTTACACGAAATGTATAAACAAACAATATAATTAGCAGCCTGTCCAACAACTGTTGTTATCAAGAGAGAAGATAATCACTCTATAGACTCACTATTGGTCCATAGATATGAGACTTCAAATGCAGATGACTGACAAGAAGATTGCACAAACGGCAGCAAACCTCCCAAGTCCTTTTCGGTTGCAGTGATGTCTGATCCTCCAGTAATCAAAGGGTGTTCAGAGGCATATTCCTTGATGGCTAGGACACTCTCTTTTAATCTAGCCAACCTTTCCAGGTGGAAAAGTTGTCTTCAGTCTGATGCCACAGATGCCTGGTGTGAGCTATTTTTTCTGGCAGAGTGTCAGTGAGCATGGTTTCCTGTCACAGTTGTATAGCTATAGATGACAGTGAGGTCTTCTTCTTCTTCTTCTTCTTGCGTATGGCGTGCACAGCCTAAAGTTGTCGGACAACTGGTTCTATTTGATCTTATTTGATTGTGCACGCCGGGTTGATTGCATTTGTCGAAACAGGGTGGACCACGTGAAGGTTGCAATCTCCCACCCCGTCAGTGAGGTGAAATGTATACAAGTAGTGGAGCAACACAGTAAATATAAAAGCATGCCCTCAGGTGGGTGCATGACTGGACAAGTGGTCATTAAACTTCTTCTGGCAACCAGGAGTTTAGTGACTTTACATATCTGGTCATGGATCCATAGGGCTGCATTCCTGATAGTGATCTTTCTTGTTATCTTCTCGCAAGAGGGTCCATCTGGGCCTTGGGAGTGCATACAGTTCTGCCTTATGGTTGTCATCTTCTTTCACCAGGATGCTTTTACTGATGCTATTCAATGTCTTCCAGTTGAGGTGTGTCAGATGTACTTTTCCCATTAAGAATTAGAATGCTGGTTCACTTTTACAGAAGCAGTGTTCAGTATATCAAGAGTACAAAATATACCGTATTTTGGAAAATCACATTATTGATAATGTATTAATGTACATGGTCTTGCACAAGCTGTGGGAATATGCTGAAGGTTGTCTGAGGGTATATGGAAGAAAGCAATGGTGGAGCTTTCAAGTTTATATGAATTGATTGGCGTAATTAGCATGTGTCTGTGCTGAATAATCTATAATTCTAGACAACTGTTTCGTAACTTTAAGTGAGACTTAACATACAAGATTCCTTGTCCATAATCAATGATCTTGTGAACCTGCATGCAAAAGAGTGCTATGAAAAATGAGTTTACACTGGGTGAATTAATACATAGTGGATTTTTCTTAAAGGATAATTGAAAACATGTCAATGCATTAAAACAAGAGAGAATAAACAAACACAGGAAAAGTTAATTTTAGGTAATATTCAGAACATTTATCATTTTATCTGACGGCTTACTTTTATCTAACTTTCAGGAAACAGTCCACGCTGACTAGCGATCACCTCATAGTTCAGCACTATCCTACATATTAAGGATAATTTATAATTTTACTGAAGCCAATTAAGCTCCATCCGACTGCAAGAAATTGCAGTGAATTGTGGACGCAACCATCACACAAATCAACCTTTCTGCCCTCTCCCATCGGGCAAAACGTAAAGAAGTGTAAAAATGCACACCTCCAGATTCAGGGATAGTTTCTTCCCAGCTGTAAACAGGCAACTGAAACATCCTACCACAACTAGAGAGCAGTCCTGAACTACTATCTACCTCATTGGTGACCCACGGACTATCTTTGATCGGACTTTACTGGCTTTATCTTGCACTAAACGTTATTCCCTTATCATGTATCATGTACACTGTGAATGGCTCAATTGTAATCATGTTTGTCTTTCCGCTGGCTCGTTAGCACATAACAAAAGCTTTTCACTGCACCTCGGTACACGTGACTGTAAACTAAACTGAAACCTGGAGATAACCCCACGGTCACAGGGATTACATGCAAACTACGTACGGACAGCACCTGTCATCAAGATCGAACCCAGGTGCTGTAAGGCAGCAACTCTGTTGCTGCGCCATTGTGCTGCCCTTGTAACAAATTCCACATTCTAGGAAAAGCTCCACCATCATGATTGAATTAGATAATATGATGGAAAATAAAATAAAAGAAGAAATGTTAGGAATACTCAGTCAGCTAGATAACAATTGTAGACTGAGAGTTAATAGTTCAGATCTATGGCATTTCACGCGCAGCAGGGAGAGCTTCCCATCATTATAATGACTGGTATTGGTTTATTATTGTCACATGTACCAAGATAGAGTTAAAAACTGATTTACATTCTTTTCAGGCAGATCGTACATGCATGAATATGTTATAACGACAGGGAGGAGCAAGTTAAAAAAAGACCAAGGGTGGCAACAAGGCAGATCAAAGGTTTTGGAATATATCCTTAGCTTTCAAGAGTTGGATAAGAGTGAGGAAGAAGCTGTTCTTAAACCTGGTCTTTGCTTACAAGCCTTTGTATCTTCTGCCCAACTGTAGAGGGGAGAAAATAGAATATCTGGCCTTGATAATGTTGGCTGCTTTCCCAAGACAGTGATATGTAGTTAATGGGGTATGGTGGAAGAGATTGGTTTGTATGATGGACTGGGCTGTGTCCATGACTCTCTATGATGCTTTCTATGTTGAATCTGTAGAAATTAGTCATTGGCGACGTGCAAATTACCTTAGACTTTTGAGAAAGGAGAGGCATTGGGATGCTTTCTTAGTTGTATCATCAATGTGGTTGGACCAGGTCAAATAGGTTGGTGATGTTTACACCTGGAAACTTGATGCACTCAACCATCTCCACTTCAGCATGACTGATGCAGGCTGGGGTGTGCACACCCCACTTCCTTAAGTCGCATATCAATTTCTTCATTTTGTTAACACTGATGGAGTTTGCTGTCGTGACACCATGCTTCTCAGCTCTCTACACAAAGTGCTAGAGTAACTCAGCGGGTCAGGCAGCATATATGGAGTACATTGACAAGTGACCCAAAGCTCGCCAATCCATGTTCTCCATCGACGCTGCCTGACCTGCTGAGTACTCTGAGTACCTGAGATTTTCTGGATTGATCCGTTTAACCTTTGGTATACACAGCCAACAACTTTCAGTGAACCAAATTTTGGTTGAAATAAATTTTGATTTCCATAATATCTGCCAGCAAATTTGGAAATTCATAATATAGGTTCACTTACCTGAGCAAATGATAAGAAGAGGACTATACCTGTTCTCCTAAAAGAATAATGATATTTTTGTGGTGGTACGTCAGGACAGTATATTAGCCCGAGAGCAAGTTCCTCCTGCGTAAAACAGATAATTTCAGAATGGATTTTCCTGCTACCCCAGTAAAGCTTTAAAAAAAAGGTAGGTTTGAGAAACATGCAGTAAAGTAAGAAAATTAGGGGAAATATAGTTTTTCTGAGCTTTTTAGTTCAAAATAAAATTCAAACAATGGTTACAATTTATAATTTTCAGTGGCTGCACATAGGTAATATTTTGTTGTAATGCGGTGGCCCAGCAGTAGAACTGTTGCCTAACAGCACCAGAGACCCGGGTTTGATCCTGGCTACAGGTGCTGTCTGTACAGAGTTTGTACGTTCTCCCCCGTGACCTGCGTGGATTTTGTCTGGGAGCTCGGTTTCTTCCCACACTCAAAAGATATGTAGACTAATTAGCTTGGTAAAATTGTAAATTATCCTCAGCGTGTGTAGGATAGCGTTAGTGTGCGGGGATCGCTGGTTGGTGTGCCGAAGGGCCTGTTTCTGTGCTGTATCTTTAAACTAAACTAAATTGATCAGTCTAACAAATCACTATATATACTTCTTGTTTCAGTCAATTATTGGCATTTCTCATTTGTAATCAATTCTATTTTCACAACTAAAGATTAAATTGAAATTGAAAATCAAGTTTTTTGTATATTCATGGTGTTTGAATAACTGCATTATTGTTGGTAACTAGCCTTCTGAAGACTAAACTCATATTAGTGACAAGAGTAACAATGTTAATTAGCGGAACCTATATATCTATATCTATCTATGTATTTCTATATAACTAAAAGTCTTCGTCTTGTTTGTGCCCACGATGTGTCAATCTGTTTTTCCTATCTTCTTCCAAACGCTAGGCCACAGCCTTCCCATGTTCACACATCCTAGACGCACATTTTTCCCGTCGTGGCGATAAACATATTCCCATCGCATTCCTCCTATATTTCCGAAGTTATTAATCCTTTAAATTTTAAAAACAGCCCCAAAAACTCAACCATTACAGAAAAAAAAATCCGATTGACGTCACAATGCACTCGCAAGGCAGGACGGGACATTCCGGGAGGGAGGAGCACTCCAGCGCTCGCGGTGAACGAGGAGTGGCGGCGGCTGCCAGTGCCCGACGGCCGCCGGTAACCTGGTGGGAAGGGTGCTGCCGTGGGCCGAGCCTGGGGACTGGCCTGGGCTGGAGCCGAGCCAGGTGCTGGAGGTGGAGTGAGGGCCGAGCCCGGGTTTGGGGATGGGACCGAGAAGAAGCCGCCGCTGGAACCAAGGACGAGCCTGGGTCCGGGGTCAGGGACGAGCCCGGAGATGAAGTCGGGGCCTGGACTGGAGCCCAGGCAGCGGCCGAGCTGACGACAGGAATCTACAGCCAGCACCGGGCCAACTACGAGAACCAGGTCGAGTTCCAGGCCCTGGCGCTGTCTACGACCCTGGGTAGGTGCTGGGGCAGGCATGGGAGTGAGGGGAGGAGGATGAGGGAAATGAGGAGGGGGATGGTGTGGGGAGTGGGGTGGTAGAGTGAGATGGGGGGGTGTGGAGGAGGGAGATGGGGTTGGGAGTGGGGTGGAGAGGGGAAAGATCCTGGGGAGGTGAGGAGGGAGAGTGGAGGGATTGGGGGAGAGGAGGTAGGGAGGGGTAGTTGCCACATCTACACTCCCTCTCTCGCCCCCTCCCTCTCTACCCTCCCACCCCCTCCCTATCTACCATCACTCCCACTCTCTCTAGCCCCCTCTCTACCCCCCTCCCTCTTCCTCTCTACCCGCCTCTCCCTCCCACTCTACCCCCTCCCTCTCTCTCTACCCCTCCTCCTCTCTCTACCCCCCTCTCTGGCCTCCTCCCTCTCTGCCCCTCTCCTTCTCTACCCCCCTCCCTCTCCCTCTCTACTCCCCTCCCCTCCCTCCTCTCTACCACCCCCTCCCTCTCTACCACCCCCTCCCTCTCTACCACCCCTCCTCTCTACCACCCCTCCCTCTCTACCACCGCTCCCTCTAAACCCCACCCTCCCTCTCTAGGGATTTGAAGAGGGAAGGTGAAGAGGAGGAGGAGGGAGTGCTGCGGGATGAGGAGAAATGAGCCGCGCCTGCGCAGTTGGGTGGTTTGCGTGAGTGGTGAAATATTTTGTGTTGGGGGACACGCTTTGCGTTGGGGGAACGGGTGAGTGGTGGAATCTTGTGTTGGGGTGCAGACCAACGGGTCACACTTGGTCCAGTATAATACAAAATCTCATCTTTGTATCTATCTATCTATGTTTGTTTGCTGTCCCATGTGATCTGGTACCTACGCCAAAACGGTACACGGTAGAGCAAAACAATTTGCACCACCTTACTCACCTTTGTCCCACGGTCGTCCCAATAAAGCTTAGTTCAGATTGATGTTATATTTCACAAGAAATTTACATATTTAAACTTAAAGTGTCAAGATTTGAGAATAAATTCTTCACTCTGCAGCTATATCTTCAGCTATGACTTCACAATGCTACATTGTTGCAATCTCAGCACACTTAAAGGCCTGTCTCACGGGTTTGCGGTCATTGGCGGTGAAGCGCGGCGTCGCCGGAAGAGGGGACCGCACGGCAACCGTGTGAGCGCCGCACGGATGCTGCGCGGGGGGCCGAGTGATCTCCGTACGGCTGGTTCCACGAGCTTGCGGCGTCGGGTGATGACGACATCGGATCATTTCGGATCGCGGCGCTGTGGTGGCGGTGCCCGTGCCATGCGCGGTCTCTGGCGGTCCACGCGCGGCTCCCAACTTCCTGCTACACCCGCCAGTAACCGCCAGTAACCGCCTGCCCGTGGGACAGGCCTTTCAGTCCTGCCAGGCTGCTAGCACTAGAAAGTACGATTGCATGCTGGAACGTTGCTTTCCTTTTTTTAAATCCTGGCAGCATAGAGGGATGGTGCATTTTAAAAAATATTTTTAAGTCACAGTACACTGAATTTTGAATAAGGTGAATTGAGATGGGGAATTGGGAATGGTGAATGGTGTGTAATACTGCCTTGGGGTACGTGTTGCGTTGGGGGGACCAGGCCTCCCTGGTCCTGGGGACCTGGGACAGGAACTCAACGCGCCAACGTTTTGCACCACCTTAGACACCATTGTCCTGTGATCATTTGTGTCAAGTTTCGTTCAGATTGATGTTATATTTCCAAGTTATTGACATTTAAAGTTTTTAAAAACTTCACTTTGAGAACAATAACTTGACAGATGTTATGGCAGTTGATGGAGAATCTGGCAGATTGCAGCTATGACATCACAATGGGATCTCACAGTCCTCCACCCGACAATGACATCACAATGGATGTCATTTGCAACAATATTGCGATCGTAGAACACTTAGTCCTGGCAAGAACAGGAGGGGGTGGGGGCAGAGTCAGGCTGAACAGGAGGGGGGGGGGAGTGCTGGGAGGGACAGGGGAAGTGGAATTGGATTTTTTTTAAAGTTCAGGTAGCAAGTGCTTGAACAGCATGGGGAGGGGACAGGGGAAGTGAAATTGGAATTGGAAGTGCTGGGGGAGGCAGGTGAAGTGGAATTGGATTTTTTTTTAAGTCCAGTGCTGGGGAGGAAGATGAAGTGGAATTGGATTTTTTTTTAAGTCCTGGCAGCAAGTGCTTGCATTTTTTTTAAAGTTTAAAAAGAGAGAGGATGAGGGGTTATGGTGAGTGGTGGAATATTTTGTTAGGGAAAAGGTGTGTTGGGGGAATGGGTGAGTGGTGGAATTTTATGATGGGGAACGGGTTGCGTTGGGGGAACAGGCCTCCATGGGGGGGGGGGGGGGGGGGGGGGGGGGGGCTATGGGTGAGTGGTTGAATATTGCGTTGGGGGAACGGGTTACGTTGGGAGACCAGGCCTCTCATGTGACAGGGACCCAACGGGTGAGTGGTGGAATCTTACGTTGGGGAACGGTTGTGTTGGGGGACCAGGCTTCTGTGGGGGCTATGGTGAGTGGTAGAATATTGCATTGGGGGAACGGGTTACGTTGGGGAGTGGGTGAATAGCCGGGGCTGGGAGGCGCTGAGTAGGCGTAGCTGGGGCCGGGAGGTGCTGAGAGAGCCCGGAGCCCCCCCGCCCCCACACACTCCCTCCCACACACACCCCTCCCACACACACCACCTCCCCTCTCCCCCTCCCACATCCTCCCTCCCCCTCCCCTCCCCCCCGCCCGCGCACACACCTCCCTCTCCCACACTCCCCCCTCCTCCTCCAACACCCCTCACGCCCGCACACAACGGGTTGCATTGGGGGAATGGGTGAGTGGTGGGAAT
Organism: Malacoraja senta; assembly: GCA_038087875.1. Lineage (NCBI taxonomy): Eukaryota > Metazoa > Chordata > Chondrichthyes > Rajiformes > Rajidae > Malacoraja > Malacoraja senta. The sequence goes on from CM075979.1 coordinate 27,189,954, forward strand.
ATTTTGTTGGGGAACGGGTTGCGTTGGGGGGCCAGAACTCCCGTGTGACTGGGACCCAATGGGTCCCACTTAATCTAGTATATTACTAAAACTCTCATCTTGTTTCTATCTATCTATCTATGCGGGTTTGCCCATGCGATCCTGGAACTACGCCAAAACGATACCGATAGTGCTAACATTTTTGCACCACCTTACTCTCCATTATCCTGTGGTCGTTTGCTGTGGCAGTTAATGGGAGATTCTGGCAGTTTGTAGCTATGACGTCACAATGGAATCTCACAGTCCTCCACCCGACAATTACATCACAATGGGATCTCATTTTACATAAACTGCCGTGAACAGTCCTCCACCCGACAATGACATCACAATGGGATAAGCTCCATCCCCCCCCAACATCATCGCCACCACTGCATTGGGTGGGGGGGGGTGGGGGAGCCGAGAGACAGAGTGTCTCCACCCTAACCCCGCGTTGCAGCCGGAGCGGGAAGCTCGCCCCCCCCCCGACATCATCGCCGCCCTGTGTCGGGGGGGAGGGGCGAGGCTGAGAGACAGAGAGAGAGAGAGACAGAGAGAGAGAGAGAGAGAGACAGACAGAGAGTGAGAGACAAATATAGAGATAGAGAGACAGAGAGAGAGAGGCACAGAGAGAGACGAGAGAGAGAGACAGACAGAGAGACGGAGGGAGGGTGAAGAGACAGGGTGGGAGTGCTGGGATGAGGGAGAATGGAGGAGAATAGGGGTTGGAAGAGGGATGGTGAGGTAATGGAGGAGGCGAGGGGGAAGAGGGAGAAGGGGAGGGAAACCTACATTTCCGAAGTTACTAATCTTTTAAAAACTGCTTACAAAAATTAAAGTTCTTCAAACTCACCCATTTTGAAGAAAAAAAGTTCGGACTGATGTTACAATCCACTCACACGCTCCGGTCGCGAGGGGCACTCCAACACGCTTGGCTCCGCTGTGATCGCTCACCTCTCCATCTCTACCCTCCCTTCCCCGACTCTACCTCCCTCTCTCTAACCCCCCTCCCTCTCTGTCACTCTCGCCCTCTACCCCCTCCCCCCTCCATCCCTCTCTACCCCTCGCACTTCCTACCCCCTCCCCCTCCCTCTCTCCCCCCTCTACAAGGGGAACTCCAGCACTCCAACCCACGTCGGCCCCCACTCGGATCCGCTGGGACCCCATTCGGCCCCGCTCAGCTCCGCTGGGACCCCGCTTGGCCCCGCACGCTCTCGGCTCCGCTCAGCCCCCGCTGGGACCCGTTAAGCACAGCTCCATCGGCTCCGCTCGAAGAGATGTGAGGGAGCGATTGGGGGAGTGGAGGAGAGGAAAAAAAATCCTGGGGAATTGAGGAGGGAAAGTGGGGGGATTGAGGGAGAGGAGGTGGTAGGGAGAGTTGTTCAAACGTCTACACTCCCTATCATGCCCCTTCCATCTCTACCCTTCCCCCTCTACCCCCTCCCTCTCTACCCTCCCTCCCCCCCTCTCTATCCCCTCCCTCTCTACCTCCCTCTCCCTCTCTACCCCCTCCCCCCCACTCCCCCAACACTATCTCTAACCCCCTCCCTCTCTGCCCCTCTCCCTCTCTACCCCCCCCCCACCTCTACCTCCCTCTCTACCTCCCTCTCCCTCTCTACTCACCCTCCCTCTCTACCCCTCTCTCCCTCTCTACCCCCTCCCTCTCTACACCCTCTCTCCCCTCTACCCCCTCCCCCTCCCTCTAAGCCCTCTCCCTCTCTATCCCTCTACCCTCCCTCTTTACCCCCTCCCCCTCGCTCCTCTACCCTCCTCCCTCTCCACCCCCATCCCCCTCCTACCGCTCTCTACCCCTTACCCTCTCCCTCTCTACCCCCTCCCCTCCCATCCCTCTCTACTCCCCCCCCCCCCCTCCCTTTCTAGCCGTGCCTGCGCAGTTGGGGCTCTGTGTGAGTGGATAGGGTGGGGGGTGGGGAAAAGGAGCGAATGAAAGCGTTACTTGAAATGAAAGAAATCAAACGTTCAAATCCTGGTTATAAGCGCCCAAGAGAAACAAAAGGTGTTATTCCCTCCAATTTGTGTTGCTCTCACACTGACAGTAGAGCAGGCCCGGACAAAAAGGTCTGTTTTGGAATGGGAAGGGGAGTTAATTCATTAGCCTGCGCCATTATAATACATATGACATCAACACTACATTTGTAAAGGTCCCAGAACCTGACTGCTGTTAGACAAAGCTCCCAGGTTTAATATATTTAGATGAACAATCTGCAGACCATCAATTTGGATTGTGTCATGATTATAAAACAAACAATGAAAAATCAGTTTGAAGAGAACCATAGTCCAGGTTCCAGAATGTGAATGGAAGCAAGCAGATGGGAACTGATCTCTTATACTACAAACCTTGCAGCACCATCCACCGTTGATGCTGTGGATTCCAAGTGCCCCATGGTCACTTTGTGCTAAAGCCACTAATTTACTACAACATTTCAACATTGGATATTTTCCAATTGGAATTGTCAGATTTACCTCCACAGGTCAATGTTCCTGATCAGTAAACCATGTGCTTGATAGTGCAGGGAACCAGAGAGAGGTGTTCAAATCCCTCTAAGGCAATCTGTGGGATTTAAATCAAACTAACTAAATAAATCTGAAGAAGGGTCTTGATCCAAAATGTCACTTATCCACCGTCTTCCAGAGATGCTGTCTGAACCCACTGAGTTGTAACACCTTTTTGGCAAACCAACATCTGCAGTTCCTTCTGTTTGTCTCCTTAATTAAATATTAATTAATATGAATTATAATACTAATCTAATATCAAGGGGGGGGTTAGTGTGTTTGTGTGTGGGGTGGTTAGTGTGTGTGTATGTGACGCCGCAGGCCGCCCCCCCACACCCCCTCAACCGCGCAACCTTGGTCAAGTATAATACTAAAAGTCTTTGTCTTGTTTGTGCCCACGATGTGTCTCTGTCTGTGTCACCTATCTTCTTCCAAACACTAGGCCACAAGCCTTCCCATTTCACACATCCTACTCACATTTTTCCCATGGTGGCGATAAACATTTTCCCGTCGCATTTGCACCTATATTTCACAAGTTTCGACGATTCAGGTTTAAAAGGGAAAAAAACGTTCTCACACACAGCCACAGTGCCACAATGGACATCACAATGGGCATTGCCAACGATAACCGCAGCTTCTCACAGACAGCCTTTTCTCCAGGAGGTTCCACTGATGATGTCACAATGCCACTCACAGTGCACCAATCGCAATGGGCTCTCAAGCTGCCGAGTGCCACAATTACATCACAATGGGACGTTGCTAACGGTAACAGCATGAGGTTGCTGCCCCTGTACAAATATCTGAAGAGGCTGCTCCTCAAGTTCTGGTTGCATTTTAGTCCCACGATCCTGGTGGTTGGACACAAGGCAGGGAGTGGGGAGGGGCCGATGGGGGGGGGGGGTGGACATGCTGTCAGTTTGCCCCTGGGCCTGGCCGAGATGCCCATTCGCGGGTCCAGGCAGCGGGCGGTTGATGGTCACACCAGAGTCGGCTGCCTGCCCCTCTTCCAGGCCTATGTCCGTGCTCGCATGTACCTGTAGAGGGAACATGCGGTGTCAACGCTGGTCGCCAGCAGGGGAAGGAGAATGCTGTTGCACTGCCATCGAGGGAGAGGGATAGAGAGGGGAAGAAAGAGAGAGACAGAAAGTGAGAGAGAGTGCCCGCAACCCCCCCCCCCCCCACACATCGAGTCCACGATGCCGCCCCCTCCCCACCCCCGCCATATTGGTGGGTTCATCAACACTAGGGAAATCCATGACAAATTGCAAGATTAAATTGCCAAAGCATTTATAATGGGGAGATAAATTGTAAAGCAGGTAAAATCATTTTTGTACGAAAATTATCACAATCTAAAAATATTAAAGGTGTATAGAAACCTCATTTTTTATGACATGCAGAATATTTAAAAAAAATAAACAAATTAATAAGGATCAAAGGATTAATTAAGACCATATTCATGTTAGAAGGGCTTAAATATAAAAGCAATGGTGAACGTATTGCACTTTTGACAGACCACAATTGGTAGCAAAACAATGATTGCTATTTGATAGACTTTGTGGTGCAAATAATACAGACATAGACAATAGAGCCAGTACCACCAGCACAATGTGATCATGGCTGATCATCCCTAATCAGTACCCCATTCCTGCCTTCTCCCCATATCCCCTGACCGCTATCTTTAAGAGCCCTATCTAGCTCTCTCTTGAAAGTATCCAGCGAACCAGCCTCCACCGCCCTCTGAGGCAGAGAATTCCACAGACTCACAACTCTCTGTGTGAAAAAGTGTTTCCTCATCTCCGTTCTAAATGGTTTACCCCCTTATTCTTAAACTGTGGCCCCTGGTTCTGGACTCCCCCAACATCAGGAACATGTTTCCTGCCTCTAGCATGTCCAAACCCTTAATAATCTTATATGTTTCAATTTGCCCTCTCATCCTTCTAAATTCCAGAGTATACAAGCCCAGCCGCTCCATTCCCTCAGCACATGACAGTCCCGCCATCCCGGGAATTAAACTTGTGAACCTATGCTGCACTCCCTCAATAGCAAGAATGTCCTTCCTCAAATTTGGAGACCAAAACAGCACACAATACTCCAGGTGTGGTCTCACTAGGGCCCTGTACAACTGCAGAAGGACCTCTTTGCTCCTATATTCAACTCCTCTTGTTATGAAGGCCAACATGCCATTCGCTTTCTTCACTGCCTGCTGTACCTGCAGGCTTACTTTCATTGACTGATGAACAAGGACCCCCTGATCCCGTTGTACTTCCCCTTTTCCCAATTTGACACCATTTAGATAATAATCTGCCTTCCTGTTTTTGCTACCAAAGTGGATAACCTCACATTTATCCATATTAAACTGCATCTGCCATGCATCTGCCCACTCACCCAACCTGTCCAAGTCACCCTGCATTCTCATAGCATCCTCCTCACAGTTCACACTTTGTGTCATCTGCAAATTTGCTAATGTTACTTTTAATCCCTTCATCTAAATCATTAATATATATTGTAAATAGCTGCAGTCCCAGCACCGAGCCTTGCGGTACCCCACTAGTCACTGCCTGTCATTCTGAAAGGGACTCGTTAATCTCTACTCTTTGTTTCCTGTCTGCCAAAATTTTCCATCGATGTTGGCACTCTACCCCCAATACCATGTGCCCTAATTTTGCCCACTAATCTCCTATGTGGGACCTTTTCGAATGATTTCTGAAAATCCAGGTCCACTACATCCACTGGCTCTCCCTTGTCCATTTTCCTAGTTATATCCTCAACAAATTCCAAAAAGTTAGTCAAGCATGATTTCCCCATCGTAAATCCATGCTGACTTGGACCGATCCTGTTACTGCTATCCAAATGTGCCGTTATTTCATCTTTTATGATTGACTCCAGCATCTTCCCCTAGATGTCAGGCTAACTGGTCAATAATTCCCTGTTTTCTCTCTTCCGCCTTTTTTAAAAAGTGGGATAACATTAGCTACCCTCCAATTCACAGGAACTGATCCTGAATCTATAGAACATTGGAAATGTTCTATGTTCCACTCTGGCCATGGAGGAGGCCCAGGACAGAAAGGTCGGATTCCTCCCCCTCCCATTCCGAATCCGACCTTTCTGTCCTGGGCCTCCTCCATGGCCAGAGTGAGCACCACCAGAAATTGGAGGAGCAGCACCTCATATTCCGCTTGGGCAGTCTGCAACCCAGCGGCTTGAACATTGACTTCTCCAATTTCCGGTAGCCCTTGCTGTCTCCTCCCCTTCTCTGCTCTCCCTCAGCCCTCTGGCTCCTCCTCTTCCTTTCTTCTTCTCGCCTCCCCTCCCCCACCCTGCATCAGTCTGAAGAAGGGTTTCGGCCCGAAACGTTGCCTATTTCCTTCGCTCCATAGATGCTGCCGCACCCACTGTTTCTCCAACATTTTTGTCTACCTTAGAAATTAAATGTGATTCATCTCAGTGCCAGTTTGAATACAATCAAGTACTTATGCAGAAACACAAGAGTTTGCAGATGCTGGAACCTTGAACTAGAAAAAAAAACTAGAGCAACTCAGTGGTTCAGACAGCATTCGTGGAGAAAAATGAAAAGATAATGATTTGGTCATGACCCTAGTATGGATTACCTCATCCTCATCCCAATTGAACAAATCCCAGTCACTGACGACTCTTGCTCTGGTTCGGTTCCACAACTCCAGAAATGTAGTGGCTATAATTTGAAAGAAAGAGTACTTGTTGAGGTTACCAATTTTTTTATTCTTTATTAACATTAAAAGATTATTCTATGGCAAATGTCATATATTTTATGTTATGATCATTTACTGCCAGAATGAATAGATTTGGGATGGAAGTTAATGTGAAATTAAAAAAATCTACAAATCTTCTGGCGATACCACTGTTGTCGGCCGAATCATGGATGATGTTCAGTCAGCGTACAAGCGTACTGGTTGAGTGGTGCCGCAACAACAACTTGCTCAACATTAACACAACCAAGGATCTAATCATTAACTTCAGAAAGGGGAATGTCAGGAGTCCACATAACAGTTTTCTGAAGGCAAACACCATTAGGTTCAGGAACAACTATTTTTCTACAAAAATTATGTTCTTGAACCGATCTGCACAACCCCAATCCTATCTCAGCAATCAAACACTATGGACCACCTCATGCACTACTAAGGACATGTTTTCTGATTTTGTTTTGGACCCATGTCTTGTATATTGTAGTCTTTTTCATGTCACTGCCTTGAAGAATTTATGTGCAATCTGTGTATAAGTTGTTTTATTGTGTCAATGTGCCTGTGATGCTGCTGCAAGCAAGATTTTCATTGTACCCAAGACCTCACTGTACTTTTCATATGACAATAAACTCAACTTCATTTGAAGACTGCTATCTCGTGCTGAATTACTTGATCACATAGAGCCATAGAGTGCCTGGCCTTGCCTTTCCGAAAGTAACATAAATAACATTGCTATGCTAAAGGAAGTTAACATACCCCAGATTCCCATGAACATCGCAAATAAAATTGTTATTTTCTGATCAAAGATTTGCGTCACCTGCAGAAAAATAAAAAGTTAATTAGCACTGGTCACTCACCACACCATATATTGTGACTTAATCTCTGAACTGTAAACTGTAATTTATCTGTTTGTATCAGTCAATAAATCAAATGAAATCTACAATTGTGGACACAATAGGATACCTGAGAAAGTTTGTCCATTAATCCTTCCATAGTGAGAAGGTAGACAAAAATGCTGGAGAAACTCAGCGGGTGAGGCAGCATCTATGGAGCGAAGGAATAGGTGACGTTTTGGGTCGAGACCCTTCTTCAGTTTTGTGATTTCACCATCCATAGTGAGAAATGTTTTAGTAATATCACTATCAGCTTGGCTCAATTAGCAGCCGACCTATTTTTATTTCAACTCTCTTTCAAAATGTATAAACAACTTTAGTTATTGCCAGTATAGTATTCTTGCATCTTTTTCTTTACTAATGTAATGCTGCTTCTCCTTCCATTTTAAAACACATTGCTGTGTGCAGAGGGTTGTCAGAAGAGTAGTATTTTCCTCTGGCCAACCTACCAAAAGCATGCAAGCAGCTTTAGTCAAGGTAAATGGTGAAAGTTATTCCACTGTTATTCATAACAAGAATGGGTATGAAGACATTTAAAACTGAGCAGGGGAAATAAATTAGAAACTAATCAAAGAAAGATACAAACCCTAAACTAGATGGGTTGATTCTGCACATTAAAAGGGAGAAGTATTATATTATATTAGAAAAATAAAAATGAGTCTCTGGCAATAATTAAAGTTATGTCTGTTAAGAGAGTTAGAACAATCTGACAAAAATAAACCAACTGGCATAATAACAATGATGGAAAGATCAAACGCCAAATGGTTCTGGCCATAGATGATGACTGTGAAACAAACTGCTGCCATTAGTTATTTCTGCTGAAGTCAACTCTGAATGGTTTCAAAAGAAGTCTGGGAGCAAATACCATTATGTAGTCTACCAGCAAAGTTTGGCATTGCTAGGATACTTTAGCATAATATGGAACCCATGTTTACCCAATCCTACAACAGTTCAAACATTGCATAGGATCAGAGTGGGGGGGGGGGGGATTCTCAGTCTGTAAAATAGGGAATAAATATAATTAACTTTAATTTAATGATCTGTATTTGATTTTGCGTATTCTTAAGTGAATTCAAATAATTCTTTAATTTCCTTAAATTCCTTACATCAACTTAAAATGTTTTTTAAATAACTTTGATTGCCAGAGGCATCTAAGGGTGTTAAATAACTTGACAGATTTTACTTAAGACAAAGTTCCACCTCACCTATTTCTTCTGTCAAAGTTGCCTGAGATCTCACTACATCTTCCTAGATGCCTCTAGAATCCAGACACCTAAAAGATTCCAAGTACTGATCCACTTAAGGCTAAAACAGGTAAGGGGCAAGTCCAAACAGCAGATCCAGTTCTATTCATTTATATTAGGGGCACTTGACCACTCTCATCAAATCTGATTAAATCTCAATACTACTTTCCTGCCTCTCCCAGTAACCTTTCACCCTCTTGCTTATTAAGAATCGATCTACATCTGAATTAAAAATATTCAAAGATTCTACTTCCACTACCCCGTGAGGAAGAGAGTTCCAAAGATGCATAATAGTCAGATAATAAAGATCACCATGTCTCTGATTTAAATGGGAGATTCCTAATTTTAAACTGTACTTCCCTAGTTCTAGATTATCTGATAAGAGGAAACGTCCACTGCAACTGCATTCTGTCAAGGCTCCAGATATCTCAGGATCGTTTACATCTCAATCAAGTCACCTTGCAATCTGAGAAATGCACAAGACTTGCTTGTCTTCACCTGTAGCACACCCAGAGGCCCTGGGGCAATTTTGACAAACCTTTTCGTGGATTAACTATTTTTTTCCACAAATGCATTGACATTCAACCACCCAGCATTCCAATAACAAGTGTGAATGCAACAGGAAACAGGCAACACATAAAATAGCCCTCTTTCCTACTGATATTATAATTGCTTCAACTTTGCTAATATTATTACATTGCATTAATTTGATCTTTTACTTTACCTTTGAATACACACATATATCGGAGAGCCTCCAAAATAAACACCTGTCACAGTGCGGACACATTATTGTTGTGTTGGCTTTGCAGACCTCCTCACTGTAAACTCAATGAGAATTAAACAACAGATTAAATGTTTCATTACATTTCTGACAAGGAATCTTTCGATATTACGGCCAATAAACCAAAATTCAAGACATTGCTTCATTATTAAACTACTGGAATAATGGTGGTACTTATACAAAGAAACAGGCTATTCAGGACAAATGGTCCAGGCTAAATGTTTTCATACTAATTCATCCTCCATCCCCTCGACTTGCCTCATCTCCATTCTTTTATTCCTTTCTTCATCAAGCACCTGGCTATCTATCTAATTAAAAGTCTAAACTTGACCACTTCCTGTTTGCACTGTATATTGATTTTAGAAAAAACGCTACCCCTTACAGCTGTGATATTTGGCCATCTTACTCAGAGTCCCCCTCCGCTCATCAGGTGCAGAGGATTTTGGTGGCCTTGCACCCTGCTTGAAATGGTATGAAACTGCACTTGAATTTGGTGGCCTTGCACCCTGCTTGAAATGGTATGAAACCGCACTTGAATTTGGTGGTCTTGCACCCTGCTTGAAATGGTATGAAACTGCACTCAGAATTTGGCCCTCTTACTCAGAGTCCCCCTCCGCTCATCAGGTGCAGAGGATTTTTCCCATCGATGAAAAATAAAAGAGTTATTAGTGTTTTAAAAATGTTGAGATTCTCTCTCCTGTCAATCACGCCATGAAGGCCACGCCCCTTCCGGTGGGAGGGGGTAAGAACTATAAAACCCGGAAATGTGGGCTTGGCTCAGTCTCTGCAAAATGCGGGAGAGAAACGTCATGACTCTCTGTCTGAGCTGTGAACCAACAGAACACACTGAATGTCTACTGAACTGTGTGTGGATTTTATGTGGCTTTTATGCAGTTTTGTGGTGTTTTCTGTGGTTTTATGGTGGTTTCACCCTGCTTGAAATGGTATAAAACTGCAATTGAATTTGGTGGCCTTGCACCCTGCATGAAATGGTATGAAACTGCACTTGAATTTGGTGGCCTTGCACCCTGCTTGAAATGGTATGAAACTGCACTTGAACCCTGCGTGAAATGGTGTGAAACTCCGTTTGAATTTGGTGGCCTTGCACCCTGCTTCAAATGGTATGAAATTGCACTTGAATTTGCTGGCCTTGCACCCTGCTTGAAATGGTATGAAACCGCACTTGAATGTGGTGGCCTTGCACCCTGCATGAAATGGTATGAAACTGCACTTGAATTTGGTGACCTTGCACCCTGCTTGAAGTGGTAGGAAACTGCACTTGAATTTGGTGGCCTTGAACCCTGCTTGAAGTGGTAGGAAACTGCACTTGAATTTGGTGGCCATGCACCCTGCTTGAAGTGGTAGGAAACTGCACTTGAATTAGGTGGCCTTGCACCCCGTTTGAAGTGGTACGAAACTGTACTTGAATTTGGTGGCCTTGCACCCTGCTTGAAATGGTATGAAATTGCACTTGAATTTGGTGGCCTTGCACCCTGCTTGAAATGGTATGAAACTGCACTTGAACCCTGCGTGAAATGATGTAAAACTCTGTTTGAATTTGGTGGCCTTGCACCCTGCTTGAAATGGTATGAAATTGCACTTGAATTTGCTGGCCTTGCACCCTGCTTGAAATGGTATGAAACCGCACTTGAATGTGGTGGCCTTGCACCCTGCATGAAATGGTATGAAACTGCACTCGAATTTGGTGGCCTTGCACCCTGCTTGAAATGGTATGAAACCGCACTTGAATTTGGTGGTCTTGCACCCTGCATGAAATGGTATGAAACTGCACTCAGAATTTGGCCCTCTTACTCAGAGTCCCCCTCCGCTCATCAGGTGCAGAGGATTTTTCCCATCGATGAAAAATAAAAGAGTTATTAGTGTTTAAAAAATGTTGAGATTCTCTCTCCTGCCAATCATGCCATGAAGGCCACGCCCCTTCCGGTGGGAGGGGGGAAGAACTATAAAACCCGGAAATGTGGGCTTGGCTCAGTCTCTGCAAAATGCGGGAGAGAAAAGTCATGACTCTCTGTATGAGCTGTGAACCAACAGAACACACTGAATGTCTACTGAATTGTGTGTGGATTTTATGTGGCTTTTATGCAGTTTTGTGGTGTTTTCTGTGGTTTTATGGTGGTTTCACCCTGCTTGAAATGGTATAAAACTGCAATTGAATTTGGTGGCCTTGCACCCTGCATGAAATGGTATGAAACTGCACTTGAATTTGGTGGCCTTGCACCCTGCTTGAAATGGTATGAAACTGCACTTGAACCCTGCGTGAAATGGTGTGAAACTCCGTTTGAATTTGGTGGCCTTGCACCCTGCTTCAAATGGTATGAAATTGCACTTGAATTTGCTGGCCTTGCACCCTGCTTGAAATGGTATGAAACCGCACTTGAATGTGGTGGCCATGCACCCTGCATGAAATGGTATGAAACTGCACTTGAATTTGGTGACCTTGCACCCTGCTTGAAGTGGTAGGAAACTGCACTTGAATTTGGTGGCCTTGAACCCTGCTTGAAGTGGTAGGAAACTGCACTTGAATTTGGTGGCCATGCACCCTGCTTGAAGTGGTAGGAAACTGCACTTGAATTAGGTGGCCTTGCACCCCGTTTGAAGTGGTACGAAACTGTACTTGAATTTGGTGGCCTTGCACCCTGCTTGAAATGGTATGAAATTGCACTTGAATTTGGTGGCCTTGCACCCTGCTTGAAATGGTATGAAACTGCACTTGAACCCTGCGTGAAATGATGTAAAACTCTGTTTGAATTTGGTGGCCTTGCACCCTGCTTGAAATGGTATGAAATTGCACTTGAATTTGCTGGCCTTGCACCCTGCTTGAAATGGTATGAAACCGCACTTGAATGTGGTGGCCTTGCACCCTGCATGAAATGGTATGAAACTGCACTCGAATTTGGTGGCCTTGCACCCTGCTTGAAATGGTATGAAACCGCACTTGAATTTGGTGGTCTTGCACCCTGCATGAAATGGTATGAAACTGCACTCAGAATTTGGCCCTCTTACTCAGAGTCCCCCTCCGCTCATCAGGTGCAGAGGACTTTTCCCATCGATGAAAAATAAAAGAGTTATCAGTGTTTAAAAAATGTTGAGATTCTCTCTCCTGTCAATCACGCCATGAAGGCCACGCCCCTTCCGGTGGGAGGGGGGAAGGACTATAAAACCCGGAAATGTGGGCTTGGCTCAGTCTCTGCAAAATGCGGGAGAGAAAAGTCATGACTCTCTGTCTGAGCTGTGAACCAACTGAACACACTGAATGTCTACTGAACTGTGTGTGGATTTTATGTGGCTTTTATGCAGTTTTGTGGTGTTTTCTGTGGTTTTATGGTGGTTTCACCCTGCTTGAAATGGTATAAAACTGCAATTGAATTTGGTGGCCTTGCACCCTGCATGAAATGGTTTGAAACTGCACTTGAATTTGGTGGCCTTGCACCCTGCTTGAAATGGTATGAAACTGCACTTGAACCCTGTGTGAAATGGTGTGAAACTCCATTTGAATTTGGTGGCCTTGCACCCTGCTTCAAATGGTATGAAATTGCACTTGAATTTGCTGGCCTTGCACCCTGCTTGAAATGGTATGAAACCGCACTTGAATGTGGTGGCCTTGCACCCTGCATGAAATGGTATGAAACTGCACTTGAATTTGGTGACTTTGCACCCTGCTTGAAGTGGTAGGAAACTGCACTTGAATTTGGTGGCCTTGAACCCTGCTTGAAGTGGTAGGAAACTGCACTTGAATTTGGTGGCCATGCACCCTGCTTGAAGTGGTAGGAAACTGCACTTGAATTAGGTGGCCTTGCACCCAGTTTGAAGTGGTACGAAACTGCACTTGAATTTGGTGGCCTTGCACCCTGCTTGAAATGGTATGAAATTGCACTTGAATTTGGTGGCCTTGCACCCTGCTTGAAATGGTATGAAACTGCACTTGAACCCTGCGTGAAATGATGTGAAACTCCGTTTGAATTTGGTGGCCTTGCACCCTGCTTGAAATGGTATGAAATTGCACTTGAATTTGCTGGCCTTGCACCCTGCTTGAAATGGTATGAAACCGCACTTGAATGTGGTGGCCTTGTACCCTGCATGAAATGGTATGAAACTGCACTTGAATTTGGTGACCTTGCACCCTGCTTGAAGTGGTAGGAAACTGCACTTGAATTTGGTGGCCTTGAACCCTGCTTGAAGTGGTAGGAAACGGCACTTGAATTTGGTGGCCATGCACCCTGCTTGAAGTGGTAGGAAACTGCACTTGAATTAGGTGGCCTGGCATCCAGTTTGAAGTGGTACGAAACTGCACTTGAATTTGGTGGCCTTGCACCCTGCTTGAAATGGTATGAAATTGCACTTGAATTTGGTGGCCTTGCACCCTGCTTGAAATGTTATGAAACTGCACTTGAATGTGGTGGCCTTGCACCCTGCTTAAAATGGTATGAAACTGCACTTGAACCCTGCGTGAAATGGTGTGAAACTCCGTTTGAATTTGGTGGCCTTGCACCCTGCTTGAAGTGGTAGGAAACTGCACTTGTATTTGGTGGCCTTGAACCCTGCTTGAAGTGGTAGGAAACTGCACTTGAATTTGGTGGATTATCACTTCCCAATTTTTTATATTATTATTGGGCCACAAATGTCAAAAATATGATTCACCTGTTGGACAATTCGGCCCAACGGGTGGATTGGATAGTAATGGAGAGAGAGGACTGTTCCCCTTTTAATATAGAAGCGATCCTTCTCTCACCAACAAAAATAAAGAATACAATATATAGTAAAAATCCAATTATTTATAGTACAAGTAGAATTTGGAAACAAATAAAATTAACGTTAAAATTAAGAAATCTATCACTACTTTCTCCTATAATGAATAACCCTGCGTTTAAACCTTCTATGATAGATAGAGCTTTTATAAATTGGGAAAGAGTAGGAATTAAAACGTTTGGAGATATGTATGATAATGGAAGTTTTTTAACATTTAATCAATTACAACTTAAATACAACTTGAATAGTAATCAATATTTTAAATATTTTCAACTACGTGACTATTTGAAAAAGTACACACGAGAATATCAAAATATGTCTCCTGACCTATTAGATGGGATAATGAATATAAAAGCGGAATCAGCTAATTTAATATCATACCTATACAACTCCATTTTAAACATAGAAATTCCAGCATCGGACGGGACTAGAAGAAAATGGGAACAGGAACTAGCTATAAAAATCTCGAAAGAGAGTTGGGATAGACATCTATTATATGTACATAAATGTTCGATTAACGTAAGACATACTATGATTCAATTTAAAATGTTACATAGATTATATTATTCAAAAGCTAAATTAAGTAAATTTTACCCTAATACCTCGGCTAACTGTGATAAATGCCTAGTCCAAGAATCAGCACATTCTTTTGTCTTTTGTATAAAAATTCAAAAATGTTGGAATGACATTTTTGAAATTTTCTCTAAATTATTTAAAATAAAATTGAAACCGAATGCAGAACTGATTATTTTTGGAACAACAGAAGCAAGTTCGGAGCTGACTGCGTTTCAAAGGAGTTTTCTTAGTTATGGTTTATTAACGGCAAAAAAACTGATATTGAAATTTTGGAAAAATGCCCCTACGCCAACAATAAAAATGTGGACTTCTAATATGTCGGAATTGTTACATTTAGAAGATATGAGATTCCTCCTAGCAGGTAAACAAGACCAATTCCAAAAGATTTGGTCGCCATATATCGACTTATTACAAACAGTGTGCAACAAAATGTTGATAATAAATGGTTTTAGGACCTGGCGAGGGGTGAGTAAAGATAAGAAGTAGACACATCCCTTTTATATTGTCCTATCTTATTTTCTTTTTTCTCTTTTTTTCTTTTCTTCTTTAACTACTTCTTGTGGTTTAGGTTCACAAGAGTGTTCCTGGACCACTTTCATTCACTCACTGACTATCTTTGCTAGCTCTTTCTATCCTTCTTTCTATTTAAGTTGAAAAACAGAAGTGGTACAAGAATAGTATAAAATTATGTTATGTTATTGCAGATAACTGTAATGTAAAATACTTCTAATAAAAATAATTTTAAAAAAATTTAAAAAAAGAATTTGGTGGCCTTGAACCCTGCTTGAAGTGGTAGGAAACTGCACTTGAATTTGGTGGCCATGCACCCTGCTTGAAGTGGTAGGAAACTGCACTTAAATTTGGTGGCCTTGCACCCAGTTTGAAGTGGTACGAAACTGCACTTGAATTTGGTGGCCTTGCACCCTGCTAGAAATGGTATGAAACTGCACTTGAATTTGGTGGCCTTGCACCTGCTTGAAATGGTATGAAACTGCACTTGAATTTGGTGGCCTTGCACCCTGTTTGAAATGGTATGAAACTGCACTTGAACCCTGCATGAAATGGTGTGAAACTCCGTTTGAATTTGGTGGCTTTGCAGCATGCTTGAAATTGTATGAAATTGCACCTGAATTTGGTGGCCTTGCACCCTGCTTGAAATGGTATGAAACCGCACTTGAATGTGGTGGCCTTGCACCCTGCATGAAATGGTATGAAACTGCACTTGAATTTGGTGACCTTGCACACTGCTTGAAGTGGTAGGAAACTGCACTTGAATTTGGTGGTCTTGAACCCGTGCTTGAAGTGGTAGGAAACAGCACTTGAATTTGGTGGCCATGCACCCTGCCTGAAGTGGTAGGAAACTGCACTTGAATTAGGTGGCCTTGCACCCAGTTTGAAGTGGTACAAAACTGCACTTGAATTTGGTGGCCTTGCACCCTGCTTGAAATGGTATGAAACTGCACTTGAATGTGGTGGCCTTGCACCCTGCTTAAAATGGTAGGAAACTGCACTTGAATTTGGTGGCCTTGCACCCTGCTTGAAGTGGTAGGAAACTGCACTTGTATGTGGTGGCCTTGAACCCTGCTTGGTGGTAGGAAACTGCACGAATTTGGTGCCAATGCACCCTGCTTGAAGTGGTATGAAACTGCACTTGAATTAGGTGGCCTTGCACCCTGCTTGAAGTGGTATGAAATTGCACTTGAATTTGGTGGCATCGCACCCTGCTTGAAATACCATCAAACTGCACTTGAATTTGGTGTCCTCGCACCGTGCTTGAAATGGCATGAAACTGCATTTGAATTTGGTGGTCTTGCACCCTGCTTGAAATGTCATGAAACTGCACTTGAATTTGGTGGCCTTGCACCCAGTTTGAAGTGGTACGAAACTGCACTTGAATTTGGTGGCCTTGCACCCTGTTTGAAATGGTATGAAACTGCACTTGAATTTGGTGGCCTTGCACCTTGCTTGAAATGGTATGAAACTGCACTTGAATGTGGTGGCCTTGCACCCTGCTTGAAGTGGTAGGAAACTGCACTTGTATTTGGTGGCCTTGAACCCTGCTTGAAGTGGTAGGAAAAGGCACTTGAATTTGGTGGCCATGCACCCTGCTTGAAGTGGTAGGACACTGCACTTGATTTAGGTGGCCTTCCACCCAGCTTGAAGTGGTACGAAACTGCACTTGAATTTGGTGGCCTTGCACCCTGCTTAAAATGGTTGGAAACTGCACTTGAATTTGGTGGCCTTGCATCCTGCTTCAAATGGTATGAAACTGCACTTGAGTTTGGTGTCCTCGCACCCTGCTTGAAATGGCATGAAACTACATTTGAATTTGCTGGCCTTGCACCCTGCTTGAAATACCATCAAACTGCACTTGAATTTGGTGGCCTTGCAGCATGCTTGAAATGGTATGAAACTGCACTTGAATTTGGTGTCCTCGCACCGTGCTTGAAATGGCATGAAACTGCATTTGAATTTGGTGGCCTTGCACCCTGTTTGAAATGGCATTAAACTGCACTTGAATTAGTCGGCCTTGCACCCTGTTTGAAGTGGTATGAAACTGCACTTGAATTTGGTGGAATTGCACCCTGCTTGAAGTGATAGGAAACTGCACTTTAATTTGGTGGCCTTGCACCCTGCATGAAGTGGTCGGAAACGGCATTTGAATTTGGTGGCCTTGAACCCTGCTTGGTGATATGAAATTGCACTTGAATTTTGTGGCCTTGCACCCTGCTTGAAATGGTATGAAACTGCACTTGAATTTGGTGGCCTTGCACCCGGCTTGAAATGGTATGAAACTGCACTTGTACACTTGAATTTGGTGACCTTGCACCGTGCTTGAAATGGTATGAAACTGCATTTGAATTTGGTGGCCTTGCACCCTGTTTGAAATGGTATGAATCTGCACTTGAACCCTGCGTGAAATGGTATGAAACTCCGTTTGAATTTGGTGGCCTTGCACCTTGCCTTAAATGGTATGAAACTGCACTTCAATTTGGTGGCCTTGCACCCTGCTTGAAATGGTATGAAACTGCACTTGAATTTGGTGGCCTTGCACCCTGCTTGAAGTGATAGGAAACTGCACTTGTATTTGGTGGCCTTGAACCCTGCTTGAAGTGGTATGAAACTGCACTTGTATTTGGTGGCCTTGAACCCTGCTTGAAGTGGTAGGAAACTGTACTTGAATTTGGTGGTCATGCACCCTGCTTGAAGTGGTAGCAAACTGCATTTGAATTAGGTGGCCTTGCACCCAGCTTGAAGTGGTACGAAACTGCACTTGAATTTGGTGGCCTGGCACCATGCTAGAAATGGTATGAAACTGCACTTGAATTTGGTGGCCTTGCACCCTGCTTGAAATCGTATGAAACTGCACTTGAATTTGGTGGCCTTGCAGCATGCATGGAATGGTACGAAACTGCATTTGAATTTGGTGGCCTTGCACCCTGCTTGAAATGATATGAAACTTCACTTGAACCGTGCATGAAATGGTATGAAATTGCGCTTGAATTTGGTGGCCTTGCACCCAGCTTGAAATGGTAGGAAACTGCATTTGAATTTGGTGGCCTTGCACCCTACTTGAAACGGTATGAAACTGCACTTGAACCCTGCTTGAAATGGTATTAAACTGCACTTGAATGTGGTGGTCTTGCACCCTGCATGAAATGGTATGAATCTGCACTTGAATTTGGTGACCTTGCACCCTGCTTGAAGTGGTAGGAAACTGCACTTGAATTTGGTGGCCTTGAACCCTGCTTGAAGTGGTAGGAAACTGCACTTGAATTTGGTGGCCATGCACCCTGCTTAAAGTGGTAGGAAACTGCACTTGTATTTGGTGGCCTTGAACCCTGCTTGAAGTGGTAGGAAACTGTACTTGAATTTGGTGGTCATGCACCCTGCTTGAAGTGGTAGCAAACTGCATTTGAATTAGGTGGCCTTGCACCCAGCTTGAAGTGGTACGAAACTGCACTTGAATTGGTGGCCTTGCACCCTGCTAGAAATGGTACGAAACTGCACTTGAATTTGGTGGCCTTGCACCCTGCTTGAAATGGTATGAAACTGCACTTGAATTTGGTGGCCTTGCAGCATGCATGAAATGGTACGAAACTGCACTTGAATTTGGTGGCCTTGCACCCTGCTTGAAGTGATAGTAAACTACACTTTAATTTGGTGGCCTTGCACCCTGCTTGAAGTGGTCGGAAACTGCACTTGAATTTGGTGGCCTTGCACCCTGCTTGAAATCGTATGAAACTGCACTTGAATTTGGTATCCTCGCACCCTGCTTGAAATGGCATGAAACTGCATTTGAATTTGGTGGTCTTGGCCCCTGCTTGAAATGGCATGAAACTGCACTTGAATTTGGTGGCCTTGCTACCTGTTTGAAAAGGCATTAAACTGCACTTGAATTAGGTGGCCTTGCACCCTTTTTGAAGTGGTATGAAACTGCACTTGAATTTGGTGGAATTGCACGCTGCTTGAAGTGATAGGAAACTGCACTTTAATTTGGTGGCCTTGCACCCTGCTTGAAGTGGTCGGAAACTGCACTTGAATTTGGTGGCCTTGCACCTGCTTGAAATGGTATGAAACTGCACTTGTGCACTTGAATATGGTGACCTTGCACCGTGCTTGAAATGGTATGAAACTGCATTTGAATTTGGTAGCCTTGCACCCTGTTTGAAATGGTATGAATCTGCACTTGAACCCTGCGTGAAATGGTATGAAACTCCATTTGAATTTAGTGGCCTTGCATCTTGCCTTAAATGGTATGAAACTGCACTTGAATTTGGTGGCCTTGCACCCTGCGTGAAATGGTACGAAACTGCATTTGAATTTGGTGGCCTTGCACCCTGCTTGAAATGATATGAAACTTCACTTGAACCATGCATGAAATGGTATGAAATTGCGCTTGAATTTGGTGGCCTTGCACCCAGCTTGAAATGGTAGGAAACTGCATTTGCATTTGGTGGCCTTGCACCCTACTTGAAACGGTATGAAACTGCACTTGAACCCTGCTTGAAATGGTATGAAACTGCACTTGAATGTGGTGGTCTTGCACCCTACATGAAATGGTATGAATCTGCACTTGAATTTCGTGACCTTGCACCCTGCTTGAAGTGGTAGGAAACTGCACTTGAATTTGGTGGCCTTGCACCCTGCTTGAAATGGTATGAAACTGCATTGAATTTGGTGGCCTTGCACCCTGCTTGAAATGGTATGAAACTGCACTTGAATTTGGTGGCCTTGCACCCTGCTTGAAATGTTATGAAACTGCACTTGAATTTGGTGGCCTTGCACACTGCTTGAAATGGTATGAAACTGCATTTGAATTTGGTGGCCTTCCACCCTGTTTGAAGTGGTATGAAGCTGCACTTGAATTTGGTGGAATTGCACCCTGCTTGAAGTGATAGTAAACTACACTTTAATTTGGTGGCCTTACACCCTGCTTGAAGTGGTCGGAAACTGCACTTGATTTGGTGGCCTTGCACCCTGCTTGAAGTGATATGAAACTGCACTTGAATTTGGTGGCCTTGCACCCTGCTAGAAATGGTATGAAACTGCACTTGAATTTGGTGGCGTTGCACCCTGCTTGAAATGGTATGAAACTGCACTTGAATATGGTGGCCTTGCACCCTGCTTGAAATGGTATGAAACTGCATTTGAATTTGGTGGCCTTGCACCCTGCTTGAAATGATATGAAACGTCACTTGAACCGTGCATGAAATGGTATGAAATTGCATTTGAATTTGGTGGCCTTGCACCCAGCTTGAAATGGTAGGAAATTGCATTTGAATTTGGTGGCCTTGCACCCTGCTTGAAATGGTATGAAACTGCACTTCAACCCTGCATGAAATGGTATGAAACTGCATTTGAAGTTGGTGACCTTGCACACTGCTTGCAATGGTTAGCAACTGCACTTGAATTTGGTGGCCTTGCACCCTGCTTGAAATGGTATGAAACTGCACTTTAATTTGGTGACCTTGCACCCTGCTTGAAATGGTATGAAACTGCACTTGAATTTTGGTGGCCTTGAACCGTGCTTGAAGTGGTAGGATACTGCACTTGAATTTGGTGGCCTTGCACCCTGCTTGAAATGGAATGAAACTGCACGAATTCGGTGGACTTGCACACTGCTTGAAATGGTATGAAACTGCATTTGAATTTGGTGGCCTTGCACCCTGCTTGAAATGGTATGAAACTGCACGAATTCGGTGGCCTTGCACCTTGCTTGAAGTGGTATGAAACTGCATTTGAATTTGGTGGCCTTGCACCCAGCTTGAAATGGTATGAAACTGCATTTGAATTTGGTGGCCTTGAACCCTGCTTGAAGTGGTATGCAACTGCACTTAAATTTGGTGGCCTTGCACCCTGCTTGAAATGGTATGAAACTGCACTTGAATCCTGCAAGAAATGGTATGGAACTGCATTTGAATTTGGTGACCTTGCACCCAGCTTGAAGTGGTATGAAACTGCACTTGAATTTGGTGGAATTGCACCCTGCTTGAAATGTATGAAACTGCACTTGAATTTGGTGGCCTTGCACCCTGCTTGAAGTGGTATGAAACTGCACTTGAATTTGGTAGCCTTGCACCCTGCTTGAAGTGATACGAAACAGCATTTTAATTTTGTGTCCTTGAACCCTGCTTGAAGTGGTCGGAAACTGTACTTGAATTTGGTGGCCTTGCACCCTGCTTGAAGTGATATGAAACTGCACTTGAATTTGGTGGCCTTGCACCCTGCTAGAAATGGTATGAAACTGCACTTGTATTTGGTGGCCTTGCACCCTGCTTGAAATGGTATGAAACTGCACTTGAATATGGTGACCTTGCACCCTGCTTGAAATGGTATGAAACTGCATTTGAATTTGGTGACCTTGCACCCTGTTTGAAATGGTACGAATCTGCACTTGAACCCTGCGTGAAATGGTATGAAACTCCGTTTGAATTTGGTGGCCTTGCACCCTGCCTTAAATGGAATGAAACTGCACTTGAATATGGTGGCCTTGCACCCTGCTTGAAATGGTATGAAACTGCATTTGAATTTGGTGGCCTTGCACCCTGCTTGAAATGATATGAAACGTCACTTGAACCGTGCATGAAATGGTATGAAATTGCGTTTGAATTTGATGGCCTTGCACCCAGCTTGAAATGGTTGGAAACTGCATTTGAATTTGGTGGCCTTGCACCCTGCTTGAAATGGTATGAAACTGCACTTGAACCCTGCATGAAATGGTATGAAACTGCATTTGAATTTGGTGGCCTTGCACCCAGCTTGAAATGGTATGAAACTGCACTTGAATTTGGTGGCCTTGCACCCTGCTTCAAATGGTATGAAACTGCACTTGAATTTGGTGGCCTTGAACCGTGCTTGAAGTGGTAGGAAACTGCACTTGAATTTGGTGGCCTTGCATCCTGCTTGAAATGGTATGAAACTGCATTTGAATTTGGTGGCCTTGCACCCTGCTTGAAATGGTATGAAACTGCACAAATTCGGTGGCCTTGCACCTTGCTTGAAGTGGTATGAAACTGCATTTGAATTTGGTGGCCTTGCACCCTGCTTGAAATGGTATGAAACTGCATTTGAATTTGGTGGCCTTGAACCCTGCTTGAAGTGGTATGCAACTGCACTTGAATTTGGTGGCCTTGCACCCTGCTTGAAGTGGTATGAAACTGCACTTGAATTTGGTAGCCTTGCACCCTGCTTGAAGTGATACGAAACAGCATTTTAATTTTGTGTCCTTGCACCCTGCTTGAAGTGGTCAGAAACTGTACTTGAATTTGGTGGCCTTGCACCCTGCTTGAAGTGATATGAAACTGCACTTGAATTTGGTGGCCTTGCACCCTGCTAGAAATGGTATGAAACTGCACTTGAATTTGATGGCCTTGCACCCTGCTTGAAATGGTATGAAACTGCACTTGAATATGGTGACCTTGCACCCTGCTTGAAATGGTATGAAACTGCATTTGAATTTGGTGACCTTGCACCCTGTTTGAAATGGTACGAATCTGCACTTGAACCCTGCGTGAAATGGTATGAAACTCCATTTGAATTTGGTGGCCTTGCACCCTGCCTTAAATGGTATGAAACTGCACTTGAATTTGGTGGCCTTGCACCCTGCTTGAAATGGTATGAAACTGCACTTGAATTTGGTGGCCTTGCACCCTGCTTGAAATGGTATGAAACTGCACTTGAATTTGGTGGCCTTGAACCGTGCTTGAAGTGGTAGGATACTGCACTTGAATTTGGTGGCCTTGCACCCTGCTTGAAATGGAATGAAACTGCACGAATTCGGTGGACTTGCACCCTGCTTGAAATGGTATGAAACTGCATTTGAATTTGGTGGCCTTGCACCCTGCTTGAAATGGTATGAAACTGCACTTGAATTTGGTGGAATTGTACCCTGCTTGAAATGTATGAAACTGCACTTGAATTTGGTGGCCTTGCCCCCTGCTTGAAATGGTATGAAACTGCACTTGAACCCTGCATGAAATGGTATGAAACTGCATTTGAATTTGGTGGCCTTGCACCCAGCTTGAAATGGTATGAAACTCTACTTAAATTTGGTGGCCTTCCACCCTGCTTGAAATGCTATGAAACTGCACTTGAAACCTGCATGAAATGGTATGAGACAGCATTTGAAGTTGGTGACCTTGCACCCTGCTTGCAATGGTTAGAAACTGCACTTGAATTTGGTGGCCTTGCACCCTGCTTGAAATGGTATGAAACTGCACTTGAATTTGGTGGCCTTGCACCCTGCTTGAAATGGTATGAAACTGCACTTGAATTTGGTGGCCTTGAACCATGCTTGAAGTGGTAGGAAACTGCACTTGAATTTGGTGGCCTTGCACCCTGCTTGAAATGGTATGAAACTGGACGAATTCGGTGGCCTTGCACCCTGCTTGAAATGGTATGAAACTGCATTTGAATTTGGTGGCCTTGCACCCTGCTTGAAATGGTATGAAACTGCACGAATTCGGTGGCCTTGCACCTTGCTTGAAGTGGTATGAAATTGCATTTGAATTTGGTGGCCTTGCACCCTGCTTAAAATGGTATGAAACTGCATTTGAATTTGGTGGCCTTGAACCCTGCTTGAAGTGGTATGCAACTGCACTTGAATTTGGTGGCCTTGCACCCTGCTTGAAATGGTATGAAACTGCACTTGAATTTGGTGGCCTTGCAACCTGCTTGAAATGGTATGAAACTGCACTTGAATCCTGCAAGAAATGGTATGGAACTGCATTTGAATTTGGTGACCTTGCACCCAGCTTGAAGTGGTATGAAACTGCACTTGAATTTGGTGGAATTGCACCCTGCTTGAAATGTATGAAACTGCACTTGAATTTGGTGGCCTTGCATCCTGCTTGAAGTGGTATGAAACTGCACTTGAATTTGGTAGCCTTGCACCCTGCTTGAAGTGATAGGAAACAGCATTTTAATTTGATGTCCTTGCACCCTGCTTGAAGTGGTCGGAAACTGTACTTGAATTTGGTGGCCTTGCACCCTGCTTGAAGTGATATGAAACTCCCTCTGGAAACCAGTCCCTTCAGCCCACAACACCCATACTAGTGCTCCAGAAAGCCCCTCCCACCCCCACTGGCCACCAATATTGGAATTGGTGGAGAATTGGAATATTGCGTTGGGGGACCAACCGTCCCGTGTGAACATGGGACCCAACGGGTCCCACTTAGTCTAGTTCTCTTTTAAAATTTCAACCTGCGCAATTACATCACATTCTCATTAAACATTGTTTGCATCATCTGTATCTTCAGTAGAGCTGCTGCTTTATGAGTTTTGGATCACCCACACGATTGTGAGAAATTCTCTGATTTCAAGTCACTATTCTTCTTGTGTTATCCAATATTATAAAGCAAGGCTATGAGCTTTCACTGAATACAAAATTGCGTCATCTAAAATATTTGTTACCTGCTCATGATATGATTGTCCAATATCTCTGAAGAGAGAAAAAAAAACATAGTACCTCTCTTGAATATGTTCACGGTAAATTAATCCATATATAACAACTCCAATTCCACCCAGCGCCGCAGGAATTAGCATCATAGTGTACCAGCCAAGCCAGGCATAGTACAAGGCAAGACGCTCTCCGAAGTAGAGTCTATAAAAAGAACCAATACCCATTATTCAAAATGTGAACCATTTTCACATTTTTCCATCTTGCCCACTGCCAAATGCTTGATTTTTGAAGCAATATAATAATGCATTTCTTAACACAAAACAGCCAAGGTATATCATTTGACTACTTTGACAAGTTGAAATCCATGCTATTCTGGTCTTTGATTATTTCACGCAATACTAAATGCACTCTGGTTTGCCACAACTGACCTTACACTACCTTCAATCAGCTTTAAATGGCTTCCCTGACTTATCTCTTCAATGATTTGACAGACACTATCATGTACACTATAATGCATTTGTGTCTTTTTATAATACTGCACACAAAAATGTGACAAGGTCCAATTTCAAATTCCTTCAAAAAAGTTGACAAGCACTTTATTGGGTTCATGACTGACATAGTATCAACAACACATATTTAAAAAAAAAAGAGAGCATATTGATGGCAAGTTTCTGAAAATGGCATCAGAATACATAAATACATTTTGTGGAACGGTTGTTGCGTGATGTCCACCAGTGACCTGGTTGGCACAGTAAGCAGGGCTCAAAAGTAACGGTTGCCCGGGTGCCACTGGCCACCTACAATCCCGCCGGGCAACCTAAAAGCCGTGCCATTTTGCCTGGCTTGGCAAGCACTCTGTCACTCTCCGTCTCTGCCTGCCATCCATATCCGTGTCCGGGCCGCCGGTTCTCCACTCTCCGCTCTCCGGCCGCTCCTCATCAGCCGGCAAAGCCAGCCGCCTTGAACATCCTCCCCCTGCACATGCGCACAACCATGGCCAGCACATCATCGGCTGCCCTGCACATGCTCACTGCCACGGCAACTGGTCGGCACCGGGCACTTGCTCCCTCCCGGTGCCGAGATCTGGCCGCCATTGCTGTCCAGTCGCCGCCTCACCGCGACTGCTGAAAACCCACGTAGATTCACTCCCTGGAGCTGGACTAACTCCCTGGAGGAACTCTTGCTTCTTGGTTTGCTGGTCCTCCAAAATATTCCAAATGGAATTTAAACTGGAGTGGACTCTCCACCACCAGACTCCAAACTCTGAAAAATAACAGCCAATTGCACTTTATCTGTTTATTTATTGTGTATATATTTGGTCTATGGTATAAAGACACACTGAACTTTTATCTCCTGTTCTGTATTATGTTTACATATTCTGTTGTGCTGCAGCAAGCAAGAATTTCATTGTCCTATCTGGGACACATGACAAAACTCTCTTGACTCTTGACTTGGACTTAAGCAAAAAAGGGTTCTTGGGGAAAAAAGAGCTACCTTAAATTTAGTTGCGTCTGGTTGGGTGAAGACTATTCCATGCTTTAATTGTGCGGGGGAACTCCATGGAGCAGCCAGCATCTCTGGATAGAAGAAGTTGGGTGATGTTTCGGGTAGAGACCCTTCTTTAGATTTCCACTGGTTTTAGTGTTTTTAGTTTAATTTAAAGATACAGCATGGAAACAGGCCCTTCGACCCACCGAGTCACGCCGACCACCGATCACGCATACACTAGTTCGATTCCACACATTAGCGACATAAGTCAAGAGTGTTTTATTCTCTCACGACCCAGTTAGAACAATGAAATCCTTACTTGCAGCAGCACAACAGAATATGTAAACATAGTACTCTGTAAACAATGTTATAAATGAGAAAACAAAATAGTGCATATTTATATATGAATATCTATATTACTAAACTAAGATCTTGACCACTTTCTGACTTTCTGTTTCGTGATTTCTGAAAGAACGCCGCCACTTACGGCCGTCATTTTTGCTCACCTCACTCAAATTCCCCCTCCGCCGGATTGGACCAGAGGATTTTTCCCATCGATGAAAAATCAGAGTTATTAATGTTTTATTTTAATGTTTTAAGAGTTATTATGAATGTCACCATTCTCTCTATTGCCCTCGCTGGAGGCAGGACTATAAAACCCGGAAGTGTCATGCCTCACTCAGTCTCTGCGAGACGGAGGAAGCGAGAGGGTCACGGCTCTCTGGGTTGCGAATAACATTGAACGCTCGACGGTGAGTCCCCTCGATGTGGTTGTAAAGTGTTTGCAAATTTGTTTGTCATGGCTTTTAAAAAAAGTTTTCAGAAAATGTATTGGTCGTAAAGTGTTTGCAAATTTGTTTGTCTTGGCTTTTAAAAAATGTTTTCAGAAAATGTATTGGTTGTAAATTGTTTGCAAATTTGTTTGTCTTGGCTTTAAAAAAAATGTTTTCAGAAAATGTATTGGTTGTAAAGTGTTTGCAAATTTGTTTCTCTTGGCTTTTAAAATGGTTGCAACAGTTTTCGGATGGATAAAGCGTGAGTAAATATTTTATTAGATCAGGACTGTGTTTAATTGCAAAATTGGCGCTCATTCCATGACTTCTGCTTAGTGGCAAGATGGCGCAGATGATGTCATTTCCGGTTAGCGACAAGTTGGCGCTGAGTGCGTCATTTCCGGTTTGTGGCAAGATGGCGCTGACTGCAGAAGGCACAGAGTGAAGATGTCGTTGAATAATTCAAGAGAGCTGACTGCTCTGTCTATGGTGAGTGCGTTTGTTTGAAGTTATTTAAAGCATGTTTTTGCTTCAGCAGCAGCCTCTACAGGAGGCTTTAAACCTTTGAATCATTCGGTTTACACACTGTATGTTTACCACGTTCTGAAGTTACTTGGCATTTTAGTATTGGGTGTGAATGTGTGTGAGTGTGTGAGTGAGTGTGTGAGTGAGTGTGTGTGTGTGTGTGTCTTCAAAAAATGTATTGGATGTAAAGTGTTTGAAAAATTGTTTGTCTTGGCTTTTTAAACAATGTTTTCAGAAAATGTATTGGTTGTAAAGTGTTTGCAAATGTGTTTGTCTGTGTGTGTGTGTCTGTGTGTGTGTCTGTGTGTGAGTGAGTGTGTGTGAGTGAGTGTGTGTGTGTGAGTGCGTGTGTCTGTGTGAGTGTGAGTGAGTCTGTGTGAGTGTGAGTGAGTCTGTGTCTGTGTGAGTGTGTGTCTCTGTGTGTGTGTGTGTGTCTGTATGTGTGTCTGTGTGTGTGTGTGATTTTTTTGTGTGTCTATGTGTGTGTGTGTGTGTGTGTGTGTGTGTGAGTCTGTGTGTGTGTGTGTCTGTCTGTGTGATTGAGTGAGTCTGTGTGTGTGAGAGAGTCTGTGTGTGTGAGTGAGTCTGTGTGTGTGTGTGTGTGTCTGTGTGTGTGTCAGTGTGTGTGTGTGAGAGTGTGTGTGTGTGTATAGGGGGGTTGCACGTAAGGTCACCGGGTCAAATGGCTTGACATACGGAACCGCACAATCTATCTGGAGGACATCGCAGCTTCCGGTATATGTTGTTAATACATGAAACGCGTACTTTCCTACCAGTTAAAAAACGCCAAATTGTGAATTTTTGCGCTGTAAATAATTGTGGAGGTCGGGGTAACCATGAGAGACATCGATCCTACTTCAGAATTCCAAAAGTGAAGAGAAATTAAGGTAAAGAGCAGCGAGAGCTGAAGGGACAACAACAGCTAAAGTGCTTGGCGACATTGGCCGTGCAGGTATCGAGATTGAAAATATTGGGAATTATCGCGTTTGCACACTGCATTTCGTCAACAGTAAGGCATTATTTGTGTTTTTTCTTGATTCCTTTGGTATCTAAAAAGTTTCAGAAGTGATAAATCTGGCTGTAAAATTTTAAAATCGCCCATGGTTCTGAAGTGGGTTTTTACATGCAAAAAAGTGGGTTTTTACATGACACGCTTCAGAAGCTAAATTTATCAATTAAAAAAATCTCCAGACTTACGAGTGGTGTATGGAAAAGTAACCTTTCTATCATTATGCTATTGAGATAGACAATAGACAATAGGTGCAGGAGTAGGCCATTCGACCCTTCGAGCCAGCCATTCAATGTGATCAGGGCTGATCATCCCCAATCAGTACCCCGTTCCTGCCTTCTCCCCATATTCCGACTCCGCTATTTTTAAGAGCCCTATCTAGCTCTCTCTTGAAAGCATCCAGAGAACCTGCCTCCACCGCCCTCTGAAGCAGAGAATTCCACAGACTCACCATTCTCTGTGAGAAAAAGTGTTTCCTCGTCTCCATTCTAAATGGCTTACTCCTTATTCTTAAACTGTGGCCCCTGGTTCTGGGACTCCCCCAACATCGGGAACATGTTTCCTGCCTCTAGCGTGTCCAAACCCTAATAATCTTATATGTTTCAATGAGAAACCCTCTCATCCTTCTAAACTCCAGAGTATACGAGCCCAGCTGCTCCATTCTCTCAGAATATGACAGTCCCGCCATCCCGGGAATTAACCTTGTAAACCTACGCTGCACTCCCTCAATAGCAAGAATGTCCTTCCTCAAATTAGGGGACCAAAACTGCACACAATACTCCAGGTGTGGTCTCATTAAGGCTCTGTACAACTGCAGAAGGAAGTCTTTGATCCAATATTCGATTCCTCTTGTTATAAAGGCCAACATGCCATTTGCTTTCTTCACTGTCTGCTGTACCTGCATGCTGACTTTCATAGACTGATGTACAAGGACCCCCAGATCCCGCTGTAACTCCCCTTTTCCCAACGACGCCATTTAAATAGTAATCTGCCTTCCTGTTTTTGCTACCAAAGTGGATAACCTCACATTTATCCGCATTAAACTTCATCTGCCATGTATCTGCCCACTCCCTCAACCTGTCCAAGTCACCCCTGCATTCTCATAGCATCCTCCCCACAGTTCACACTGCCACCCAAATTTGCTAATGTTACTTTGAATCCCTTCATCGAAATCATTGATGTATATTGTAAATAGCTGCGGTCCCAGCATCGAGCCTTGTGGTACCCCACTAGTCACTGCCTGCCATTCTGAAAGGGACCCGTTAATCCATACTCTTTGTTTCCTGTCTTCCAACCACTTCTCTATCCATGTCAGCACTCTACCCCCAATACCATGAGCCCTAATTTTGCCCACTAATCTCCTATGTGGGACCTTATCAAATGCTTTCTGAAAGTCCAGATACACTACATCCACTGGCTCTCCCTTGTCCATTTTCCTAGTTACATCTTCCAAAAATTCCAGAAGATTAGTCAAGCATGATTTCCCCTTCGTAAATCCATGCTGACTCGGACCAATCCTGTTACTGCTATCCAAATGTTCGGCTATCTCATCCTTTTTAATTGACTCCAGCATCGTCCCCACCACCGATGTCAGGCTAACTGGTCTATAATTCCGTTTTCCCTCTCCCGCCTTTCTTAAAAAGTGGGATAACATTAGCTACCCTCCACTCCTCAGGAACTGATCCCAGAGTCTATGGAACATTGGAAAATTATCACCAATGCATCCACGATTTCTAGAGCCACTTCCTTAAGTACCCTGGGATGCAGACCATCAGGCCCTGGGGATTTATCAGCCTTCAGTCCCATCAGTCTATCCAACACCATTTCCTGCCTAATGTGGATTTCCTTCAGTTCCTCCGTCACCCCAGATCCTCTGGCCACTACTATATCAGGAAGATTGTTTGTGTCCTCCTTAGTGAAGACAGATCCAAAGTACCTGTTCAACTCCTTATTCCTCATAATAAATTCACCTTTTTCGGTCTTCAAGGGTCCAACTTTGGTCTTAACTAATTTTTTTCCTCTTCACATACCTAAAGAAGCTTTTACTATCCTGCTTTATATTCTTGGCTAGCTTACCTTCTACCTCATCTTTTCTTCCCGTATTGTCTTTTTGGTTATCTTCTGTTGTTCTTTAAACATTACCCAATCCTCTTGCATCCCGCTCATCTTTGCTACGTTGTACTTCTTCTCTTTAATTTTTATACTGTCCCTGACGTCCCTTGTCAGCCATGGTCGTCCCTTTCTCCCCTTGGAATCTTTCTTCCTCCTAGGAATGAACTGATCCTGCACCTTCTGTATTATTCCTGGAAATACCTGCCATTTTTGTTCCACTGTCATCCCTGCTAGTGTATCTTTCCAGTCAACTTTGGCCAGCTCCTCCCTTCATGACCACATGGTCCCCTTTATTCAACTGCAACACTGACACCTCCGAACTACCCTTCTCCCTCTCCAATTGTAGATTAAACCTGACCATGTTATGGTCATTGCCTCCTAATGGCTCATTAACCTTGAGGTCCTTTATCAAATCCGGTTCATTACATAACACTAAATCCAGAATTGCCTTCTCCCTGGTAGGATCCAATACAAGCTGTTCTAGAATCCATCACAAAGGCACTCTACAAAGTCCCTTTCTTGGGGTCCAGTACCAACCTGATTTTCCCAGTCTACCTGCATGTTGAAATCTCCCATAACAACCACAGCATTAGTTTTGTTACATGCCAATTTTAACTCCTGATTCAACTTGCGCCCTATGTCTAGGCTACTGTTTGGGGGCCTGTAGATTAGTCCCATTAGGGTATTTTTACCCTTACAATTCCTTAGTTCTATCCATACTGACTCCACATCTCCTGTTTCAATGTCACCCCTTGCAAGGGACCGAATTTCATTCCTCACCAACAGGGTAACCACACCCCCTCTGCCCACCTGTCTGTCTTTTCGATAGGAGGTATACCCTTGAATATTCAGTTCCCAGCCCTGGCCCACTTGCAGCCATGTCTCAGTAATTCCCACAATATCATACTTGCCAGTTTCTAACAGAGACTCAAGCTCGTCCACTTTATTCCTTATATTTCGCACATTCATATACAGCACTTTGACCTCCGTATTCATGTTCGCAATTGAATGACCCCCTCTCACTGTTCGCAATTGGCCCTGACCTTACTCTGTTGTCCATTCTCGAGCTTTCCTTCCCATTAATTAGAAAATCTTTTGTAATTTTTCCTGTAGTCACTTCCCCTTCAACTCCATCTTTATACTCCCAATTTGTCAAACCCTCCCTCCCACTATTTTAGTTTAAAACCCACACGTAGCCCTAGCAAACCTGCCTGCCAGAATGTCGGTCCCCCTCCAGTTAAGGTGTAACCCGTCCCTTTTGTACAGGTCACCCCTACCCCAAAAGAGATCCCAGTGGTCTATAAATCTAAATCCTTGCTCCCTGCTCCAGCCCCTCAGCCACACATTCAGATCCCCTATCTCCCTGTTCCTGTTCTCACTAGCATGAGGTACTGGAAGCAATCCAGAGATAACCACCCTAGAAGTCTGGCATTTCAGTCTTCTTCCCAACTCTCTGAAGTCATGTTGGAGAACCTTCTTCCTCTTCTTCCCGATGTCGTTTGTGCCTACGTGCACAACTATTGCCGGCTGTTCGCCTTCTCTCTCGAGGATGTTCTGAATTCGGCTCGTGACATCCTGAAACCTGGCACCAGGGAAGCAACAGACCATCCTCACATCTTGTCTGCCGCCACAGAATCTCCTGTCCGCTCCTCGGACAATGGAGTCACCCACCACTAGGGCTCTGTCCTACGTCGGTCTCGCCGGTCGAGTCCCATCTGTAGGATTGGAGCCACTGACGTGTCCGCCGCTCGGACTGGAAACATCGTCTCCCCGGACAGTTCCCAAGAGGGCGTACCTGTTTTCATTAGGCACAGCCACCTGGGTCTTCTGCACTCCACGATTTCCACCCTTTCTCTCCGCCTTGGTTCTTCCCGTATCCTCGGCGTGACTACCCTACTGGAGATGTATATTTTGGCAAATAATAAAATGTCCTGACAGCTTAAACACCCACTCCCTTTCAATAGGATATTGTCAATTTGCTGAGGTTGATTATGTCCAATTAACAGCTAACAATTATGCCATTCCTTGGCTTGCAATCTGAGTAAAATGTAATTCAAAACCCACGTATGGTTTGCGATTTTTTTAATGATAAATTTTGCTTCTGAGGCGTTTTCTTTTTTATGTAAAAACCAACTTGAGAACCATGGGCGATTTTAAAATTTTGCAGCCAGTTTTATAACTTCTGAAACTTTTTAGATGCCAAAGGAATCAAGAAAAAACACAAATAATGCCTTACTGTTGATGAAATGCAGTGAGTAAATGCGATAATTCCCAATATTTTCAATCTCGATATCTGCACGGCCAATGTTCGCCAAGCACTTTGGCTGTTGTTGTCCCTTCAACTCTTGCTTCTATCTAGCATCATTTCTCCTCCAGTTTTGGAATTCTGAAGTAGGATAAATGTCTCTCACGCTTATCCCGATTTCCATAATTATTTACAGCGCAAAAATTGACCATTTCGACGGTTTTAACGGGCCCGCTACGCTGGAAACAATGGTAAGTGCTTACCTGCAGTTCATCGCGTGTACTCCAGTTGGCGTAGCGTAGCAACAGTATGGGTCAGGGGTCGTGACCCGACTGCCGTGCAACCTCCCTATATTCAATTCAATTCCTTTATTGTCATCTTGCAAGCAACAGTTGTGCAGTGCAAAACGAAAAGACGTTTCCCAGGGAATACCGGAGCATCGCACATGACGTTTAAAACATTTCACACATAATAATAATAATAACACTAAAACAAACCAGTCCCTGATGGAACAGTATAAGTTAAAATAGATACAAACAACGTTAAAATACAGTAAGACCAATCATAAACATGTCGGGGGTGGCTGATTTGAGTGGCCAGTGCCAGTTATTGAAGTGGCCAGTGCCAGTTATTATAGTGTCCGTGCCAAGCCGCAGAATCAGGTGACTGTGAGTACAGAGTGGCTGTTTAGCAGCCTCACAGCATATGGCAGGAAGCTGTTTAGCAGTCTTGTAGTCCGGGCTTTGATGCTGTGATATCTCTTGCCTGATGGCAGGAGATCCAGGTGTATCTGGAGGGGGTGCATTTTGTCCTTGGCAATTTTTGGGGCTTTTTTCCAACAGCGGCTCAGGAACAGTTCTTGTACCGAGGGTAGGGAGACGCCAATGATCTTCTCTGCTCCGCTCACTACCCTCTGCAGAGCCTTCCTGTCCGAGCAGTTGCAGGTTGAGTACCACGTATTTAAACAGTACGTGAGTACAGACTCCACCGTACCCCTGTAGAAAGTCCTGAGGATGTTGGTGGGGAGTGAGGCCTGTTTTAGTTTTCCTCAAGAAGTGCAGTCGCTGATGGGCCCTTTTGATGGTCCCAGTGGTGTTTCCTGGACCAGGTGAGGCTGTCCGTAATTTGCACCCGAGGAACATTATGCTCTCCACTCTCTTCCACTGTGGCGCCACTGATGTTAAGGGGTGCATGCTTTGGCTGCGCCCTCTGAAGTCGACAACCATCTCCTTTGTTTTTTTCCACATTTAGTTCTAGATTATTTTTGCCGCACCAGTCCACTAGTTGTTTTACTTCCTCCCTGTACATTGATTCATCATCTCCG
Source organism: Malacoraja senta (assembly GCA_038087875.1). Taxonomy (NCBI): domain Eukaryota; kingdom Metazoa; phylum Chordata; class Chondrichthyes; order Rajiformes; family Rajidae; genus Malacoraja; species Malacoraja senta. Next base: position 27,223,843 of record CM075979.1, read on the forward strand.
CTGATGAGTCCCACCACTGTTGTGTCATCCGCGAATTTTATGATCATATTGTCCTTGAATCTGGCCGCACAGTCATGTGTGAGCAATGTGAACAACAGCGGGCTGAGCACACAGCCTTGAGGTGAGCCGGTGCTCAGCGTGATCGAGCCTAAAGTGTTCTTGCCCACACGGACTGACTGCGGTCTCTCTGTCAGAAAGTCCAAGATCCAGTGACACAGGGTGGTGTTGAGGCCCAGCAGGGTTAGTTTCTCCACAAGTCTCTGTGGGATGATGGTGTTGAACGCAGAGCTGAAGTCAATGTACAGGATTCTGACGTATGTGTTACTTTTTTCCAGATGTGTGAGCACTGTGTGCAGCGTGGTAGAGATGGCGTCCTCTGTAGAACGGTTGGGGCGATAGGCAAACTGGAGGGGGTCTAACGATGAGGGGAGGCTGGCAGTAATGTGGGGTTTCACCAGGCGTTCAAAACACTTCATTATTATTGGGGTCAGGGCGACAGGGCGGTAATCGTTTAGGCAGGCCACAACTGGTTTCTTCGCTATTGGGATTATTGTACTCGTTTTGAGGCATGTGGGGATAATGGCTTGACTGAGGGAGATGTTATAAATGTCCGTTAGCACATATGCTAACTCCTCAGCACATTCCCTTAAGCACACGTCCTGGGATGTTATCGGGTCCGACTGCTTTCCACGTGTTGACCTTAGACAGGATTCTCCGTGTGTCCATAGGGTCTATGGTCAGGACTGGCTGGTCGGTTTGTATGCAGGGACTGGCTCTCCCCTTGGGTGTGCTGTTTGCTGCATCAAAACGAGCGAAGAAGTTGTTTAGTTCATCAGGGAGAGAAGAATCCGTGTCAGTTACCTGCTGCCTTGCCCTGTACCCCGTCAGTGTTTGGATTCCCTTTCCACATCCTCCTGGTGTCTCCTGTGTCACAGAGGTTGTCCCTGGATTTTTCCCGCGTAGGCACGTTTCGCTGCCCTGATTCCTTGTTCCAGTGCAGTCCTGCTAGATCGAAGAGCGGATGTGTTACCGACTCTGTAGGCTTCAATCACGAGCCCTCAGCAGTGAGCGTACCTCTGCTGTCATCCATTGGTTTTTGATACCACGTGCAGTGAAGGTTTTCATGATGGTGACATCCTCGGTGCACTTGGCAATGTAGCTGGTTACAGTCTCTGCGTACTCCTCGATGTTGATGAGGTCGTCATAGGATGCCGCTGTCCTGAACACATCCCAGTCAGTGTGCAGGAAGCAATCCTGCAGTGCTGAGGCTGCTCCCTCTGCCAGACCCTGGTGTGTTTTCTCTCCGCTCTGACTTGTTTCTGCCGAGGTCTGTAGGCTGGTGTTAAAAACACTGAAATGTGGTCCGAGTGGCCCAGGTGAGGGCGTGGGGCTGCCTTGTAAGCCTCTGGGGGTGTTGGTGTAAACCAAGTCCAAGATGTTCTCTCCCCTGGTCTCAAAATCCACATATTGCTTGAATTTTGGGAGCACCGTCTTAAGGCTGGTGTGATTAAAATCCCCGGCCACCACAATGAAGCTATCAGGATGTTTGGTCTGGAACTCACTGATGGCGTCATGCAGAGCTCCCAGTGATTCGTTGGCCTTAGAATTTACATTATCACTTGGAGCAACATATACAGCCACAACGAAAACAACGGAGAATTCCCTCGGCAGATAGAAAGGCCGACATTTCACGATGAGGAATTCTATCAGCGGAGAGCAGTGTTTCCCGGCTATCGTAGCATTCACACCAGTCCTTGTTTATGTACAAGCACAGGCCTCCACCTCGGCTCTTACCAGAGCCAGCTGCCTCTCTGTCCGCACGGAACGATGTCATTCCCTCCAGCTGTATTGCCGTGTCCTGGGACATTACCGTGGAGCCATGATTCCGTGAAAACAAACACACAGCAGTCTCTAATGTCCCTGTGTGTTTGTTTGTGAGAGTTTGTGTGTGTCTGTGTGTGTGTCTGTGTAAGTATGAGTGTGTGTGTGTGTGTGTTTATGCCTTGTGTGTGTGTGTATGTATGTCTCTGTGTGTGAGTCTGTGTGTGTGTAAGTGTGTGTAAGTGTGTGTGAGTCTGTGTGTGTCCTGAAGTCTGTGTAAGTGTGAGTCTGTGTGTGTGAGTCTTTGTGTGTGTGTGTGTCTGTGTGTGTGAGGTCTGTGTGTGTGTATATGTCTGTGTGT
>CM075979.1:27226224-27254490 GCA_038087875.1 Malacoraja senta
CATTTAAGGGTGAAATTTTAAGAGTACAGAATCTTTATGTCCCTGTTCGGTTGAAAGGAAATAGTAAAAATTGGAAAGAGCCATGGTTTTCAAGGGAAATTGGACACTTGGTTCGGAAAAAGAGAGAGATCTACAATAATTATAGGCAGCATGGAGTAAATGAGGTGCTTGAGGAGTATAAAGAATGTGAAAAGAATATTAAGAAAGAAATTAGAAAAGCTAAAAGAAGATATGAGGTTGCTTTGGCAAGTAAGGTGAAAGTAAATCCAAAGGGTTTCTACAGCTATATTAATAGCAAAAGGATAACAAGGAATAATTGGTCCATTAGGGAGTCAGAGTGGACAGCTATCTGCAGAGCCAAAAGAGATGGGGGAGATATTGAACAATTTCTTTTCTTCGGTATCCACCAAGGAGAAGGGTATGGAATTATGTGAGGTAAGGGAAACAAGCAGAGTAGCAATGGAAATTATGAGATTCAAAGAAGAGGAGGTGCGGACACTTTTGAAAAATATGAAAACGGATAAGTCTCCAGGTCCTGACAGGATATTCCCTAGAACATTGAGGGAAGTTAGTGTAGAAATAGCAGGAGCTATGACAGAAATATTTCAAATGTCATTAGAAACGGGAATAGTGCCGGAGGATTGGCGTACTGCGCATGTTGTTCCGTTGTTTAAAAAGGGTTCTAAGAGTAAACCTAGCAATTATAGACCTGTTAGTTTGACGTCAGTGGTGGGCAAATTAATGGAAAGGATACTTAAAGATAATATATATATAAGCATCTGGATAAGCAGGGTCTGATTAGGAACAGTCAACATGGATTTGTGCCTGGAAGGTCATGTTTGACTAATCTTCTTGAATTTTTCGAAGACGTTACTAGGGAAATTGATGAGGGTAAAGCAGTGGATGTTGTCTATATGGACTTCAGTAAGGCCTTTGACAAGGTTCCTCATGGAAGGTTGGTTAAGAAGATTCAATTGTTGGGTATTAATGGTGGAGTAGCAAGATGGATTCAACAGTGGCTGAATGGGAGATGCCAGAGAGTAATGGTGGATGGCTGTTTGTCAGGTTGGAGGCCGGTGACTAGTGGGGTGCCTCAGGGGTCTGTGTTGGGTCCACTGTTGTTTGTCATGTACATCAATGATCTGGATGATGGTGTGGAAAATTGGATTAGTAAGTATGCAGATGATACTAAGATAGGTGGTGTTGTGGATAATGAAGTAGATTTTCAAAGTCTACAGAGAGATTTAGGCCATTTGAAAGAGTGGGCTGAAAGATGGCAGATGGAGTTTAATGCTGATAAATGTGAGGTGCTACATCTCGGCAGGACAAATCAAAATAGGACGTACATGGTAAATGGTAGCGAATTGAGGAATGCAGTTGAACAGAGGGATCTAGGAATAACTGCATAGTTCCCTGAAGGTGGAATCTCATGTAGATAGGGTGGTAAAGAAAGCTTTTGGTGTGCTGGCCTTTATAAATCAGAGCATTGAATATAGAAGTTGGGATGTAATTTTAAAATTGTACAAAGCATTGGTGAGGCCAATTCTGGAGTATGGAGTACAATTTTGGTCGCCTAATTATAGGAAGGATGTCAACAAAATAGAGAGAGTACAGAGGAGATTTACTAAAATGTTGCCTGGGTTTCAGCAACTAAGTTACAGAGAGAGGTTGAACAGGTTGGGTCCTTTATTCTTTGGAGCGCAGAAGGTTAAGAGGGGACTTGATAGAGGTCTTTAAAATTATGATTGGGTTAGACAGAGTAGACGTGGATAAGCTTTTCCCATTGAGAGTAGGGAAGATTCAAACAAGGGGACATGACTTGAGAATTAAGGGACAGAAGTTTAGGGGTAACATTAGTGGGAATTTCTTTACTCAGAGAGTGGTGGCTGTGTGGAATGAGCTTCCAGTGGAAGTGGTGGAGGCAGGTTCGATTTTATCCTTTAAAAATAGATTGGATGGGTATATGGACGGGAAAGGAATGGATGGTTATGGTCTGAGTGCAGGTAGATGGGACTAGGGGGAAGTAAAAACAAAAGAAAAAAAAAGTGTTCGGCACGGACTTGAAGGGCCGAGATGGCCTGTTTCCGTGCTGTTATGGTTATATGGTTATTTGGAGTCGCTGGGTATCCTGCGCCGCTCAGACAGCCCCTGGGCGTTCCCGCTCCATGTGGTTCCCAAGGCGGACGGTGGCTGGCGCCCTTAGCGGAGACTATCTTCGGCTTAATGATGCCACCATCGCTGACAGGTACCTGGTCCCACACATTCAAGATTTCAGTGCGCACCTCGCCGGGGCTGCGGTGTTCTCCGAGGCCGACCTGGTGTGTGGATACAATCAAATTCCCGTCCACCATGACGACGTGCCCAAGACGGCCATCATAACACCATTCGGCCTTTTCCAGTTCCTGCACATGCCCTTCGGGCTTAAGAACGGTGCGCAGGCCTTTCAGCGGCGTATGCCATGGCCTGGACTTTGTGTTTGTGTACCTCGATGACATTTTGGTGGCAAGCAGCATTGTACCCATCTCCGCCAGCTATGCCAGCGTCTCAGCGATCATGGGCTGGCCATCAATGTTGCCAAATGCCGTTTCGGGGTGACGTCAATTGATTTCCTGGGCCACCACGTAACTCCGCAGAGTGCGGTGCCGCTCCCGGCCAAGGTAGACGCTGTGCGCCAGTTTCCACGACCGGCCACCGTGAGGGGCCTCAAGGAATTTGTCGGGATGGTGGCCTTCTACCACCGTTTTGTACTGTCCGCGGCTAGGATCATGCGCCCGCTGCTTCACCTCATGGCGGGCAAACGAAAGGAGGTCGAATAGACTGACGAAGCGGTGGCGGCGTCCCACCAGGCCAAGGAAGCCCTGGCACATGTGGACATCAGCCAGCATGTGCTACTTGCTCGGCCTCGCACTCGGGGTCGCCCTCCGTTCCGGCCCCTTCCATAAGTGCCTGTGCCGCTACCTTCACCTGGCAGCGTGTCTCTGGTTCCTGCGCCTGCCGTAGTGCGCACACGGCTGGTCGTATCGTACGTCCCCCTGTCCGTTTCGTGCCTCCAGGTCTTCGGGGGGGGTCCTGTGGCGTTTCCTGGAACGTGGGCTACTCCCTGGTTCACCCCCCTCGACACTTAAAGGACTGGTCCGGGGGCGGGGCCCAGCTACGAGTATAAGAGGAGTGGCAGTTTGTCTTCAGTCTCCCACTGAAGCAGAGAGTAGCATGCTGTACTAATTAAAGCCTTTACAGAATTCACCTGGCTACTCGCCTTCATTCCAGGCTTTCCACACACCCGCTACACAACGTGTGCAGTGGAGAATGGCGGTGGTTGATACTCGTCAAGCCCCCTTCTCTCTCTCCTTACGGTGCTGTCGCTTTGTCTCCGTGACACGGCGTAGTTCCATTTCATGAAGTGCAACTCCTTCCTGCACGGATTTCCTCCAGGAGCGCCTATCCAGTGCAACATGTTCCCAGTTGCTTGATGTGATGTGGAACTTCTTCAGACTGTTCTTGATGTCCTTGAAGCGTTTCTTTGGCCTGCCGGGGGCTCGCCAACCTTCCTTCAATTGGGAGTACAGGATTTGTTTCGGGAGACCTGTGTTAGACATGCGGATGACCTGGCCAGTCCATCGAAGTTGGTGCTGCATTATTGTGGTGCTGATGATGGTCATGTTAACTTCCTTCAGAACGCTGATGTTGGTGCGTTTGTCCTCCCAGCTGATCCTCAGAATCTTTCGTAAGGATCTTTGATAGTATTGTTCCAGGGCTCTCTGGTGCCTGCTGTAGGTGGTCCATGACTCGGCTCCATACAACAGGGTGGAGAGCTCAACGGTCTGTAGATCAGCAGCTTTGTTTGAGCCTCGAGGTCTCGGTCTTCAAAGACTCTTTTCCTGAGTCTGGCGTAGGCTCCGCTGGCACAACTCAGGCGATCGTTGACCTCGGAGTCTATGTCAGCTTTTGAGGAAAGAATGCTGCCAAGGTAGGGGAAGTGGTCAAGAGTGGTGTTGTCCACTTTTATAGTGGGCTGGGTAGACGGCTGGTTGGGTGGAGGTTGATGTAGGACCTGGGTCTTCTTGATATTTAAGGCTAGGCCCATGGCTCTGTATGCCTTGGCAAAGGCATTCAGGATGCCCTGGAGGTCTTCTGCAGAGTGTGCTGCAATGGCGCAGTCTTCCGCGTACTGAAGCTCCATGATTACGGTGTTACTGACTTTGCTCTTGGCCTTCAACCTATTATGGTTGAAGAGCCCACTGTCAGTTCTGTAGAGGATTGGGATCCCCTGTGGCAGCTCTTCACCAATGAAGTGAGGTATTGCAGAAATGAAGACGACAAACCGGGTGGGTGCGATGATGCATCCCTATTTGACCCCCGTTTCCACAGTGAAGGGCTCGGACTCAGAGCCGCAGTTGCTGAGCACTGTGACCAACATGCCATCATGTAGAAGCCTCAATATTCTGATGTACTTGTTGTGACAACCGTACCTTGATAGTATGCTCCAAAGAGCCTGGCGGTCTACCGAGTCAAAAGCCTTTGTCAGGTCTATGAAGGCCAAGTACAAAGGCTGCCTTGTTCACGGCATTTTTCCTGGAGTTGGCGTGCTCTGAATATCATGTCTGTTGTACCTCTGGATGGGCAGAAGCTACACTGACAGACAGTGGTAGAAGTCGGTTTGCGAGGACATGAGCAAGGATTTTACCTGTTGTTGACAGGAGCGAGATGTCCCTGTAGTTTCCACATTCAGCCTTGTCCCCCTTCTTAAAAATGATCACTATTAGAGCATCCCTGAGTTCTGAGGGAAGTTCTTCTTTTTCCTAGACCTTGAGGGGTGGGGCGTGGATTTGGTGCAGGAGCTCCGGTCCACCTTCCTTTACGATCTCAGCTGGGATCCCATCTGGACCGGTGGCCTTGTTGTTCTTAAGGCTCTTGATGGCATCTTGAACCTCTGTCATAGTGGGAGGTTCTTTCATGTCTTCTCTGATGGGACTCTGGGGGATGAGGTGGGTAATTTCTGGTTCAGTTGTGCTGTCACGTTTGAGGAGTTCCTGGAAGTGCTCTTTCCATAGGGCGTTAATGGACTCATTGTCCTTCAGCAGTTCTAAGCCTCAAGAGTTCACTGCATGAAGACATACTTCACTTTTTTTATTGCTTTCCTGCTTGATGATATTGGCATGCCTAAACTTTTACATCTTGGGATTCTGAGCATGTGAGGGAGGATCTGATATTGAGTTCAATATTTCAGGTCCTGATACTTTTTACAGCAGAATACATTCATAAATTTGTTATTGTAAAGAGACTGGAGATGAACTGCTCTCTTTAGAGTTTTTGATTCCTTTGGTACCATTATTGTCAACGTTGCACTGAGGGTATGAACAGAACATCCCTCTCTCATCTGCCTCAATGATACAGATAGTTGGTAACAACAACTCTTCCATGCATGATATGCCTTTGTCCTCTTTGATGTAGCATAGTGTAATCTTTCTACAGTAGTGTCATCAGGTACTGGAGAAGTTAGAAATAAAGTCATATATGTAATTAAATGAACAATCTTGCATCAAAACACAAATGTTTCTGAAGTGTCAGGCTGTCACCATGACAGATGACAGTACAGGAATGAAAAGATTTGATTCTGAACTATCCCAGTTTTTATTATCTTTTCCCAAGTAAGATGGGATAGCAGCACATTTGGAAAGTGGTGAAATCATTGGACAAAGTCAGCATGGATTTACGAAAGGTAAATCGTGTCTGACGAATCTTATAGAATTTTTCGAGGATGTAACTAGTAGAGTGGATAGGGGAGAACCAGTGGATGTGTTGTATCTGGACTATCAGAAGGCTTTCGACAAGGTACCACATAAGAGATTAGGATACAAACTTAAATCACACGGTATTGGGGGTTCAGTATTGATGTGGATAGAGAACTGGCTGGCAAACAGGAAGCAAAGAGTAGGAGTAAACGGGTCCTTTTCACAATGGCAGGCAGTGACTAGTGGGGTACCACAAGGCTCAGTGCTGGGACCCCAGCTATTTACAATTTATATTAATGATCTGGACGAGGGAATTGAAAGCAACATCTCCAAGTTTGCGGATGACACTAAGCTGGGGGGCAGTGTTAGCTGTGAGGAGGATGCTAGGAGACTGCAAGGTGACTTGGATAGGCTGGGTGAGTGGGCAAATGTTTGGCAGATGCAGTATAATGTGGATAAATGTGAGGTTATCCACTTTGGTAGCAAAAACGGGAAGGCAGACTATTATCTAAATGGTGGCCGATTAGGAAATGGGGAGATGCAGCGAGACCTGGGTGTCATGGTACACCAGTCATTGAAAGTAGGCATGCAGGTGCAGCAGGCAGTGAAGAAAGCGAATGGTATGTTGGCCTTCATAGCAAGAGGATTTGAGTATAGGAGCAGCGAGGTTCTACTGCAGTTGTACAGGGTCTTGGTGAGACCACACCTGGAGTATTGCGTGCAGTTTTGGTCTCCAAATCTGAGGAAGGACATTATAGCCATAGAGGGAGTGCAGAGAAGGTTCACCAGACTGATTCCTGGGATGTCGGGACTTTCATATGAAGAAAGACTGGATAGACTTGGCTTATACTCGCTAGAATTTAGGAGATTGAGAGGGGATCTTATAGAAACGTACAAGATTCTTATGGGGTTGGACAGGCTAGATGCAGGAAGATTGTTCCCGATGTTGGGGAAGTCCAGGACAAGGGGTCACAGCTTAAGGATAAGGGGGAAATCCTTTAAGACCGAGATGAGGAAAAACTTTTTCACACAGAGAGTGGTGAATCTCTGGAACTCTCTGCCACAGAGGGTAGTTGAGGCCAGTTCATTGGCTATATTTAAGAGGGAATTAGATGTGGCCCTTGTGGCTAAAGGGATCAGGGGGTATGGAGAGAAGGCAGGTACGGGATACTGAGTTGGATGATCAGCCATGATCGTATTGAATGGCGGTGCAGGCTCGAAGGGCCGAATGGCCTACTCCTGCACCTAATTTCTATGTATCTATGTATCTATGTAGATGTAGCATTAAGCTCTTTCTCACTGCTACATTTAAACATGCTAAAGATAGCTGAGGCTTGAATTGGATTGAATTTAAGTCTTGATACAGATAGAACATTTTAAAAACGGTCTTCTGGCCTCCCTCCACTGGCTGCCTGTGTACTTTAGAGTTCGTTTTAAGATTCTTTTATTTGTTTTTAAATCTTTAAATGGTCTCGCCCCACCTTACCTCTCTGAGCTGCTTCATCCCTACGCTCCTGCTCGGTGCCTCAGGTCAGCTGATCAGCTGCTCCTGGAGGTACGGAGGTCTAAGCGGAAGCTCAGAGGGGATAGAGCCTTCTCTGTTGTTGCTCTGACATTATGGAACTCTCTACCTTTGAACATTAGACAGGCCACTTCAGTGTCCATTTTCAAAACTAGCCTTAAAACCCTTTTCTATTCCTTGGCTTTTGACCCTGCATGAGACTGCTCCTGTTTTAGTGTTTTTTTTTATTGTTTTTACTGTCTTTTAATGTTTTTGTTGTTTTGTTTTATGTTTGTGATTGGTCATGTACAGCACTTTGTTGTAATAGTGGTTGTTTTTAAAGTGCTCTATAAATAAAGTTATTATTGTTATATGTGCACTCTTCATATGGTCGATTTTTTTTGTTTCAGGCTAATGTTGAATTTGTCTTAGTGACGAGAAAATCAGATATTGACACTGGCAGAAGTGAACTGGATAGGAGATTTTACCTGCATAAGTTGAGAGAGCGAGGCTTTAGTATAATAGTAAGTAGACAAAGTCAAATGCCATATTAAAGCCATAATAAAAAGATACCAACTGAAATTGAGGTATGAATTTTTAACAATTGGGTTAAAAGAAGCCATTTGGACCCTTGAGTTTATGTTGCTACTCAACAGAGCAATATATTTGGTACTATTCCTTCACTTTATACTCATAATTATGCCATTTTATTTCCTTCATGTGGGTAACCATAGAGTCACAGAGTGATATAGTGTGGAAACAGGTGCTTCATCCCAACTTGCCCACACCAGCCAACATGTCCCAGCTACGCTAGTCCCACCTGCCTGTGCTTGATCCATATCCCTCCAAACCTGCCCTATCCATGTACCTGTCTAGCTGTTTCTTAAATGTTGGGATAGTCTCAGCCTCAACTATCTCCTCTGACAGCTTGTTCCATACACCCACACCCTTTGTGTGAAAAAGTTAACCTTCAGATTCCTATTAAATCTTTTCCCCTTCACCTTGAACCTATGGTCCTCGATTCCCCTAGAGACTCCCCAAGAGACTCTGCATCTCTTTTGTACACCTCTATAAGATCACCCCTCATCCTACTGTGCACCAAGTAAAAAAAAAATCAGCTTCTCCAACCCAACACATCATAATGCCTCGGCAAGGCTGCCAGCATAATCAAGGACCAGTCTCACCCTGGTCACTCTCTCTTCTCTCCTGCCCTGACAGCCAAGAGATACAGAAGTTTGAAAACACACACCTCCAGATTCAGGAACAGTTTCTTCCCAGATGTTATCAGAAAACAGAACGGTCCTGTCATCAGCTAGCGTGCAGTCCTGATTTCCCATCTAACCCAATGGAGACCTTTGAACTATCTTCAATTGGACTTTATCGGACTTCAATGTTATATCTTGTACTGAATGTTGTATCCTTTATCTGTGCGCTGTTGGCGTCTTCATTGTATTCATGTTTTGTCTTTTTCTGACTGGATAGCACACAAACAAAAGCTTGTCACTATTCCCATGAATACGTGATTTTAATAAACTAAACTAAACCGAGGCAAAATTGTTCATCATGAGAACTATTCTCTTCCTAAAACTATTATAGAAAACCTTCTCTTCACCCTCTCAAAGGAGCTTGCATCCTTTGTAGAATTTGTTGACCATGCAGTACTCTAATTGTAGTTAAATCAGAGCTTAGTGGCAGTTCAGCAATATTTCTCTGCTTTTACACAAATTCCCTTATTTACAAAGCCAAATATCCTATAGGCTATCTTTCTCAATATGTCCCACCATCTTCAAAATATTCTGTTTATGAAACGTATTATTTCCCTATTCCTCCATTCACTTTAGATTTTACACACTTAAGTCTGTGTTGCCTCTCTATATCTATAGAGACATATCTATATTAACTTCCAGTTGCCACATGTTGACCTGCTGACCAATTTTTAACAACACCTATTACCTCCAACATCTCTGATTTTGCTGATATTTTAACAGCTTCATGCTGCTTGGTATTCATCATCTGTATTTATACATAAAATGCTGGAGTAACTTAGTGGGACAGACAGCATCTCTGGATAGGAATGGGTGACGTTTTGGGTCGAGAGCATTTTGTGTCTATCTTCAATGTGAACCAGCATCTGCAGTTCATTCCTACACATTTGGTATACATCATCTTTTGGGTCCAAAGATTTATTTTAGAAACAAGGAACTGCAGATGCTGGTTTACAAACATTTCTTACCTCCCCAACTGATTATCCTGCCTTTTATCTCAGAAGAAGAAAAATAATTCCATGGAACAATTTTGAAGAGAAATATAGTAATCTCCAGTTGCCTTTACTCAACATTTCTATGCAGATTATCTAGTTATCAATCTGCTGTGTGTGGAACCTGCTGTGCTGAGTGTTACAGCTCAGAGTTATATTATTCTGACTTCTCCAACTCTGCCCCATCTGCTCCCAAAATAAGGCTTTCCACTCTAGAACATCCAAGATGTCGTCTTTCCAGTAAAAATGTTTCCCCCTTGTAGTGCATGGAACCCATATCCGTAACTCCTCTGTGTTCTGCAAGTGTGTTCTCGTTGATCTCCCCCCCCCCCCCCCCCAACAATACAAAGATAAGGATCCCCTGGTCATTACTTTTCACCCCACCAGCCTTTGCATACAACGCATTATTCACCGACATTTCCGCCAGCTGCAACATGATCCCACTACCAGTCACATCTTCCCATCTCACCCCATTCCGCTTTCCATAGAGACCACTCCCTCTGCAACTCCTTGATTCACTCATCCCTTCCGCACAACCACCATCCCCCCTGATACTTACTTCCTCGACCACAGGAGATGTAACTCCCTATACATTTCCTCTTACTTCTATCCATGGATCCCAGCAGGTTTTCCAGGTGAACAGAGGTTCACATGCACCTATTTTAACCTTGTACTGCATTCCGTGCTCATTCCGTGCCATTTCAGCAAACACTTGTGCCTGCTGGATCTCCTGGTTGCTAACCATTTTAATTCCCACTCCCATACTCACCTTTCTGTCCTTAACCTCTGCCACTGCCAGAGTGAGGCCTCACTCATATCAGAGGAACAATACCTCAGATTCTGCTTGGGTAACTTGCCACCTAATGGTATGAACATTAAATTCTCCAATTTCAAGTAATACGCCCTTTTCTTTCCCCCTTACCCAGATGTGCACACATTTCTCTCAACATTCCCCCAGCCCGAGTCATCCTATTCCTTTCCTCTCCTGACCACACTCATCTCCCATCCCTGAGTCCTCCATTTCCATTTTCTCCCCTCTCCCCCATCTCCATCCACCCATATTCTTCCCTCTGGCTTTATACTTCACTCCTCCCTTGGAAGTCCCTTTGGATTGGGGATAGCGTCCACTCTAATGGCAGGTGGAGCAGGAGATGGAGCAAGATGACTGAACTTTATTGCCTTCCATCACAGTGAGGAATGTTGATTCCACTGTGGTGGATGTTTATGTTAAATTTTATTGTGTATTGTGTTCTTTTTACTTGGATGGCTGTATGGTAACTCAAATATCACTGTTACTTAATTGGTGCATGTGACAATAAATGTGAACTTGAACTTGAGGTATTTGATGGCAGGCAAGTCGTTCGGAGGTTGGATGATCCTTCAATTTCTACAAGGCCAGGACCAATATAAATAGAAAAATAGATGTTTTTAAGATGAGTGCTGACAATGGTGGTCTCAAATGATGAAGTACAGTGCATGAGAATGAGGAAAGATTGATAGTACTAAGAAGCAGTGATAGATTAATTTGAAACCAAAACATCACACATGAGTTTTTCAATGTTTCCTCAGAAAAAAGAAGATGACTGCAATATATTCTTTGGACTTCAAGCCCCTGGTACATTATTTGATAAATATATATATCTTCTGGATATAACTGAACGGACAAGTAGCACGACTGGACTAGACACAGTCTCAAAGTCAACCAGGTATCACTGATATCCAAGCGCAAAATATTTATTTTGAGAATATTTTCTATTGCTCATTAGTATAACAGCCTACTTGCCCTTATGAGAAATTAGGTATTTTGAGTTCAGTAGGCCGTGTGATTCAAAAATGGTTAGACTTATGCTAATGTGAATTTGAATATTCACCTTCTCCATATGCATCTATACAATAGATAATAGACAATAGATGCATGAGTAGGCCATTCGGCCCTTCGAGACAGCAGCGCCATTCAATGTGATCATGGCTGATCATCCCCAATCAGTACCCCGTTCCTGCCTTCTCCCCATATCCCCTGACTCCGCTATCTTTAAGAGCCCTATCTAGCTCTCTCTTGAAAGTATCCAGAGAACCAGCCTCTACTGCCCTCTGAGGCAGAGAATTCCACAGACTCACAACTCTTTGTGTGAAAAAGTATTTCCTCATCTCCGTTCTAAATGGCTTACCCCTTATTCTTAAATTGTTGTCCCTAGTTCTGGACTCACCCAACATCGGGAACATGTTTCCTGCCTCTAGCGTGTCCAAACTCTTAATAATCTTATATGTTTCAATAAGATACCCTCACCCTTCAAAATTCCAGAGTATAAAAGCCCAACTGCTCCATTCTCTCAGCATATGACAGTCCCGCCATCCCGGGAATTAACCATGTAAACCTACGCTGCACTCCTTCAATAGCAAGAATGTCCTTCCTCAAATTAGGGGACCAAAACTGCACACAATACTCCAGGTGTGGTCTCACTAGGGCCCTGTACAACTGCAGAAGGACCTCTTTGCTCTTATACTCAACTCCTCTTGTTATGAAGGCCAACATGCCATTCGCTTTCTTCACTGCCTGCTGTACCTGCATGCTTACTTTCACTGACTGATGAACAAGGACCCCCAGATCCCGTTGTACTTCCCCTTTTCCCAACTTGACTGCATTTAGATAATAATCTGTCTTCCTGTTTTTGCTACCAAAGTGGATAACCTCACATTTATCCACATTAAACTGCATCTGCCATGCATCTGCCCACTCACCCAACCTGTCCAGGTCACCCTGCATTCTCATAGCATCCTCCTCACAGTTCACATTGCCACCCAGCTTTGTGTCATCTGCAAATTTGCTAATGTTACTTTGAATCCCTTCATCTAAATCATTGATGTATATTGTAAATAGCTGCGGTCCCAGCAACGAGCCTTGATGTACCCCACTAGTCACTGCCTGCCGTTCTGAAAGGGAACCGTTAATCTCTACTCTTTGTTTCCTGTCTGCCAACCAATTTTCTATCCATGTCAGCACTCTACCCCTAATACCATGTGCCCTAATTTTGCCCAACATTCTCCTGTGCTGCGAGTGCAACAAGTTTCGTTCCGATTGGTAGTATATTATAAAAGTTAGCGAGGTTTAAAAATCATTAAAAAACGCGCGTGAGCAGATCGATCTCCTCTCCAGCGCAATTGTAGCTGCTAGAGCTTCCGGGCCGAGCCAAGGATCCGAGGCCTGGCTCTTTTTATTTATTTTTATATTTTTATTTTATTAGAAGTAAGTACAGTCATATGGCACCAAAGTGCCTAATATATATTGACATATTACATTTTATGTACAGCTTCTTATTTTTTTAAAATAATGAAAAAGAAAAAGAGAGAATAGATAATAAAAGATAGAAAAACGTGTGATATATAGTGTGTGAGAAGGAAAAAAGGGTGAAAGAAGAAAAGTGAAGAAAAGAAGATAGAAAGAGAAAGAGTAGAAAGTAAGAGATTAAGGAGATCGTTATTTATATTCTTGACCATCCCTCACCCAGTCCTGGAACAGTTAGCTTCTACGATTCTGTTGCAACATATGCTTCCAAAAAGTCGACAAATGGAGACCAACTCGTTAAGAATTGGTCTGATTTATCTATTAGGAGGAATCGCATTTCCTCAAGATGTGCGGTGTCCAACATGTTTGAAATCCACATTTTAAGCGTTGGTATGGGTGTATTCCAAAATTTAAGTATACGTTTTTTTGCCGTTATTAACCCATAATTAAGAAATAAATTTTGAGATGAGTTCAATTTATTCCCATCTTCCATTACTCCAAATATAATCATTTCAGTATTAGGTTCCATTTTTATCTTGAATAATTTTGTAAATATTTCAAAAATATCACTCCAGAATTTATTACGTTTTATGCAGGAAACAAAAGAGTGTGTTATAGTTGCATTTTGGGATAAACATTTATCACAAATGGGGGAAGTATTTGGATAGAATTTATTCAATCTAGTTTTTGAATAATATAATCTATGTAAAATTTTAAATTGAATTAAATTATGTCTTACATTAATTGAACATTTGTGTATATATATCAAATACTTTTCCCATGTTTCCTTCGTGATTTTTATCATTAATTCTCGTTCCCACTCTTCTCTAAGTGCCTCTGTTGATGGTAGGTCTATATTTAAAATACTATTATATAAATATGATATTAATTTCTGTGAGTCAGCCTTAATATTCATTGCTTCTTCCAGTGGATCTAAAGTTATGTTTTGATATCTTTGAATGTATTTCTTCATGAAGTCGCAAATCTGAAGATATTTAAAATATTGGTTATTTTTCAGTTTAAATTTTAATTGTAATTGTTGGAATGATAACAGATTTCCCATTTCATACATATCACCAATCCTTTTAATTACCATTCTTTCCCATTGATTATATGTTTTATAAATCCAATAAAGGATTATTCACTATTGGCATTAACAATGCTAAGTTTCTTAATTTTAAAGATAATTTTATTTGTTTCCAAATTCTTATTGTATCATGTATAATTGGGTTATTCTTATATATTGTGTTGTTCAGTTTTATCGGGTAGAATAGGATCGCTCCTATGTTACAAGGAGAACAATCCTCTTTCTCCATTCTTATCCATTCTGTCTGTTGGATAGAACTGTCCAACCAGTAAATTATATTCTTAATATGCACTGCCCAATAATAATACAAAAAGTTCGGAAGTGAAAGTCCCCCAACATCTTTTGGTTTACACAAGTGTTTTCTTTGGATTCTGTGTGATCTATAGTCCCAAATAAAATTAGTAATATTAGAGTCTAGTTTAAAAAAAAAAAAAATTGGTATATATAATGGTATAGATTGAAATAGGTATAATAATTGTGGTAAAAATATCATTTTTATAGCGTTTATTCTACCTATTAATGATAACGGAAGTGTTTTCCAGAATTTAATCAACGTGTTGAGTTTATTTAATAAAGGCATAAAATTAGCATTAAATAATGCTTTATATTTTCTAGTAATTTGAATACCCAAATACTTAAATTTTTCTGTTGCGATTTTAAAGGGGAATTTTAATAGGTGTGTAGATTCTTGAGGTTTTAACGTCATGATTTCACTTTTATTCCAATTCTATATCCAGAAAAGGAACCGAATTCCTCTATTAAATTTAATAAGTTTGGTATGCTCGTTTGTGAATTTGTAATGTATAAAAGTATATCGTCTGCATATAATGAAATTTTATTATTTGAGTCCCTAGTATTATATTCCTGAATATTCGGATGAATTCTTATACTTTCAGCCAGGGGCTCTATCATAAGGGCAAATAGCAGAGGTGATAACGCACATCCCTGCCTATTGCCCCTTGATAATTGAAATTTTTGGGATAACATATTATTGGTTAATATTCTTGCCGTCGGTTTATCATATAATAATTTTACCCATACAATAAAATTCTCTCCCATATTAAATTTTTGCAGTACTTTATATAAATACTGCCACTCTACCTGATCAAATGCTTTCTCTGCGTCCAGAGAAACAATTGATATATCTTCTTCCTCTGTTTTATGTGAGTACATTATATTAAACAGGCATTTCAAATTATTAAATGAATGTCTTTTGGGTATAAACCCCGTTTGATCAGGATTTATCAATTTACTAATGTATTTGCTCAATCTTCTTGCTAAAGTCTTTGCTAATATTTTCTGATCTGTATTTAAAAGTGATATAGCTCTATATGAGCCCGGTTCATCTAAATCTTTATCTTTTTTTGGTATAAGCGTAATAGTTGATTCAGCTAATGTTTCTGGTAATTTATTTTCTTTAAAGGCGTGAGTATATAAATTAAGTAAGTATGGAGCCGTTATCTCGTGAAATCTTTTATAAAATTCGTTACTAAAACCATCTGGTCGAGGCGTCTTACCATTTTTCAACGATTTTATTGTTTCACCTATTTCTTCAAGTGTAATTTGAGCTCATAATTCCTCTTGTTCCAAAAGATCAAGTTTTGGAAGATTACAGTTATCTAAAAAATTTATAATTTTACTATCTTCTATGTTAGTTTTAGATGTATATAAATTTTGATAAAATTGAGCAAATCTATTGTTAATATCCTTAGGTAATATTAGTAATTCACCTTTCTCTGATTTAATTTTAGTGATAGTGTTTTCCTTTTCTTGTTTTTTCAATTGACGAGCAAAGAGTTTATGTGGTTTATCACCAAATTCGAAATGTTCCTGTTTTGTAATTTGGAATAATCTTATTACTCTTGCCGATAAAATTCGATTAAGTTTAAATTTCAGTAGTATTATTTTATTATGTTTATCTGTAGTTGGATCTTTGGCATTATCTAACTCTAATTGTCTAATATCTTGTTCTAGCATCAGTTGTTCTGTCTTATTATTTTTATTTTGAAAAATTTGATATGAGATTATAACTCCTCTGATAAATGCCTTGAAAGTTTCCCATAATAAAGAAGGTGAAATACCTGGTGTTTCATTTGTCTCAAAAAAAAGTTTCATTTGTTGTTTTAAATATTTATAACCTTGTGGGTCGTTTAGAATTTGTGTATTAAACCTCCAAAAAGATTTTTTACCCGGCATTTCCTCAAATTTTAATAGGAATGTCAACGGAGAATGATCGGAAATAATACTGGTGTGGTATGAAGGATTAATTGTATATGGAATTAATTTTATATCCACTAGCCTGGCTCTAAGGGCTCCGACGGCTGATGCTCCGGGGCACGCAAGAAGGGTGAGGAGCGGCAACCTCGAGTTCCTGGGGAGGTGAGGAGGGAGTGTCAGGGAGGAGAGGGGATAGATGGAGAGGAGGGGAGTAGGGAAGGGAGAGGAGTTATGGAGGGAGTGACTGAGGGTAGGGAAAAGGAGAAGTGAGGGAGGGATTGGGGGAGGGTAGGAGGAGAGGGAAAAGAAGAGGGAAGAGGTGAGGAATGAGAGTGGGGGAGGAGGGGGAATAGAGGAAGAGGGGCGAGTAGAGGATGGGGGAGTGGGGAATAGAGCGAGAGGGCAGTGGGGGAGGTGAGGAAGGATAGTGGGGGGATAGGGGAGGTGAGGGGTGGGGATAGAGGGATAGGAGGGGGGTAGGGAGAGGAGTTATGGAGGAAGGGAGGGTGTGACTGAGGGTAGGGGAAAGGAGAGGGAGCGAGGTGAGGGAGGGATGGGGGAGGGGAGGATGAGAGGGGAAAGAAGAGGGAAGGTGAAGAGGAGAGGAAGAGAGTGCTAGGGATGAGGGGAAATGAGCTGCGCCTGTGCAGTTGGGGGCTATGGGTGAGTCGTGGAATATTGCGTTGGGGGACCAATCCTGTGTGACGGACCCGATGGGTCCCACTTAGTCTAGTCATAAATAAAACTGAGGGTAGATTGCACATCTAGGAATCCTGACTGCATTGAGAGTTTTATTTGCTTAAATTGCTGCATATTTAATATTGGTTTTGAGATGTTTACTTAATCCAAATAGGCAAAGTTGCTCAAATTAGTGATGGTTTTGTATAGGTATTCCCACAATGTACGTGGATTTTCCCGTCCTACATTCAAAAGTACTTTAAAACACGCCTTCTCCACCCATACAGTGGCTTGCAAAAGTATTCATACCCCTTGAACTTTTCCACATTTTGTCACGTTACAACCACAAACGTAAATGTATTTTATTGGGATTTTATGTGATAGACCAACACAAAGTGGCGCATAATTGTGATGTGGAAGGAAAATGATACATGGTTTTCAAATGTTTTTACAAATAAAAAACTGAAAAGTGTCGCGTGCAAAAGTATTCAGCCCCCTTTACTCTGATACCCCTAAATAAAATCCAGTGCAACCAATTGCCTTCAGAAGTCACCTAATTAGTAAATAGAGTCCACTTGTGTGTAATCTAATCTCAGTATAAATACAGCTGTTCTGTGAAGGCCTCAGAGGTTTGTTAGAGAACATTAGTGAACAAACAGCATCATGAAGCCCAAGGAACACACCAGACAGGTCAGGGATAAAGTTGTGGAGAAGTTTAAAGCAGGGTTAGGTTATAAACAAATATCCCAAGCTTTGAACATCTCACGGAGCACTGTTCAATCCATCATCCGTAAATGGAAAGAGTATTGCACAACTCCAAACCTACCAAGACATGGCCGTCCACCTAAAGTGACAGGCCGGGCAAGGAGAGCATTGATCAGAGAAGCAGCCAAGAGGCCCATGGTAACTCTGGAGGAGCTGCAGAGATCCACAGCTCAGGTGGGAGAATCTGTCCACAGGACAACTATTAGTCGTGCACTCCACAAATCGGGCCTTTATGGAAGAGTGGCAAGAAGAAAGCCATTGTTGAAAAAAAGCCATAAGAAGTCCCGTTTGCAGTTTGCCACAAGCCATGTGGGGGACACAGCAAACATGTGGAGGAAGGTGCTCTGGTCAGATGAGACCAAAATTGAAGTTTTTGGCCTAAATGCAAAACGCTATGTGTGGCGGAAACCTAATTGCACATCACCCTGAACGCACCATCCCCACTGCGAAACATGGTGGTGGCAGCATCATGCTGTGGGGATGCTTTTCTTCAGCAGGGACAGGGAAGCTGGTCAGAGTTGATGGGAAGATGGATGGAGCCAAATACAGGGCAATCTTGGAAGAAAACCTGTTAGAGTCTGCAAAAGAGTTGAGCCTGGGGCAGAGGTTCACCTTCCAGCAGGACAACGACCCTAAACATACAGCCAGAGCTACAATGGAATGGTTTAGATCAAAGCATATTCATGTGTTAGAATGGCCCAGTCAAAGTCCAGACCTAAATCCAATTGAGAATCTCTGGCAAGACTTGAAAATTGCTGTTCACAGACGTTCTCCATCCAATCTGACTGAGCTTGAGCTATTTTGCAAAGAAGAATGGGCAAAAATTTCAGTCTCTAGATGTGCAAAGCTGGTAGAGACATACCCCAAAAGACTTGCAGCTGTAATTGCACCGAAAGGTGGTTCTACAAAGTATTGACTCAGGGGGGCTGAATACTTTTGCACGCGACACTTTTCAGTTTTTTATTTGTAAAAAAATTTGAAAACCATGTATCATTTTCCTTCCACTTCACAATTATGCACCACTTTGTGTTGGTCTATCACATAAAATCCCAACAAAATACATTTACGTTTGTGGTTGTAACGTGACAAAATGTGGAAAAGTTCAAGGGGTATGAATACTTTTGCAAGCCACTGTATATGGACTACATAAACTTCATGATAGACTGGTCTCGAAGGTTAGATCACATTGGATCTGGGGTGAACTAGCCAATTGGATACAAAATTGGCTTGGTAGATTGGAGGTCTGTCACCCGCTGTGTGCCGGTTTGACATCTATAATAATGATTTTAATGGGAATGTATGGTTCTTATTAGTCTGTATGGTTCTCATGATTAGTATGTTTTAAATGCCACTAATATTGTTGGTATAATTGACTGTGGAAGGTTACAATAGGATTTCAAACAACTGGGAAAGTGTCCCAAGAAATGGCAGGTGGAATCTAGCTTGTTTAAGAATGAACATTGCACTTTGCTAAGTTAAAACAGGGCAGGACTGCACGGTGAATGGCAGTGCTGCTTAGAGTGTTATATAACTGAGGGGTACAAGTACGTAGTTCTCTGAAAGTGGACACAGAGGTAGACAGAGTGGTGAATAAGGTATAGTGGCGAGTTTGGTATTCCGACTGCGCATGCCCATGTCATCGGTCACTCGCTATAAACATTATCGGCAGCTGTGGTGCTGCGTTGTGTGCAGGTCTGCATTTCATCCATGGTCGGGGTTGGCCCCAGGTCTCCGTCGCTGCAGGCGCTCTCGAGTTGCTGCTGGACTGTCCCTGTCCCCTCCCATGTGTCCCACCTGTCCCTTCCCTGTCCGGGGTGGCCCTGGGCTGACAGGGCCGTGGCGGCCCCGGACTTGCAGCCAGCGCGAGGGGGGGAGCTGGCTCCGGCTCGGCTCTGCTGCGGTTCCTGGGGGTCCTATTCCCTGGCGGGCCAGAGACCGTCGGCTGCGCCTCTCACCTTGTCCAATGGCTGTTGGTTGGCCCCTTCGGTGCCGGCGGAGGCCGAGCGCCGGTCATCAACGGAGATGCACACAAGGTGCTGCGGTGGCTCGGCGGGTCAGGCAACATTTCTGGAGAAGGGTCTCAGTTCGAAACGTCACCCACGTTGAGTTGCTGCACCATTTTCTGTGTGTCTCCGTTGATGGCTGTGGCCCATGCTGGGGGGGTTGGCCGGCGGCCGCTGGGTGGGGCAAGGGGTGCGGCTGGTGGTCCCCGGCCCGTCGGGGAGCGGATTCCTCGGGAGTTGGAGTGGAGTTGGGCTGGAGTTGGCGCTTCTTCTCCGCGCTGGTGGTGGGCCTGGGGCCGCTGCTGCACCGGGCTGGCGTCCCGTCGGTCCGGGGCTGTCGGTTGGCCCGGCGGAGTTGAGCTGGAGATCGCGCTTCTTCTCCGTGCTGGGTATGGGCCTGGGGTTCGCCGATGTGGTTCACTGGCTGCCCTCTGGGCGGGGATGGGACACTCGGGGGATGGGGGGGGGGGATGGGTGGGGTGGGGAACGGACGGTCCAGTGGCGGTTCAGCAGAGCTTGCGGCGCCGGGGACCTGGGTTCGATCTTGGCTGCGGATGAGGTACGGATCTGTGTGCGCGCAGCTGCCAAGAATGTGTCTCCGCCGGTCCAGTCTCTGCCGGTCCAGTCTCCCCCCTGTCTCCCACTCGCATCTGCCCCCTCTCTTTCACTGTTACACCCCGCTCTCCTGCTACTGGCACCCCCGTTCCTCAGATTAAATATATTTTTACACATAAAACATAAATAAAGATAAGAATTTATACACAGTTTGTACAGCCAGCGCTTCGTTCGCTTTTTCATTATAGCGAGTGACCTTTGACAAATCCCATGATTCCTTGCGTTTTTCGGAATACCAAGCTTGCATATTGGCATGCTTGCCTTTGTCAGCCTGGGCATTAAATAGAGTCAGGATGTTGTGTTACAATTTAACGAGACATTGGTGAGACCACTCGAAGTATTTTATACAGTTCTAGCCATTGAGCTTATTGAAGGTTGTCATTAAGCTGGAAAGGGCGCAGAAAAGATATGGGCCAAAGCAGCCAAATGGGATTAGCTCAGGTGTGCAGCTTGTTTGGCATGGCCGAATTGGGTCAAAAGGCCTGTTTCCATGCTGTATAACTCTGACTCCAGGTTTGAGAATGAAATATCCCATTAATAAGCTTTGCTTTTACATAGACCGTTAACAGTGGCAAAGTGTTTATGGATGTTGAAATAGCATAGCTGCTAAGCGATTTATTAATGATCCCCAAGAATCGACACACAGAACTGAGTTAAATTTAAATGATTGGAAAAACCACTATCCATAAAGTTGAGAATACCTATGCAAAGCTCTGAACAGTTATGCAGAGCGGGTCAGTGGACTAATCAAAAGACTAAGTTAAGAAAATTTGAATATGATCAAAGATATATACATTGGAACATTACAAAAGAATATAAAAAATAGTGAAACAGTAAAGATAATAGTTCAAATGAAACCAAACTTCTGACCTCCTGATTTTTAACTTCTGAGTGTGAAGAGAGATTGCTGTGCATAGTTATCTTTTGAGTTTTAAGTGGTAAAGGAGAGCATTGGAATTGTTTGCAGTTGGATGATACATTGAATGGGAAGGATTATAGGAATTCTATGTATCCATGATGCTGTTGAATTAATCCGAGCTGTGAATAGTTATTTACTAAATTTCTATTCACACTATCAGACAACAAATGGGGTGGGAGATTGCAACCTTCACGTGGTCCAAGAGCGGAACTCGCTATCAAAACATGGAGGGGACGGGGGAAGCAATTTTTTGGCGGCCGCGCGCGCGCATGCGCACTCGCACACGCACGCGCGCGAGGCTTCGGAGGCTCAATCCAGCGATAAATGCAGCTCAACTGCCTGTCTCGCCGGGTTAACCTACAGCGCTGCCTGGACTGACGGGATACCAGCGCTGCTTCTCCGCGCTGGCCATATTTCCCGCAAGCCCATGCAGGTTTACCTGGCGGGACAGGCAGAGTGAGCTGGGTTTAGCGCTGCTTCTCTGCGCTGGCTGTGGGCCTGGGGGCACAGCTCGCGTCTGACTCCCGACCTCTGGCCACCCGTGGGGGGGAGGGGGCACTCGGGACAGAGCCGGAGACCCGGCCGGGATCGATCCTGCCTGCGGATGAGGCGCAGGTCTGTGCCACGTCTCCCTCCTCCAATCGCCGCGCTCTATCCTCAGTCCCACCCTCCCCCCCCCCACTCCTCCCTCCTCCAATCATCGCGCCCTCGATCATCAGTCCCACCCCCACTGTCTCGCGGAAAGTGGAGATTTTAAAATACGGATGACAAAAACTTGGTGGGGTTGTCCCCCACCTCTCAAAACATGGGGGGGACGTGTCCCCTCTGGCCCCCCCTGGGTTTTACGCACCTGACGTGGTCCTCCCTGTTTCGATGAATGCAATCAACCTGGTGTGTACAATCAAATAAGATCAAATAGAACAAGTTGTCCTACATCTTTAGGCTGTGCACGCCATAAGCAAGAAGAAGATACATCAAACCACATTAGTCACTTTAAAAATGTAACAATTCCTTTTTATTATGTATGCGGGAGTGGGTAAGAACACACGAGTATGGCTGCATACTCGTTGCCCCTCGCGGCCCTAAATGAATTGCATTAAGCACAACTAGTACATTTATTCATGCTTTTGCACCTGCAATTACACAGTCAACCAGTACATTCGTTAACACATTGTGTCAGCATACCCGTTGTTTGTGTTAGCCCCAGTTAAAGGCCTGTCTCACGAGTTTGCGGTCATTGGCGGTGAAACAGGAAGTATCTACCACTCGTGGACCGCCAGAGACCGCGGGTTCAGTCAAACGCACACTGCCGGGGCCGTGCGGTGTTGGTCCCAACAAAAAGCGGTGCTCACAAAAAACCAACTATGTCGAAAAATCTTTTCCTACCGCACAGCCGCCGCCAGTGAGGCACGTGTGCGGCACGGGCACCGCCACAGCCGCCGCCAGTGAGGCACGTGTGCGGCACGGCCGCCGCCACAGCGCCGCGATCACCACTACCGCCGCCACAGCCCCGCGATCCGAAAGACGTCGTCGCGTTGCGCGATGATGTCATCACGTAGCGCGTTGCGTTGCGTGATGTTGTCATCACCCGGCGCCGCAAGCTTGTGGAACCGGCCGTATGGAGATCACTCGGCCCCCGCGCAGCATCCGTGCTGCGCTCTCGCGGTTGACGTGCGGTCCCCTCTTCCGGCGACGCCGCGCTTCACCGCCAATGACCGCAAACCCGTGGGACAGAGCCTTTACTCATCTTGTTTAGATCAGACTTGTCTCACAAAGTGGTTTGACTTAGCCATTTGGCACCTTATCTTTTAGTTCCCACATCATAAATCTATTCCCTTTGTCATGTATCCCATCTACAATTTCAGTTACTAACAGCAGTTTATTTAGTTTCCAGTATATGCCCTGCATGCGCTGTTCCTCTGTCTGTACACCCTTAACCCTTTCCGTTCTAAACTCTTTCATACCCTCCTTTTATGTTTACATGATAACAATCAAATTCCCTGCGAAGTGGTCAGATACACTGTATAACAAATATCAACACAAGCACCAACAGAAAAATAGAGGTGTAATTTAGTATGGTCCCCCAGAGACCCCCAAACCAGCTAAATGGCCACCAGCTGCCCCCATCATTGTAGCCATGCATCTGGCTCCCAATTTTCCTGATTTGTTTAACTTCCTGGGAAATGTGGGCAGCTAGGTTAGTAATGTTAGAGGACTCATCAGGGACATAGGTGCAACCTTATTATAGCACAGGTTCCTCCTTTTGTGGCATAATAAAATCCAAGGCCAACCGATTCTGCAGGGCTATTGTGCGAAGTGCAACCATTTCAACTGTCATGAATGAGAGGGCCTTTTGCGTGTAGGTAAAGGCGTCCGCAGTTTCATTCGCCAGTTTTTCCTGTACGGAGGCCATATTAATCAATTCCCGTGAGATGCGGCCTGTCCAGTAGAGTGGGAAGGCGATCATCCAGAATCACTGTGACTCCGATATACTTCGCTTAGCCCTCATGGGGGTATACAATTCAGTTAGGTGTTACACAGCTCACATGTGAGGGACAACAAAGGCTAAATAACAGCATCCCCTCCAGTTGTGGTTTGGCTGGTCAACCTTTCCCAGTTCTTCTCATCCTCGGGTGGCATACCAGGCAACCATGGGTATGCCCAGGTTCCGCATACAAAATACATCCCATTTATTGGACGCATTGGGTCCCCAGCACTAACCTTGGTGCAGGTACTGTTTTATTGTGAAAACAGTGTAAGGCCAGAATCTCAATAAGATTAAGGGGTATTGTTGAGAGGGGTATTCCTCCTCCACCATTATAAGGGATGTGCATACATACCCAGCATGCACGTATATTATCACGGAGGGCGAATTCATAACTCATAGACAGAAACACATTATTTTCCCAGGTCCAGCCCATCTGGACCAACTCCAGGACAAAAAGGAGGGTCAACAGCCCCATTGTCCTTTCTTGGTTCTCCGATCCATTTACAGTCAGTCAGATGTATCCAACGGGGGTGGTCTTCAATCATCACGGCAGTTGGTGTTGTTGGTAGCACCTGGTACAGTCCCTTCCAATGTCTTCTGATCCCAGTACCTTATCAGTATGTAGTCTCCTGGTAGTATGGACTCGTCCCTGTGTTCAACTGGTAATGGCTTCTGTGCCTCTCGTACCTGGGAATGCAGACCTGGCAAGGCATGCGATAATTGCTGTGCATATTAAATTAATTCACCGCTGAGGGCCTGTAGGTCAAAACTAACTTCCACACTTTTAGTTGCACCTCAGGGGGTACGTAGCGGCCGCCATACATTATTTCGGTCTGTGTTAGTTTAGTAGCACCGTGTGGGGTCACCCTCATTTCAAGGAGGGCCAACTTCTGGTAGGTTCATAACGTCCTATTATCAGTTCAAAAGATATTAACCCTGTCTCTCTAGCTGGGGTTGTTCTGAACCATCAGAATGGCTTGGAATACCTTAACCCATTCCTGTCCAGTCAAGTCTTTACTTAAACTCTTTAGTGTCCTATTCATTCCCTCCACTAATCCAGAACTCTGCGGGTGATGGGGGATGTGAAATAACTCTTAAACTACTTGCAAGGCAGAAGCCTCCTTCATCACCTACCCCTTGAAATGTGTTCCCTGATCAGAGTCTATCTGAAGATGGACCCCCACCTAAATATTAACTCTTTGACTCCATATCACAATTCTAGCTGTTCTATCCTGGCATGGGAATACCTTTACCCAGTAGGTAAAGTGATGAACCAGTACTAAATAGTACCTTTTATTTTATGACTAGAGCAAGGGCCCTGTGAAATCTATATGTCTATGTTGATCTGCAGGCTATTCCCATTTTCCATTTCCCATTTGGCACGTTAACTATCTCATACTGCCCTTAACTTCCCTGCTTCCAAGTCACACTATACTATGGGAAGAGTGTAAAACTATGATCCCCGTCAGTGTGTTGGGCTCCAAGGCTTCCACTGCCCATGTTACATAGTCAAGTGTTTAAGCACACCAGTGCAGCCCAGCTACCACTGGACTTTGCCTAGTTGAACAACATGCAACTGGCCTCATTCTGTCTTCATGGTCTGTTCCTACCGTTTTTTGTACCCTCTCATTATCACAACAGAAAGATAGAGTTTAGTCAAATATGAGAATCCCAGTGCTGTGAAGGAGGTCAGGGTTAGTTGTAATGTATTCTTCAATTGTCCAAATATGTTTCTCCTCCACAATTTACTTTATCTCTAAACTCTTTACCTCCCATTGTGGTGTTGTTGGTAGCACCTGGTCCAGTCCCTTTTTGTAAGCTATGGTCTGATGTAATCAACTAACACAATACTGCATGGACCTTCATGTGTCTTTTACAAAACACATGCTTCAAGCATCTACACATTTACATTCTTGGAGACAGGAAACCTGGCTGCTCATTTGCAATTTAAAAGACAAACACTGTGATTACACCAAAACAAGCTTTTCTAAAAGAACTCAAACTCAAATCCAGTAATCTATAACTTTGCCAATATCTTTAAACCCTTTAAAAATAGATCATTATTAAGAGAAAACAATTTAAAAATTATTCCCAATTGTTCCAATCTATCTCCCTAAATTCACAATTACAAATTCCTAGTATATTAATCACAATTTTCCCAAATTAACATTTTTTTCTGAGATATTGGCACCTCCAATCTCATTTAACACTTTAACCAGGATTCCACATGGCCAGTGTGGAATCCAGGTCTCTTTTTGAACTCAATTCAAAGGGTAAGAAATAGGAAAAAACAAACTTAAAACACAGATAAGAAAAAACAAACTGCATATTTGTATCTCCTCTATTAAAAGTTAAGAGAAAACAAAGAATAAACAGTTAATTTCCACAGATAGATAAGCATATCCAAAGAACAAAGGAAAAGGAAATAACTGTGGCTCCACCCCCACACAACTCACACAACTTCTTAAAGAGACACTACCTCTTAAAACACATGCGACTCTACAATTATTTATTACGTAGAAGAGCAAAATCATTAAATTACATCCTATTTCATCTGAACTCTAGGATTAATTCAACATTCACCCAGAACCGGTTCCACATACAAGCAACAATCTTTAAACTTACTCTATACATTTTTTGTGACATTCACTCACAAGTTGCCACACCTCATGCAATATGCTGAATCTCAGATATTCACACTTTAAAACAATAAAATTCTCACAATAGTAAAACAGTTCTACATACCTCAAGGAAATCATTCAAACTCATAAAACTTTGATACACCCAGATACGTTCATACTTTGTTCATAAATACAACACATACTGAAGAATGGTCTCGACCCAAAACACACATTTACACATCCCTCGTATCCCACTCGACTCTCCCTCTCCCACCTGCTGCTGCCGCTGCTGCCCCCTCTGAGACATGGGCCATTTCATTGAAAACGTAATACCATAGAACCCAATTTCATTTAGCACAAAAAAAGAGTCATGACCAAAGCACAAAGCTTGCCCACCATTCCACACGTGATGTACTGAATTAACATGGAATTTTCACAAAGGAAAATGGGCATCACAATTAGGTTTTGAAATTGTAAGGTATCTCCATTGTTTTCCTTCACCCCACCATAATTAAATCTGTCCTATGCAGGAACATCAGGGATTTTGAATGAATTTAATTTCATAAAAGATTCAAAGTGTAAGCTACATTCCATTCCTTCCTTACCAGCATGCGTAAGGGAGTGTATATAGTGTAAAAGAACGGGCAGAAAAGCATCATGTACACAAACTTGTCCGAGAGGGGTGAGCCAGAGGCCTGTCAAAGAGTCAACAGCGCAGCCCTCCCATTTTCAAAGATCGCGTTACGCGGCAGAAGCATCCCCCTGCATTAACTTTACTTCACCCATGTCTGGCAAGGCCGTTCTGTCCACTACAGCCTTTGGTTCTGTGGGGACCATGGTGCAGCATTCGCAAGCTGCACCGTGATGTCAGCAAGGGCATTCCCTTGGGAGACTTTGTCACGGCCGCTCGTATGGGCATGGCACTTAATGGCCAGGTGGGCCGGGAGTGTTAAGGCTTGCAGTAGGTTCATCACAGAGCTGGAAGGGGCGATGATATAGAGGGTGGCCAGTGGCTGGTTCAGTAGCCAGCACTGTTTTAAAATTGCGAATGCTTTCTTCTTGTTGGAATGAGAGAGTGAATTGCTGCGGTACCTTGGCAGAGGCAAGGGGCGACAGTAGTTTAGTGTACAATGCCACATCAGGGATCCACTGCCAGCAGAAATTAACCAAACCCAGAAAAGCCCTCATCTGTTTAGGGGTGGTCGGCCTGGTGTGGTATACAATGGGATCCACCCGGGTGGGTGTCAATGCTCGTTCTGTAGCATTGAGCAATATACCAATTATTTTACCTGCGTCTGCTCCTGGACTGCTTTCCGTTTGGGTAGAATGTAACCCCAGTGGTGGAAGGCTTTTAGTAGCTCATCTGTGTCCTCAGCATTCTCCTTTGGCCCTGTACTTGCAAACAGAAGGTCATCAACATACTGAATTACCGCTGAGCCGTGGGGCAACCTTGGGATCTGAAGTTGTTTCAAGATCTGTGCAGACTGTTGGTCACGGTCAAAGTTCTTGTCTCCTGCAAAAGTGCGATATGCTGTCTTAAATCTTTCCCAGAAATCATGCGCTGATTCCTTGGGTAAGGGTCTGCACTCCAGAACCTTGCTCATGTAAATGGGTCCTTTCAGGCATTGGGTCAGGGCAGTGAGCATAGCCTCAATTCTTGCGGGGTCGTTAGGGTACAGTGCCTCGAGAGCCACCCAAGTTGCGGCATTCAAGAGGATCCTCCATCGCTCCCCATCAGTAGGATTTAGGATGGTGAACGTTAGGGCAAACACATCTCTCGTGGTTGTTTCATACATGGTCAACGTCGACCGTATATAATTCACAAATCCTGGAGGGTCTTTAATTAGGTCTGGGGCATTTTTAAAGATCAACAGCATCACCTTCGGCTTCCTTGGGGTGTATACATGTATTACTGCCAGCGGACTATTTTGTCCGGGTTCAGCCAATGGATTTGGCATTGCTCTCATTGGCATTATCATTTTAGTCTTTTTAGCTTCCTGTTGTTTGACTGATGGATTTAATTACTGCTCCTCCTTCCTCTCTGCCTCGGCCCTTTCCCTTTCTTCCTCGTCCTACTATTCAGTTTCCTTGTCGCTATTG
>CM075979.1:27254690-27385037 GCA_038087875.1 Malacoraja senta
ATGTATTGCTGCAAAAAACTATCCCGCACACATTTTACAAACTCCAAACCATCCAGCCCTTTTACAGAATGTGTTTCCCAGTCTGTGTGGAAAATTGAAATCTCCCACAATCACTACCTTGTGCTTACTACTAATATCTGCTATCTCCTTACATATTTGCTCTTCCAATTCTCGCTCCCCATTTGGCGGTCTATAATACACCCCTATAAGTGTTGCTACACCTTTCCCATTTCTCAGTTCCACCCAAATAGCCTCCCTAGACGAGCCCTCTAATCTATTCTGCCAAAGCACTGCTGTAATATCTTCCTTGACAACCAATGCAACACCTCCACCTCTTGCCCCTCCAATTATATCAACCCTGAAGCAACGAAATCCTGGAATATTTAGTTTCCAATCACAGCCCTCTTGCAACCATGTTTCACTGATCGCCACAACATCATACTTCCAGGTGTCAATCCAGGCTCTAAGCTCATCCACCTTTCTTACAATGCTCCTAGCATTAAAATATACACATTTAAGAAACCCACCACCACTTATTCTCTGTTTATTATCTTTTTCTTCTTTCTCCCCTACATTTTGGGGTCCGAGTGCTTCCCTTCTCTGCCTCCTGCCTCCTACATTTTCTACTAGCTTTCTCTATTTGAGTCCCACCCCCAACCGTTCTAGTTTAAAGTCTCCCCAGTAGCCTTTGCAAATCTCCCCGCCAGGATATTGGTCCCCCTCGGGTTCAAGTGCAACCCGTCCTTTCTGTACAGGTCACACCTTCCCCAAAAGAGGTCCCAATGATCCAGAAATTTGAATCCCTGTCCGCTGCACCAGTTCCTCAGCCACGCATTTATCCTCCACCTCATTCCATTCCTACTCTCACTGTCGCGTGGCACAGGTAGTAATCCTGAGATTGTTACCTTTGCGGTCCTTCTCCTTAACTCTCCTCCCAACTCCCTAAATTCTCCTTTCAGGACCTCTTTTCTTTTTCTGCCTATGTCATTGGTACCTATATGTACCACAACCTCAGGCTCCTCTCCCTCCGATTTCAGGATATCTTGGACGCGTTCAGACACATCCCTGACCCTGGCACCAGGGAGGCAAACTACCATCCGGGACTCCTGACTGCGTCCACAGAATCGCCTATCCCACCCCCTAACCATAGAGTCCACTATTACTATTGCCCTCCTCTTCTTTTCCCTACCCTTCTGAGCAACAGGGCCGGTCTCTGTGCCGGAGGCCCGGCCGCTGTCGCTACCCCCAGGAAGGCTGTTCCCCCCAACAGTACTCAAACAGGAGTACTTATTTTCAAGGTGTACAGCCACCGGGGTACTCACTAGTCCCTGCCTCTGCCCCTTGCCCTTCCTAACCGTGACCCACTTGTCTGCCTCCCGTGGTCTTGGAGTGGCTACCGCCCTATAACTCCTTTCTATGACCTCCTCACTCTCCCTGATCAGACAGACTCCATAAGGCGGAACTCCTTCCGAGCTAGACGGAGTTTGTCCGGTTGAAGACGCCGCGCCCGGACGTGCAGGGGCGGGCCGGTAGTGGGAATGAGATGCTCCACCCCGTGTTTCGGGCGGGAGGAGCGGAACTGCGGGTCGAGGATTTCAGGAGTCGGCCAGGACCCACGAGAATGTAGCATCCACGGACGACAGGGGCCCATCAGGTCGCACGACCGGATCGCCCACGCGGAGGGAAACAGGCTCCAATGTTATAGAGTGCACCAGACACTGCTGCTTGACATCCACCAGCAGGGAATGTGTGCGTAGGAAATCCGCCCCAAGCAACGGTTGGGAAACATCAGCAATGACAAATGGCCATGAAAAGCGGCCATCCCCGAAGTTGAGGGAGAGCGTGCGCACCCCATATGTGTGGATTGGGCTCACATTTGCTGCGGTGAGGAGGGGCCCGCGTTTACCGGCGCGGACGGCGCCATTAGAAGCGGGCAGTACACTTATCCCCGCCCCGGTGTCGACGAGGAAACGAGCCCCAGAGCGGCGATCCCACGCAAACATGCAATGAATCCGGCCGGCCGCCGAAGCGATCATTGATGGCCGGCCCATCCGTTGCCCGGGAACGTACAGGGCTGCCGACACTGACGAGCTGCCACCCCCCAGCAGCGGTGATAGTAACACCAGCTCCCCCTGCTGGCGTCTGAAGAAACGGGTGGAGTTGCGGGCTGATCCGACCACCAGCGACCTCTGGTGGCGTTCAAAGGAATTGACGGCAGGCCACGCTGGGACGATGTGCCGGCGCCCGGGTGCGCAATGTCGGCCAGATCCCGCCGCTGAGGTTGTTTAGGCGCGGCTGAGACGCGGTCGATTGAAGCCCCGACCTGCTGTGCGGCCCCCTGCGCCGATGGGGGGATCTCCAACGCATCCAGGGCCTGCTGACGGGCCATCCAAAGTTGATCGGCACACTCGCCCACTGACTGCATGTTGGTGAAAGGATCGCTGGTAAGCTGCAGGCGGATATCCGACGGGAGCTGCTGCAGGTAGGCATGCTTAAAAAGAAAACAGGGCTCGTGGTCGCCCATAAGGGCCAGCATATCGCCCAGCAGGGCCGAGGGCCTGCGGTCACCCAGGCCAGTCATCCGCAGGATTTGGGTCACCCGCTCGGCATCGCTAAGGCCAAACTTATGAACGAGTAGGGCCTTAAGGGCCTCAATACTTGTTAGTCACCGGGGAGGGCGCGGAGAAAAGGCTTAAACCGTCGTGCAGAGGCCTGATCGAGGGCGCTGATAATATAATAGAACTTAGTGGTACCTTCCGTCACGCCCCGCAGTGCAAACTGCGCCTCGGCCTGGTCAAACCATATTTCGGACGCGTCGGTCCACAGGGTAGGCAGCTTCAGCGCGACGTCGTGGAGATCGGCGGGGCCGGGCGTGGCCGGCCTGGGCCAAGGGCAGTTGACCGTCATGGTCCAAGGGAGGTTGACCTGGTTGTGCGTCCTGAAGCATATTCGGATCCATCGCAACTTGCGATGAAATGTCAAGGGTCACCAGTGTAGCGGGTGCATGGAAAGCCCGGAATGAAGGCGAGGAGCCAGGTGAATTCTGTAAAGGCTTTAATTAGTACAGCACACTACTCTCTGCTTCAGTGGGAGACTGAAGACCAACTGCCACTCCTCTTATACTCATAGCTGGGCCCCGCCCCCGGACCAGTCCATTAAGTGCCGAGGGGGGTGAAGCAGAGAGTAGCCCATTCCCCAGGAACCGCCACAGTTGCACCAAGGTGTGTGGATCGCGGATCGGCCTCTACAGACATCTGCAAACCCACAAGTTGACGACCCTTTGGAGAGGAGATGACAGTCATACTCGTTTCGAGTATCCGTCGACGATGATGATGAGTTTTTTTGGAGAGGTCCTTGCATTCTGTCTTTAAATCTAGTAGGCAGCCTTTCCAAGTGACTCTTTCTCTCCTTTCTTTACTGCTGTTCCTCTCAATTATCATGCAATCACAGACCCAGAAGAAGTACCTCTGGTAAACTGCCAACAAGTGGGCTCAGATCCAATAGTTGATGAGGTACAATCAAGAGAATGAAATAAAATCACAACATTTTTCAGAGCATGCAAAATTCACAAATTTATCACTTCCCCTCTAAAAGATGACAACAGCTGCTACACCATCTGAATAACTTACGAAGAGAAAAGATTCATGAGGATGTTGCCAGAACTAGAGGGTCTTAGCTATAGGCAGCAGTTGAGTAGCCTAGGACTCCTTGGAGTGCAGGAGGATGAGGGGTGATCTTATAGAGGTGTATAAGATCATAAGAGGAATAGATTGGGAACATGCACGGAGTCTCTTGCCCAGAGTAGGTGAATCGAGGATCAGAGGACATAGGTTTATGGTGAAGGGGAAAAGATTTAATAGGAATTTGAGGGGTGACTTTTTCACGCAAAGGGTGGTGGATGTATGGAACAAGCTGCCAGAGGACTATCCCAACATTTAAGAAGCAGTTAGACAAGCACACAGATAGGATATATGGAGGGATATGGACAAAATGAGGGGGGAGGGGAAGAACAATGGAGGACCCGGCATGGGGAGACCACCATTGGAGGTGGAAGAACAATGGACAAAGGGGGGAGGGGGGACAAAGGACAATGGGGACCTGGCGTGGGAGAACTGTTGGGGAGGGGGGGCAAAAGGAGGAGCAAGCGTGCTTTGTAATTTTGTCAGCGCCATAGGTGGCTGCTATTTGTATACATTGTGTAATCTCAATGTGCCTAGTGACATGTAACAATAAAGTATTCCTAATCCTAAATGTTGGCAGGTGGACGAGTGTACAGTGCCCTCCATAATGTTTGGGACAAAGACCCATCATTTATTTTTTTGCCTCTCTACTCCACAATTTGAGATTTGTAATAGAAAAAAAATCACGTGGTTAAAGTGCACATTGTCATGTTTTAATAAAGGCTATTTTTATACATTTTTGTTTCACCATGTAGAAATTACAGCAGTGTTTATACATAGTCAGCCCATTTCAGGGCACCATAATGTTTGGGACACAGCAATGTCATGCAAATGAAAGTAGTCATGTTTAGTATTGTGTTGCATATCCTTTTGCATGCAGTGACTGCTTGAAGTCTGCGATTCATGAACATCACCAGTTGTTGGGTGTCTTCTCAGGTGATGCTCCGCCAGGCCTGTATTGCAGCCGTCTTTAGCTTATGCTTGTTTTGGGGGCTAGTCCCCTTCAGTTTTCTCTTCATCATATAAAACGCATGCTCAATTGGGTTCAGATCGAGAATGACGGCCACTCAATTGACCATTTTTTAGCTTTGAAAAACTCCTTTGTTGTTTTAGCAGTATGTTTGGAAGCATTCTCATGCTGTAGAATGAACTGCCGGCCAATGAGTTTTGAAGCATCTGTTTGAACTTGTGCAGATAAGATATGTCTATACACTTCAGAATTCATTATGCTACTACCATCAGCAGTTAGAAACATAGAAACATAGAAAATATGTGCAAGAGGAGGCCATTCGGCCCTTCGAGCCAGCACCGCCATTCATTGAGATCATGGCTGATCGTCCCCTATCAATAACCCGTGCCCGCCTTCTCCCCATATCCCTTGACTCCACTAGCCCCTAGAGCTCTATCTAACTCTCTCTTAAATCCATCCAGTGACTTGGACTCCACTGCCCTCTGTGGCAGGGAATTCCATAAATTCACAACTCTCTGGGTGAAAAAGTTTTTTCTCACCTGTCTTAAATGACCTCCCCTTTATTCTAAGACTGTGGCCCCTAGTTCTGGACTCGCCCAACATTGGGAACATTTTTCCTGCATCTAGCTTGTCCAGTCCTTTTATAATTTTATATGTTTCTATAAGATCCCCCCTCATCCTTCTAAACTCCAGTGAATACAAGCCTAGTCTTTTCAATCTTTCCTCATATGACAGTCCCGCCATCCCAGGGATCAATCTCGTGAACCTACGCTGCACTGCTTCAATCAAAAGGATATCCCTCCTCAAATTAGGAGACCAAAACTGTACACAATACTCCAGATGTGGTCTCACCAGAGCCCTATACAACTGCAGAAGAACCTCTTTACTCCTATACTGAAATCCTCTTGTTATGAAGGCCAACATTCCATTAGCTTTCTTCACTGCCTGCTGTACCTGTAAGCCAACTTTCAGTGACCAGTGTACAAGGACGCCCAGGTCTCGCTGCACCTCCCCCTTACCTAACCTAACCCCATTGAGATAATAATCTGCCCCCTTGTTTTTGCCGCCAAAGTGGATAACCTCACATTTATCTATATTATATTTCATCTGCCACGCATCTGCCCACTCACTCAACCTATCCAGGTCACCCTGCAACCTCCTAACATCCTCTTCACAGCTCACACTGCCACCCAGCTTTGTGTCATCCGCAAACTTGCTAGTGTTGCTCCCAATTCCCTCTTCCAAATCATTAATATATATGGTAAACAGTTGCGGCCCCAACACCGAGCCATGCGGCACTCCACTCGCCACTGCCTGCCATTCTGAAAAGGACTCCTACTCTTTGCTTCCGGTCTGCCAACCAATTTTCTATCCATGTCAACACCCTACCCCCAATACCATGTGCTCTAATTTTAGTCACCAGTCTCCTGTGCGGGACCTTATCAAAGGCTTTCTGAAAGTCTAGATACACTACAACCACTGGCACCCCTTCATCCATTTTACTTGTCACATCCTCAAAAAATTCCAGAAGATTAGTCAAGCACGATTTCCCTTTCATAAATCCATGTTTACTTGCACTAATCCTTTTACTGCTATCCAAATGCCCCATTATTACCTCTTTAATAATTGACTCCAGCATCTTTCCCACCACCGGTCAGACTAACTGGTCTGTAATTCCCCGTTTTCTCTCTCGCTCCTTTCTTGAAAAGTGGGATAACATTAGCTATCCTCCAATCCACAGGAACTGATCCTGAATCTATTGAACATTGGAAAATGATCACCAATGCGTCCACTATTTCTAGAGCCACCTCCCTGGGATGCAGACCATCAGGTCCAGGGGATTTATCATCCTTCAGTCCCATTAGCCTACCCAATACTATTTCTCGCCTAATGAAAATGTATTTCAGTTCCTCTACCCCCTTAGATCCTCTGTCCTCCTGTATATCTGGGAGATGTTTTGTGTCTTCCTTAGTGAAGACAGATCCGAAGTACCTATTCAACTCTTCTGCCATTTCCTTGTTGCCCATAATAATTTCACCCGTGTCTGCCTTCAAGGGACCCACATTTGACTGCTGCTCTTTTCCCCTTAACATATCTAAAGAAGCTTTTACTGTCCTTCTTTATATTCCTGGCCAGCTTCCCTTTGTACTTCATTTTTTCAGCCTGTATTTTACCCGTTTTGTTTCCTTCTGTTGTCCTATGAAAGTATCCCAATCCTCTGGCTTCCGGCTACTCTTTGCTGTGTTATACATCTTTTATTTTAGTTTTATTCTATCCCCACCTTCTCTTGTCAGCCACGGTTGCCTCCTACTCCCCTTAGAATCTTTCTTCCTTTTTGGAATGAAATGATCCTGCGTCTTCCGGATTATGCCCAGAAATTCCTGCCATTGCTGTTCCACCGTCATTCCTGCTAGGATCCCTTTCCAGTCTACCTTGGCCAGCTCCCCTCTCATGCCTTCATAGTCCCCTTTGTTCAACTGCATCACTGACACTACCGATTTAACGTTCTCCTTCTCAAATTGCAGGTTAAAACTAATCATATTATGATCACTACCTCCGAGCGGTTCCTTTACCTCGAGTTCTCTTATCATATCTGGTTCATTGGACAACACTAAATCCAGAATTGCCTTTTCTCTGGTCGGCTCCATTACAAGCTGCTCTAAGAATCCATCTCGGAGGCATTCTACAAACTCTCTTTCTTGGGGTCCTGAATCAACCTGATTTTCCCAGTCTACCTGCATATTGAAATCCCCCATCACCACAGTGGCATTACCTTTGTTACATGCCAGTTTTAACTTCTGCTGCAACGTACACCCTACATCGGGGCTACTATTTGGGGGTCTGTAGATAACACCAATTAGTGTCTTCTTGCCTTTACAATTCCTCAACTCAATCCACAGTGACTCTACCTCCTCAGTCCCTATGTCTTCCCTCGCAAGGAACTGAATTCCATCCCTCACCAGCAGAGCTACCCCCCCTCCTCTGCCCACCTGCCTGTCCTTTCTATAGGATGTATAACCCTGAATATTAAGTTCCCAGGCCTGTTCCTCCTGCAGCCACGTCTCAGTAATCCCCACAATGTCATATCTACCAACCTCGAACCGAGCCTCAAGCTCATCTACTTTACTTCTTATACTTCGCGCATTCATATACAATACTTTTAATTGCTTACGCATCTCACCTTTCACATCAATCCCTATTACACTTGGCCATACGCTCCTATCCCTTTGTGAGCTTCCTTTCCCGTTAATTCTGTAGTCATTAACCATCCCTTTACTCTCTTTCCCTTTAACTCCGTCCTCGACTATCCCATTTGACACCCCACCCCTCTTATTCAGTTGTATCATCTATGAAGATAAGTGAGCCAGTACATGTCCAGGCCATAACACCCCCATCACCGTGTTTCACAGATGAGGTAGTATGCTTTGGATGTTGGGCAGTTCTTTCTCTCCTCCATACTTTGCTCTTGCTATCACTCTAATATAAGTTAATCTTCATCTCATCTGTCCACAAAAACGTTTTTCCATAACTGTGGTTGCTCTTTTAAGTACTTCTTGGCAAACCATAACCCGGCCATCCTATTTTTGCGGCTAACCAATGGTTTGCATCTTGCAGTGCAGCCTCTGTATTTCTGTTGATGAAGTCTTCTGCGAACAGTGGTCATTGACAAATCCACACCAGACTCCTGAAGAGTGTTCCTGATCTGGCAGACAGGTGTTTGGGGGGGGGGTTTCTTTATTATAGAGAATTCTTTTGTCATCAGCTGTGGAGGTCTTCCTTGGCCTGCCAGTTCCTTTGCGATTAGTAAGCTCACCAGTGCTCTCTTTCGTCTTAATGATGTTCCAAACAGTTGATTTTGGTAAGCCCAAGGTTTGGCTGATATCTCTGACAGTTTTATTCTTGTTTTGGTAAGCCCAAGGTTTGGCTGATATCTCTGACAGTTTTATTCTTGTTTTTCAGTCTCATAATGGCTCATAAAAGTTTCCAAAGGGGAGGAAAGACTAGGTGCTGAGAGCTCTCTTATACCTGCATTAAGGAGGCAATTCCACACACCTGAGCAATTACAAATGCCTGTGAAGCCATGTCCCAAACATTATGGTGCCCTGAAATGGGCTGACTATGTATAAACACAGCTGTAATTTCTACATGGTGGGACCAAAATGTATAAAAATGGCCTTTATTAAAATCTGACAATGTGCACTTTAACAACGTGTGGGTTTTTTTCTATTACAAATCTCAAATTGTGGAATACAGAAGAAAATAAAGAAATCATGGGTCTTCGTCCCAAACATTATGAAGGGCACTATAGCTGGGACAAGTTGGCCGGTGTGGGCAAGTTGGGCCAAAGGGCCTGTTTCCATGCTGTATCACTCTATGACTAAAGGAAATATTGAAACTGAACTACGTAACTAATTAAATAATCTATCACCAAAGTAATTTAGTCGAGGGAACTTATTTCCACTACTACTGTTTTTGTATACCAATAATTTCTGCAATGGTATCTTCATTCATTTAGACAGCAGGTTGTTTTCTTGTACAGTATATTTATAACAGGGAAGATCCTGACGTATGTTGTACCTCTCAGGGAATCGTATTCAGAAAACTTTGAAAACAGAGAACTTTGGTGATTTATTTTGCTTGATACAGCAAGCAAGCCCCAACCTGTTTCGTTATAAATGGGGAACAAACAAAAGACCCATATGTTTTTTCCAGTCTATGTTTTAACATGCATGCTTAAATTGTAAATGATGAAATCTAAAACAAATGCCAACAATTTATCTTCCACAATAAAGCTTAAAGCAGGTGATTAATCCACAACATAAACTGTTGAGCTAGAGAATGAATGAATGGAATTGCATTACCAAATATTTAGGTATTAGGTAGTCCTCTTGATCGTCAGTTAAATGAACAATTTGAACATTCTGTAATTAAAAAAATTGTTATTTACATCCATCCAGTCATTAATTATAATGAAGCAGTCATATAAAACATTCAGAGGCATCAGGTAATGAAACTATAAGTAAGACGAGTTCAAAGTTACAACAGGTACAATATTAACTCATTAAAAGAGTTGCATGTAAAGGTAGCCAACTCCTGATTAATGGGGTCTACCTTACATTCAAAAGCTGTGGATTGATGATGCCAATGTAAATCTGATTTTCTAGAACACTAAGTTTGTTGGGCATGCCACTATCATGGCAGAGAAACACCTATAGTTGAACAGAGAAATCACGGAACTCTCATGTAAAAGATATTTTTTCCAAAGGGCAACAAATCTATGCCTTCCCTTGCTCAATGTGTCGCAAAGTCATGGACCATTAATTATACAGCACTAGAGATCTAGGTTCGATCCTGACTATGGGTGCTGTCTGTGCGGAGTTTATACGTTCTCCCTGTGACTGTGTGGGATGCCTCCAGGTGTTCTGGTTAATTCCCACATTCCAAAAATATGCAGGATTGTAGGTTAATTGGCCTCTGTAAATTGTCCCAGGTGCATAAGATAGAACTAGTGTACGGTTGATCGCTGGTCGGCACGGACTCAGTGGGGTAAAGGTTCTGTTTACTCGCTGTATCTTGAAACTATAGATTTGTAAACTACAGAACCGTTCAACAGTGCAGCTCTTTATTTTGTGATTATTTAGTTTAGTTACAGCGCAGAAACAGGCCCTTTGGCCCATGCCAACCAACGATCCCCACACTTACACTGTCCTACACACACCAGGACCAATTTATAATTATACTAAGCCAAATTAACCTATAAATCTGTCCATCTTCCCCTCCCATCTTTCAACTCTTCTTTGGAGTGTGGGAGGAAACCGGAGATAACCCACGCAGGTCATGGGGAGAACGAACAAACTCCGTACAGACATGCACCCGTAGTCAGGATTGAACCCAGGTCTCTGGCGTTGTAAGACTCTACTGCGGCGCCACCATGCCGTCTTAATGTAGTGCTGTCATCCAGGGATATTGGACCCATGGTAATCAGGTTTATATTTTTCCTGCTCAGCTGAGAATTCTTTCAATAAATACAACAGGGGCAGAACCCCGGGTTCAATTCTGACCTAGGGTGCGGTCTGTGTGGAGTTTGCACTGTCTCCCTGTGACAGCGTGGGTTTCCTCCTGGTGCTCCAGTCTTGCTGCATCCTAAAGACATGCAGTTTGGTAGATTCATTGGCCGTTGCAAAAAAAAGCTGCCTCTCGCATAAAAGCCCTATCTCACTGTGCGAGTTGACCCACGAGTGACCCCGAGTGAAAGACTCGTGGTTGCGTACGAGACTCCAAGTTTATGATCAAGAGTTTAACCGAGTTCCCACGGGTATGTCTAAGTTTGCCGTTTACTTCTCATTTCTGCGATGTTCCAAGTTCGTCTCCCGAGTGTACCAAGTTCCTCTCCCGTTAATCTTGAGGCAACAATGTATACCGACGTGTTGAAAAATCATCACGTTAAAAAAATGATGTCATGCTTTTTTTTTACATACTATAAAAAGCCTGCCTTGTTTAAATTGGCTCATTTGGAAATGTGTGAAATGGCAATGTGTGAAATGTGATTCTTATTTTTCAAAGTCTCTCATAGGAAACAATGAGCATATAGAGCCCAGGGAGAGGAGAAAGGGACGTACACTCACAGAGGCAGAGTCTCTCAGCCTGTGTGAGAGGGAGGGAGGGAGAGAGACACACACACAAGGTGGATGTGAAATCTCACCTACCTGTTTCAGTGACAGGCACCCGCAGCCAGTGAATGAAGACACCCCCATCTGTCTCCCCCTCCTCTCCCTCCACTCTCCACCCTCTCTCCTCCACCCCCCCCAACTCACCCCCCCCCAATTTGGAAATGTCATCCCATCACCCATTCCTTCTCTCCAGAGATGCTGCCTGCCCGCTGAGTTAAAGAGTTCCCACTTGCAGCAGCATAACAGGCCAGTAAACACAATACTCATAGATAATATACTAAACAAAGAAAATATATATTAAAAAATCCAGTATTATTGCAAAAATCCCAAAGTCCTTAGTGCAACCAAGGCAGTTTGCAGTTCATAGTTTAGTTAGCATTTGTAGCGTTCAAGAGCCTGATGGTTGTTGGGAAGAAGCTGTTCTTGAACCTGGAGGTCATGGTTTTCAGATTCTTACCTTCTGCTCAGCAGGAATGAAATGAGAGCATGGCCAGGGTAGTGTGGGTCCATGACAATGCTGGCTGCCTTTTTGAGGCAGCACCTCCTATAGAACCCTTTGATTCAGTAAAGTTCAGTAAAGAGATTGGGAATCTGGCATCATGGCTTCAGAATAAAACCCAGCCTTTAACATCCGCATAATGAAAGAGTTGGTGTTGTCCTACGGAACAGGGGTGCAGGAGAGGTGAACACAACCCTGTCTTCTTCAACAGCACTGGTAGAGATGGCTTCTGGACGTGACTGGCAAACCTCAGATTAAGCTGCCATGAAGTGTCATAAAATGTTCTCACGCTGTTCCTCAATACTGGTTTGTCTTAAGGTTGTGAGCTCAGTCCCAAATACACAAAATCAATATATAAACTTCAAGCAATGTTTTCTTTTCAACCCACTCTGTCACCTTATCAATAAC
Organism: Malacoraja senta; assembly: GCA_038087875.1. Taxonomy (NCBI): domain Eukaryota; kingdom Metazoa; phylum Chordata; class Chondrichthyes; order Rajiformes; family Rajidae; genus Malacoraja; species Malacoraja senta. Next base: position 27,266,919 of record CM075979.1, read on the forward strand.
TTGCTTAACTTTGTTAAGCAGAATTTGTCTTTAAAAAGTCTATGTTTGTGTTCCTTAACTGATCCATCCTTATCCAAGTAACTGATATTTCTGTCCCTGATTATTGTTTCTAAAAAGAGTTCCCACGGTAGACTCACGAGTCACAAAGGTAAACGCACGGGCCACTACGTTGTTACGAGTTTAAATGTTTCAAATTTTAACCTCAAGAGTACATTTTACTCATGGAAAAGTTTAAACATGTTTGAACTTTTTCAAGAGTTAACAAGTTTCACGGGTACCTGCCGTTAGCGCCAAGAGTCGCTAAGTTGCGTCCACGAGTTCCGACGTTCCCGCTACGTTAATTGTACGTGATTACCACGAGTTAAATTTGTTTTAAACTCGGGGTACCTCGTGGGTCAGCTCGCACAGTGAGACAGGGGTTTAAGGAGTGAATGAGAAAGTAGGATTACATAGAACTAATGTGGATGGGTGATTGATGGTCAGCGTGGGCCACAGGGCCTGCTTCCATGCAGTATTTTTCTAAACTAAACAACGCTTCAACTGTCTACCACTCATCGAGTAGCTGCTTATTCAGTGATGCAAACAGGTGAACATTTGGCCTACAGTTTAAGTGATCAAGTTTGCATTATTCCTGCTCAGCTGCCAATTTTTCATTGTGTTAGACCTTGGTCATATTTAACACATAAATAGGAAAACTGATCCGAATACACACTACAGAGTTATTATCCGGCGCCCGCTTTTTAATTGTCTCCATCTTCATTTGAGCTATCCTGTTCAGCCTCGAGGCTTTTTTGAAAGTAGACGCAGCTCCTCTCTTGATTCTGGACTTGATCGCTGCTCGTAACCGACTCGATTGCTGCATGTTGCCACTAGATCCCACTGGAGGGTCTGACTCCAAGCCCTCTGCCCACAGCATCCTAATATCCTAATCTCCCTCACACTTGCGAGCTGGTCTCCCGCTTTCTCCCCAACCCGTGCCTCCCTCGACCGCCCAGCTCCTCCCGCCCGTTCGCCGCCACCGGCCCAAGCGCGCGCGAAAGGCGCGCTCCCCAACTCTCGCGCGTCATTGATCTTTGATTGCAACGGCTGCGGGCGAGGAGCCTCCACATTGATGGAGAATTTTGAAGAGGGCTGGGGAGGAGAGTTAGGGTGGGAGAAGATCGAGGAGGGTAATGGGGAAGGGAGAGATTTGTGGAGGAGGAGAATGCTGTAAAGGGGCGGAGGTGAAGGAGGATGAGATGATGGAGATTAGAATAGGAAGAATTTGTGGGGGGAGGTTGAAAGATGGGAGGGGAAGAGGAGAGAATGTAAAAGAGGTGGGTGAGGATATAAACTAGGATAGGGAAGAGCACGGGGAGAGTGAGAAGATGGGTAGAAAAGAACTGCAAATGCTGGTTTAAATCGAAGGTAAAACAAAATGCTGGAGTAACTCAGCGGGACAGACAGCATCTCTGGAGAGATTCCTTCTCTCCAGAGATGCTGCCTGTCCCGCTGAGGTACTCCAGCATTTTGTGTCTACCTTCGTGATAAGATGGGATGTTGGAAAAGAGGCAATAGTAAAAGTTAGGGAGAATGAGTGAACAGTATGCAAAGATGTAGGAAGAGGATAGGGAAAAGAGATGGGCAAAAATAGAAAAGGGAGGGTTGGGGTTATGGGGTGGGAGAAGAGAATGATGGAGAGAAAGAGATGAGGATTTGTGGAGGAGACAGATGCAATGGGGGAAATAATGCAGAAAAGTAGAAGGGAGCTGGACGAGGAGATGGAAGTTGGAATAGGGAGAAGATGGACAATTTGTGGAAGGGGAAGGAGAAAATGTAGAAGAGAGGTGATGATATATGTTAGGTTAGAGAAGAGTAGAGGGAAGGTGAGAAGATGCGATGTGGGTGAAGAGTGAGGATAGTGCTTTCTGTTATTTACATGGAAATCAGATAATAAATTCCATCAAATGAAAATGTAGTAATCCAGAGTTGCAGTTCAAGTTCACCTGATATTCCAAAATTATCTTGAAAACTGATTCTTATAATCTGGATTGCCATTAAAATAATTTCAATGACGTGTTTATATTGAGGTCAGAAATATCAGAAAACATTGGTACCCCTGCAACTACAACCCAGTGCCACTGCCAGGACAATGGGCCTTTATGTCCAAACTAATTCTTTACATTTTGGACTTGAATCATACAAAATGGTGCTTTAAACATGGCAAATCTTTTGTTTGTGTCTCGGTGCAATCTAGTATTCCTATACTCTTGTACTTAAATATGATTGTGCCTATGTACCGTAAGATTTTTACTGAACTGTATGCAAAAAAGGAATTTCACTGTTCCGAGGTACATGTGACAAAGTACCATTGAACATTTTTAATTTTATGCTATTTCCTAATCAACCCCAAGCAGGCGTGCTGAACTAAAAAATCGAAGGTTTTTTCCATCAGATTTTAATCCCGTTGACGTTAAAATATTTTTTTTATTTCTGCATCTTAGTTTTTTCTTAACCCAATCTTTCCTTTCCTCCATGCACTTTTCAGTGTTACAGTAAACTTTCTAGTTCACAATCTGTGCTGGCCTTATAAAAATATTCTCAATTTATTTCCCTGCTTGTGCAGAACAAATTGAGTGACTCATATATGGCCATCCACTGGAGCCTGTGCACAATGTACATAGTGAATGGTAGGCTGTTTAAGAAGGAACTGCAGATGCTGGAAAAATCGTAGCTGAAGAAAGTCTGAAGAAGGGTCTCGACCCAAAACGTTACCTACTCCTTTTCTCCATAGATGCTGCCTCACCCGCTGAGTTTCTCCAGCATTTTTTGTCTAGTGAATGGTAGGGCTCTGGGGAGTGTTGTAGAGCAGAGGGTTCTAGGAGTGCAGGTGCATGGTTCCTTGAAGGCGGAGTCGCAGGTAGATTGGGTGGTGAAAAAGGCTTTTGGCAAATTGGCCTTCATTAGTCAGAGTATTGCATATAGAAGTTGGGAGGTCATGTTGCAGTTGCATAAGACGCTGGCGAGGCCGCATTTAGAGTATCGTGTTCAGTTCTGGGCACCATGTTATAGGAAAGATGTCAAGCTGGAAAGGGTACAGAGAAGATTTACGAGAATGTTACCAGGACTAGAGGGCCTGACCTATAGGGAGAGGTTGAGTAGGCTGGGACTCTATTCCTTGAAGCACGTGAGGATGAGAGGTGATCTTATAGAGGAGTATAAAATCATGAGAGGAATAGATCAGGTGGATGCACATAGTCTCTTGCCCAGAGTAGGTGAATCGACTACTTAGGTTCATGGTGAAGAGGAATAGATTTAATAGGAATCTAAGGGGTAGCTTTTTCACACAAAGGGTGGTGGGTGTATGGAACAAGCTGCCAGAGGGGGTAGTTGAGGCTGGGACTATCGCAATGTTTAAGAAACAGTTAGACAGGTTCATGGATAGAACAGGTGGAGGGATGTGGACCAAATGCAGGCAGGTGGGACCAGGGAAACATATAAGATTATTAAGGGTTTGGACACGCCAGAGGCAGGAAACATGTTCCCGATGTTCGGAGCTTCCAGAACCAGGGGCAGTTTGGTAAGCCATTTAGAACGGAGATGAGGAAAAACTTTTTCACACAGAAAGTTGTGAATCTGTGGAATTCTCTGCCTCAGTAGGCAGTGCAGGCCAATTCTCTGGATGCTTTCAAGACAGAGTTAAGGGCCTGTTCCACTTAGCGATTTTTTTGTCATTTACTGACATATCAGGGTCGCCGAAAGATTTTGAACATTTCAAAATCCAGCGGCGACATAAAAATGTTGCGATACTTGAGGAAACACCACGCGTCAATACGTCATCAAGCCGCGTCAGGAAGCATCACGCCGCGACTTTTTCGGTGATCTGATACGTCAGTCAGTGATGCTGGCAGTCGCTGAAAAAATCGCCAAGTGGGACAGGCCCTTCCGAAAGATCTCTTTAAGATAGAGGAGTGAAGGGATATGGGGAGGGCAGGAACAGGGTACTGATTGTGCATGATCAGCCATGATCACAGTGAATGGCGCTGCTGACTCGAAGGGCTGCATGGCCTACTCCTGCACCTATTGTCTATTGTAGTTGGAACATGTTTGCTGGTGTGGGCAAGTTGGGCTGAAGGGCCTGTTTCCACACTGTATTACTCTATGATTAACAATCACCAGAAGCAGAACTATATTTCAATCAGTGAAAATGCTGAAAACATCCAGCAACTCAGGCAACATCTGTGTCAAGCAGAGTTAATATTTTAGGTCAATCAGCAACTGTGTTTTTAACATTTCTATTTTATTTCAGATTTGTAGCATTTGCAGTTTTTTTTCATTTTTCAATACATTCTGTAACCTTATGTCACTACGTATCCCTTGATCTATCATTACCATTGAGTTAGGAACAGCACCCGAAACGCCACCTATTCCTTCTCTCCAGAGATGCTGCATGTCCTGCTGAGTTTCTCCAGCTTTTTGTGTCTATCTTCAAATCAGGGAACAATCCTGATTCAACGAGGAGACTTGAAAGCAGACCTGGAAAATTGAAAGGAAGAAGCTATAGGGGAATTAACCTAACATCTCTCATTAAAATATTATGAATTCATTATTGAAGCAGTAATTGGAAGAAGCATTTAGAAAATCGAATGGCAATCAAACAGAGGTAACATGGTTTTGTGAATGGGAAATAATGTTTGACAAATTTGGTAGAATTCTTTGAAAATGTTACAAATAGGTTAGATAAAGGGGAATCCGTAATGGTGGTGTATTTGGATTTCCAGAAATGATTCAATAAGGTACCACTAAAATGTTTATGCACAAAATAAGAGCATAGAAAATTGAAGATAATATATTGGCGTAGATAAGGTATTGGCTGACTGACAGTTGGGATAAGCAGCCCAGTTGTTAATTGGTAACCAGTAATCAGTGGGGTTCCATCTAAGGTCACACGCATGGGGTCAGGGCTTGTATGTATCCCCAGGCCTCAAGGAGAGCACTGAACAAAAACCTGATTCAAATAAGCAACAAGGAATCAAGGAGGTCAGAAATATATTAAGTCTAGTTTTATATTAAAATCTTTACACCTTAAAGTGTAAAATCATCCCCTTGTTTTGCTTTATGTTCCATACATTTGCACCTTTTGAGCCAGAAGGTTGTGGGAACAATGTCTTTCTGGGACCTAAACACAAAATCCAGGCTGACAGTTTACAGGAATAGTGGGAAGTGCTGCTCTATTGGAAGTGCCATATTTTGGATGCTAAACAGTTGTGTAGAATAATTCAATGATGCTGCCCAAAGCAGAATGGGGAGAGTTCTGAATGATATGCATCCGCTCCTTAAGTCAAATTTAGTTTTATATCCCTACCAGCTCATGGCTGTTCTCTATCGAGAACATCATTGTGTTTAGTTCTGGGCACCGTGTTATAGAAAATATGTTGTTAAGCTGGAAAGGGTGCAGAGAAGATTTACAAGGATGTTGCCAGGACTCGAGGACCTGAGCTCAGGCCTGAGAGGTTGAGAAGGCACGGACTCTTTTCCTTGGAGCGCTGGAGGATGAGGGGTGATCTTAGAGTGATGTACAAAATCATGAGAGGAATAGATCGGGTAGACGCACAGAGTCTCTTAACAAGAGTTGGGAAATCGAGAACCAGGTGACATAGGTTTAAGGTGAGAGGGGGAAAGATGTAATGGGAACCTGAGGGGTAACGTTTTCACAGAAAGGGTGGTGGTGTATGGAACGAGCTGCCGAAGGAGGTAGTTGGGGTAGGTACTATCGCAAACCCAGGGCCGGATTTACATATAAGCTTCACAAGCTTAAGCTTAGGGCCTCGAGATCTAGGGGGGCCTCGGCAGGGCTGGATTTACCTATAGGCTTCATAGGTTGAGGATAGGTCACCTCTCATCCTCCAGCTTCATAGGTTGAAGCCTAGGGCCTCAAAATCTAGGGGGCCTCCGGCCAAGGTGTTTTTTTCCCCAGAGTAAAAAAAATCCTGAGAAAAAAAAAAATTGGAGTGCTAACAGCGTTTCAACTTTGACGGAAATTATCCGAAATTCTGGTTTCGGCCGCTGGAAGTTTTGGGGGGAAAAATTGCGACCATCCGCGCCTGCGCAGTTGGGGGAAGCCGGTGACGCAGTAGCGACGCAAAATGACGCTGTCTCTCTGCCCGGGCGCAGTGGACCCGGACGGGTTCAGATCTCCATTTGCTCTCCACACAATCACCTCAATGCCTCTTGTCTACTCCAGGTCAGTAATGGAATATTGCGTTGCGGGAATGCCTGTTTCTCCGTGCCGGGGGGGGGGCTGCGGCGCGGAGTCGGAGCCTCGCTGCGTGGGAGGGAGAGAGAGGGGGAAGGAGGGAGAGAGGGGGGATGTGAGAGGGGGAAAGGAGGGGGTTGAGACAGAGGGGGAGAGAGAGGGAGGGGAGGGGGAGAGAGAGAGAGAGAGAGGGGGAGAGATGGGGAGGGAGAAAGAGGTGGAGGGAGGGGGAAGGAGGAAGGGGAGAGAGAAAGGGGGATTATCTTTAGTGAGATTGCAAAATTAAGGTAGGTTTTAGAGCAATTATATTTTCTGCATATGAATAATATCAAACAATTGGAACTGCTTTCTTTTCCTTGATAACAATACTGAAAAATATGAATTCCATAGTTTGCGACTTTCATTTTGCATCATATTTTTAAAGTGCACACACTGACACAGTCGAACAGTAACAGGCAATCAAATTAACACACAAAACATTTTCTAAAAAAAGGTTTTATTTACTGCAAAAACGTACAGTATTTTATTTGCAGTGTTTGCATGCTCCTTTATAACATTTTACATAACATTTTATAGTACAACTTGATTATTAAAACAAGGACAGCTTCAATTCTTGATTTAAAAAAATTGTATACAACAATAACCCCAATCATTCCATTCCAACCACTCATTGCTCTTGACTCAACCAAAATTATTTCTGAAATATTGGTCATAAATTTGGTGCAAAAATGCTCCAAAATAAGGCTCAGAATGCACCAGAGAGCATCTAAAACCCCTGAGCTTCCAGGGCACTTAAGTGGGCCCTGGACCCCGGCCGCAAGGGTCTTTCAGCTTCACACTTGTGATATGCACTGCGTGCACTTATTTCGCATAAAATTTTGAATGACAACGTTCTGTCGAGCTTCACACCTCCACAGAACGTTGTCATTCAAAATTTTATGCGAAATAAATTGTCATTCAAACAACACCTGGAAGGTGCCAAGGCAAAGACAAGCGCACGTGCCGCACTGATACGCCGCCTAGCCGGCACCACATGGGGAGCCACGACGAAGACACTGCGCATGTCCATAGTGGCCCTGGTGTTCTCAGCCGCCGAGTACTGCGCCCCGGTCTGGTGCCGTAGCCCTCACGCCAAGAAGCTGGATGCTGCCCTCAACAGTGCCCCGCTTACGAGCCACCCCAGTAAACCAACTGCCTGTCCTCGGTGGCATCGCCCCAGCCAATTTCAGACGAGAAGCAGCCACGCTGACCCTCCCTCAAAAGGCACAGACCAGTGAATCCCACCTCCTCCATCAGATCGTCAGAGACACCACGACGAGTGCGCCTCAAGTCACGGCACCCCTTTGCCACGCTGCTCTGCACAACACCGGCTGACGTTTCTAAGGCCGCCTGGGTCAAGACGAGATGGAGAGACCTGTGGAAATCAGTGGAACCATCTAGGCTACACCAGTACATCAATGACCCCATGGACGTCCCTGGCCAGGACCTGCCCCGAAAGCAGTGGACAACCCTCAACCGCTTGAGGACAGGCATCAGACACTATGTGGAGCACATAGTCATCAGTTGCCCCAAACACCGGCCACCGAATGGTGAACGAGGTCTGATTGACCTGGACGATGACACGTTGGCCTGGCTCGCCTCAACGGAGCTGCAGGTCTAAAAGACATACGACAGAAGAAGCATAACATTTTTGTAATCCTGCCTTTCCACCCCCCTTTTTTAAAAGCTTCGTACGGCCTGTTTCAAAATAATGGGTCACCTACATAAGCCAGCGAAAGGAGGATTTTTTTATTTCAGGTCATTACTCTTTTGAATAAGCGAGTTCGGTATTCCGACTGCGCATGCCCAGATCAAAGGTCACTATGCATAAACATTGCTGGAAAGCAGTGGAGCTGCGTACAAAGAGGCCTTCATTTCTTCCATTTTTACCAGCTTTGATTCTTCTAGGTAAGAAAATATTGCTTTCAAACTGTGAATTAGTTGTATTTAGTGTTCCTTTGTTGAAAGCTAAGATGATTTTGTCAATTTTATTGCTTTATGCTTTGGTGAGTGAGCAAGATCGTGCTCATCCATGGTTGGGGTTGGGCCCACTGTCTCCCACTCGCATCTGCCCCCTCTCTCTCGCTGTTACACCCCACTCTCCCGCTACCTGTTCCTTTGGGGGGATGAAGAGTTGACCATTTATGGGAGTCTCTCTGGAATCGAGAATTTCATTGCTCATTCGTATTCATCGATGAGGCTGAAGAATTCCATTGCCTAGAAATAGCAGAATAGTGAAATTCGACTCAGAAACTATTATCGTTGTGTTCCAGTTTGGAATACATTAATTTTCCTATAGTGACTACACGGCACCCTCATTCCTCCGATTAAATATAATTTTACACATAAGTTATGAATAAAGATAAGAATTTATACAGTTTCTTCAGCCAGCGCTTTGTTCCCTTTTTCTTTATGGTGAATGACCTTTGACAAATCCCATGATTCCTTGCGTTTTTCAGAATACCGAACTCGCTTATTCTCTATCCCAGAAAACTAGCGATGGAGTAGTTAAATATATTCAAGGCAGAGATCGCTAGATATTTAACTATAAGGGAGTCAAGGGATGCAAGGAAAGCATAAGATGATGGTTTGAATGCTAAGATTAGATGAAATACGATTTCATGATTGGCAGAACAGATTTGTTTGGGGAGGTGGTTAGGGTTGGCTATTTGCGTATTTCTGCTCTGGTTGCACATATTTTTAGCATTTGCTTGGGGTACTTGCAATGAGGTGCCAATCTTGTAAAGTTGTAATGCAGGTCTGTGGGTATTCTAAATAATGGAAGTACATGCTAGAGATAGAGATAAATTATCCCAAACCAACATATAATATAAACGTTAGGCAGGCTTCACACATTCATTCATAAATTGTTGTACACACTTAACAACTAGGAGGAGGAATTTGCATGAATTTCACCATCCTCAGCAGTGCCAAAGTTTTTCCAGACCTACAAATCTTGTCAAGTGTGATGGGACATTTCAGATTTGTAATTCAGCATTAAATAAATTCGACACCATGCCAATATGAACAGCAGTCTTGTCAACCATATTAAACTTTCACTTTGTCTTCACGGGCACTTTACTTAAATGTGTGTCATCTTCAAAACATATAGCAGTAATTTTTCAAAGTTGATTCAAGTGCATATCATCCCCCAGACCCTTAAATTCAATTAGTTAGAAGAATGAGGTACAATGGCACATGAAATTGTCTCCATTTGGAAATTCCTCTCTGTCACCTGCCACTGGAAATATATTCACATTCCTTAATTGTCTCCATCTAGATCCTAGAACTCCTGACTCAACAGCATCATGATAATATCTGCATCACCTTCTCAAAAGCAATTACGGCTGGATATTAACTGTTAATTAACCTTGCCAGAAATCACCTAAGTGAATTTAAAAAATGGAGTCCTTGATATGCTGTATAGAAAAGCCACATTTTTTAAATAAATGGCTGACATATGTCCAGTGTATAAAGCTGTGGAAAATTGTATGTCTAATGAGGTTTACCACTCAGAATTAAATTCATTCTGTGAGTAATTTATCCAACATCACTCCTTTGATCTTGGCGTATTGACATTTTGGTGGATCTCTGCAAGGGCTGTCTTAACAGGCTTGAAGAAATTAAATTTTACTTAAGAATTTGATAAGTTCCCCCATAGGAGATTAGTGGGCAGAATTAGAGCATATGGTATTGGGGGTAGGGTACTGACATGGATAGAAAATTAGTTGGCAGACAGGAAACAAAGAGTAGGGATTAACGGGTCCCTTTCAGAATGGCAGGCAGTGACTAATGGGGTACCGCGAAGGCTTGGTGCTGGGACCGCAGCTGTTTACAATATACATTAATGATTTAGATGAAGGGATTAAAAGTAACATTAGCAAATTTGCAGATGACACAAAGCTGGGTGTGAGTGTGAACTGTGAGGAGGTTGCTTTGAGGATGCAGGGTGACTTGACAGGTTGGGTGAGTGGGCAGATGCATGGCAGATGCAGTTTTATGTGGATAAATGTGTCGTTATCCATTTTGGTGGCATAAATAGGAAGGTAGATTATTATCTGAATGGTTGGGAAAAGGGGAAAAGGGAAAGTACAACGAGATCTGGGAGGTCCTTGTTCATCAGTCACTGAATGTAAGCATGCAGGTACAGCAGGTAGTGTAGAAAGCTAATTGCATGTTAATGGCAAGAGGAGTTGAGTGTAGGAGCAAAGAGGTCATTCATCAGTTGTACAGGGCCCTAGTTGAGACCACACCTGGAGTATTGTGTGCAGTTTTGGTCTCCAAATTTGAGGATGGACATTCTTGCGGGAGTGCAGCATAGGTTCAGCATAATTCCCGGGATGGCGGGACTATCATATGTTGAAAGCATGGAGCGACTGGGCTTGTTTACACTGGAATTTAGAAGGATGAGAGGGAATCTTAAGTCAAATCAAGAGAGTTTATTGTCATGTGTCCCAGAGAGGACAATGAAATTCTTTAAGAAGGAACTGCAGATGCTGGAAAATCGAAGGTAGACAAAAGTGCTGGAGAAACTCAGCGGGTGCAGCAGCATCTATGGAGCGAAGGAAATAGGCAACGTTTCGGGCCGAAACCCTTCTTCAGACTGATGGAGGGTGGGCGGGGAGAAGAAAGGAAAAGGGAAGAGGAGGAGCCCGAGGGCTGAGGGAGAGCTGAGAAGGAGAGGAGACAGCAAGGGCTACCGGAAATTGGAGAATTCAATGTTTATGCCACTAGGGTGCAGACTGCCCAAGCGGAATATGAGGTGCTGTTCCTCCAATTTCCGCTTGAAAGCATAGGCTTGGAGATCGTTTCGCCAAACACCTCCGCTCGGTCCGCATTAACCAACCTGACCTCCCGGTGGCTCAGCACTTCAACTCCCCCTCCCATTCCGAATCTGACCTCTCTGAACTGGGCCTCCTCCATGGCCAGAGTGATTACCACCAGAAATTGGAGGAACAGCAGGTGGCTGAGCACGCAGCCTTGAGGTGCTCCCATGCTGATTGTTATCGAGGATGACACATTTCCACCAATACGGACAGACTGTGGTCTGTGAATGAGGAAGTCAAGGATCCAATTGCAGAGGGATGTGCAGAGACCTGAGAGCTTGGTAACCAGCTTGAAGGGCATGATGATATTAAATGCCCAGCTGTAGTCAATGAATAATAGCAAACATAAGAGTTTTTGTTGTCCAAGGGGTCCAGAGCGGAGTGGAGAGCCAGTGAGATCGCATCCACCATTGATGTGTTGTGGCGGTAAGCGAACTGCAGTGGGTCAAGGTTCTTGTTGAGGTAGGAGTTGATATGCGCCATGATCAACCTCTCAAAGCACTTCATCACCACAGACGTTAGTGCCACTGGTCGATAGTCATTGAGGCACGTCACCTTGCTCTTCTTGGGCACCGGTATTATTGATGCCCTTTTAAAGCAGGTGGGAACCTCAAACCTCAGAAGTGAGAGGTTGAAAATGTCCGTAAAGACTCCAGCCAGTTGGTCCGCACAGGTTTTTTAAACACGACCGGGTATACCATCAGGTCCAGGCGCTTTTCGAGGGTTCACCCCTCTGAACATACAAGATTATTAGGGATTGAACAAGCTAGAGACAGGAAACACATTCCCGATGTTAGGGGAAGCCAGAACTAGGGCCCACAGTTTAAGAATAAGGGGTAGGCCATTTAGAACAGAGATGAAGAGAAACTTTTTCACCCAGAAAGTTGTGAATCTGTGGTAGCAGCACTTGCAGTCATTAAACACAAAGTGCTGAAATAATTCAGTGGGTTCGGCAGCATCGGTGGAGGGAGCTGACAGAAGACATTTCAGATCGGGACCCTTCTTCAGAAGGTCTGACCATTCCCTCCCCAGATACTGCCTGGCCCGCTGATCCCTCAAACACTGAGTTTAGCTCAAGATTCCAGCAGCTGCAGCTTGTGTCTGTGCATGATGTATACCATTGATACTTTGAGATCATTCTCAACTTCCACAAACGTGGTTGGTGCAATGCAATTGAGATAGTGTTAATCTTGCAAATACAATGCACACAACAGCAAGTCTACCACTAACCAGAGCCCAGTACAGGTCTCAGGAACTATCCCAGGCCTCCATGACTGAGACAAGTGCTGAGAAGCAACCTCTCAAACATGCCACAAATTCTAGACAACGCCATGCCATGCTGTTGATGAAAAGTTATGTCAAAATGTTCAACCCTTTTGTTATATGTACATGCAGTTTCAGGATTCCCAATTACTACCACTTTGAGTATGCCCTTTACTGCCGAGCTCCTAGATAAACTAAAGTGGCCCTATGGATGTAACAGGGAACAGTTGCTTCACCAGTTACGTGTTCCCAAGGTTTTCCATCCATTGAATTTGGAAATATGTGCACCAGCAGACTGGCTCTGAAGATGTAGGTCTGCTTTTAAGATAGGCAGTCAGAATTTTATGTAACTAGGACGAGTGTCAAAACTAACACTTTCTTTATGAGAGAATAGGCTCTTTAGATTTGAGAGCGCGAGAAATCAACCCACTGACAATCAAATTATCCATCCAGATTGTGAGACAATAAGCGACCTCTGCTGGTCGAATGGAATATTACCATCTCAGGCCATCTCGTTCAGACACAGGAAGAAAACCAACTTCATGTCTAGTTGCAGGATTGGCATCTACAATGATCATTACATTCAAAGAACTGTCATCTGGAGAAAGTAGTATTCTTAATATGTTTCAAATGAATGTCAGAAAAGCAGAAAGTGAAAGTATAATGTTTGAGAAAAAAGGAAACAAACTATATATTTTTTAAACACTGGACTTTATCTGTAGAAAAACAAATTCACTTTATACAAAGCCAGGATTGAAATCAGTTTTCGTTACACATAAAAATGCAACTTACATTTATAATACAATTTTATTGCTAATATTATATTTGAAATATTTTACAATGAAAATATACTTCCAAATAGCTGGTTTGGCACCTCATTTCACTCATGTTCCTACATGTCAGCACATGATCATTCCCCAGACAAAGGTTTTGAAAGGTTAACTCATGCAAAAGAGCACACATCCCCATACCTAGGACACATTCACTCATATGACCTTAATTCACCTGCTGCAACAATGCTCATATAGTATTCCAAGCCTAGAAGTACGACCAGAAGATGGGAAATATAACCTAATGCAGTGCTTAGCTGGAAAAACAATTCATTTTTCTAAACATTTAATGTAAGTGCCAAAGTAATCATTTTGTTCGTCATTAATTAATCCTAGTAACTAATACACTTTTAGCCGCTTTATTTAAAAATATTTTGCTCACACTTAAGGAGTTAGGGCCATTACATGAATACTTGAAGTAAACATAAATATTATTTTCATTGCTTTTTTCTTAATGAATTTTCCAAACAAAAGCTTTCACTCATGAAGAACAAATATTAGGAATAATCAATGATGCAAAGCAGTTGAATCATATAAAACAATTTAAAAAAGCTGGAGAAACTCAGCGGGTGAGGCAGCATCTATGGAGCGAAGGAATAGGTGACGTTTCGGGTCGAGACTCCCACCAAAACCACCCCCTCCCCAGGTACTTTCCCTTGCAACCGCAGGAAATGCTACATTTGTCGCTTTATCTCCCCCCTCGACTCCATCCAAGGACCCAAGCAGTCTTTCCAGGTGAGGCAGAGGTTCACCTGCACCTTCTCCAACCTCATCTATTGCATCCGCTGTTCTAGGTGTCAACTGCTCTACATCAGTGAGACCAAGCGCAGGCTTGGTGATCGCTTCGCCCAACACCTCTGCTCAGTTCACATTAACCAGCCCGATCTCCCGGTGGCTCAGCACTTCAACTCCCCCTCCCATTCCGAATCTGACCTTTCTGTCCTGGGCCTCCTCCATGGCCAGAGTGAGTCCCACCGCAAATTGGAGCAGCACCTCATATAAACTCACCCGCTGAGTTTCTCCAGCATTTTTGTCTACCATCGATTTTCCAGCATCTGCAGTTCCTTCTTAATCATATTTCGCTTGGGTAGTTTATACCCCAGCGGTATGAACATTGACCTCCAATCTCAGATAGTCTTTGCTTTCTCGCTCCTTCCCCTCCCCACAGCTCCCCCACAGCCTACTGTCTCCACCTCTTCCTTTCTTCTTCCCAACCCCCCACTCCCACATCAGTCTGAAGAAGGGTCTCGACCCGAAACGTCACCTATTCCATCGCTCCATACATGCTGCCTCACCCGCTGAGTTTCTCCAGCATTTTTGTCTACTTTCGAATTTTCCAGCATCTGCAGTTCTTTCTTAAACAATTAAAAAACATAGTTTATATATGTATGTAACAAGAGCTTCATTAAACACATGGCTTTTTTCTGTTATGGTCAATTTTTTTATTTTTTTTTACACTAATTACAGATACAGGAGAGGGTTTGCAAAGGGATTTACCCTCAGCAATCATTTGACATACTGAAAAACTCAGATCCTCAGCAATATTTAACTGAGACTAAAGGTTGAATTTTGATCAATGACTCAAAAAAAGAACATGAATTTTCCTTTAGCTCTTTTTTTATTTTCAGCATTGTTCACAGTAATCATAAATGTAATGAAATTGCTAGATTTTTATATAACATGATATATGTGACTCCCACTAATGACAGTGACAACCTTTGGTGTCTTTTTCATTAATACTTCCAAATCGCCATTGTCACGGTAGCGCATCGGTAGAGTTGCTGCCTTACAGCAAATGCAGCGCCAGGGAGACCCGAGTTCGACCCCGACTACGGGTGCTGTCTGTACGTTCTCCCAGTGACCTGCGTGGGATTTCTCCGAGATCTTCAGTTTCCTCCCATACTCCAAAGATGTACAGGTTTGTAGGTTAATTGACTTGGTGAATGTAAAAATTGTCCCTAGTGGGTGTAGGATCGTATTAATGTGCAGGGATCACTAGTCGGCACGGAACTGGTGGGCCGAAGGGCCTGTTTCCGCACTGTATCTCTAAACTAAGCTAAACTAAAAGTCAGAGTCTACACTGTACAAATAAAATTGAAATATTGGGTAAACAAAATGTAAAATTGATCTAATGCTACCTACTAGCAATGGAGAAGCTATAGTAATGGGTTGAACAACTGTGAAAACCTGTAAAAACCTGTGAAAGAGGACCAGGGATAGAAACTTGGACATAGATTGGTTCATTTTGTTACATACGCAATGGATGGAGAGGGCCATGTACATCTCTGGTATCATGTTGCTGTCCCACAACTATACTGAACTGCTCTTGGTGTTAAAGGTAATAAAGTAACACATTTGACACAATTCTCCCTCCACCTCAGCCACCCTGTTCCTTTCCCTTCCTCCTTATCCTCATCTCCCTGTTCCCCAATTTCTTTTCATCACTTATCACTAGCCTTTATCACTTACTCCACCCACATGCATATGCTCAACTGTATCCATTTGTCAGGCGTTGCCCGACCCCTACCATTGTTATTTTTATTAGTCAGATTTTTATTAGTCTGAAGATGGGAGCTGATTTGAAACGTCATCTGTCCATTCCCTCAACAGATGGTGCCTGACCTGCTGAGTTCATCCAGCTCTTTGTTTTTAAAATTCCAGAATCTACAATCTCTTCTGCCTCCATATCACATTTTTACCTAAGTGGCTAGCAATTTTCAATGTTTACTTCGCAAAGAAATCATTCAAGTTCTGGAGTACAGAATACAAGTTCTAAGATTCTTCTTAGGTACACAAAAATGCTGGAGAAACTCAGCGGGTGCAGCAGCATCTATGGAGCGAAAGAAATAGGCAACGTTTCGGGCCGAAACCCTTCTTCAGACTTCTTCTAAGATTCTTCTTGTTGGGTATTGAAGGCATACAGATTTTCAAGGAAGACATTTGTAGAATTGTACCTGTTTATAGGATCCACTGTTGATGTAGAATTTGCAATGGAAGTCTACTTCTCAGAGTTGTTGTGAAAATTAGGATTTAGGGACTTACTATTTAGTCAGTAACTCTGACCATGAAGAAATAAGAGCAACGATCCATTTGATCTGAATCAAACTGATTTTTGTTTTGGAAATTGATTTTTTTGTATTAACTATGAAGATCATGATTAATTAGGATGTCCTTCGAGAAAAATCAGCTGTGTAAACTGTGATTTATTTTCTTCAAACACCTCCTCTTTACAAGTGATTTTGATCCAATGCAACAATATACCAAAATATATTAACAGGATACTTCTGAGCCAAGCGGAAATTGTTAAATCTTTACTGGCACACAATTTTTCAAACTGTTCACACAGTTGTTGACTGATATCTGCACCGATTAGGCACCTGATTATCAAGAATTTCTCCGTTGGTCATCCTGAAAGAAAGATTTTTTTTCAATAACAAACCTTCATAAATGTTTTATTCTAATTAAATTTGCATTCTTCCCCTTACAGTATCAATTTTAAGCTAGTCTCTTGCACTAACCAATAGGCCTACAATAAAATACCATCAATAGAGGTGACCGCTGCAATATGGCGGGGGCAGGGGTGGGAGGAGGGATTGTATTCTTAGATAATGGTCTTGTCAAAGTGGCATAATTTGGGCAATGCGTCATGTTGGAAATAAAATTGTGTTTATTTATTTACTTTTTCACACATATTCCATGAGAGCAAATATTTTTGGAAAGTGATTCGTGAATTCTGTAAGGCTGAATTTCTGTTACCCGAACAGCCGTAACACACGGATCACCTGTAAAAACATTATACTTGGCATTTGATTGCACTGTCTAACACGGGCAATAACTGTAACTAGTATTACACTATATCTATTACGACACATGCTACATTATCTCTGTTGATTCTGGACACCTCCCCACTGGATAAATGGCATTAGCCATTTTCTTGTATCAAACAATTATCTGGGCAGTTTTTTATTCACCATCATTGGTTCACATCTACTATTGCTCATCATGCAATATTGTTTACGAACAATGCTCTTCATTATTAATTAGGTATAAAGAAACTGACATGTGAAGTTATTTGAAATTTAATTGATTGCATTACTTAAGAGTAGTTCTGATGGGCGGAATGGAGACCATGAACTTGGTGCTGGGGTAAATGAACATCTGTTGGACATCTGTTTAAGAAAGCAGTAGCTTCAATGTTTAGGACATTCAGGTGACATTACTTAATGGCCTGTGTTACTGAGATTGCATCAAGAGGCCAAATGTGTTTGCATGTTCTTTGCATTGTATCAAAATTGATATCACATGCACACTTGCCTATACAGTTCACCAGAACTTAAATAACTCCAGTAGAATATCTGTGATTCCATCTCATGGCAATTAACTTTAATCAAAGCACAAACTTACTGCAATTCCTTCTGTAGTCGCTCATATGTTTGTTTTAGATTTTGATTTGCCACTGAAGTTGGAACATCAGGAACAAACCAAGCTGCAATATACTTGATGCAAATAACAACATGCTGTAAAGGAGATGAAAACAAATATTCATATTGTGTACAAACGATATATTTTTACATTGTATTCAAAATGATAATTTTATATCCAATAATATTAAATCTCAAACTGTTCAAGTTGTGAAAAGAAACTATCAATCAAGAGGTAAGTGCATGCAATGTACTAGTTTATTTACCTCAAATAAAACAAGAAACCCCAAACGAGCAGCAAAAATATGCCAGAATTGACTTGTGTATTCATAGTCATCACCAGTTCTGTAATCACGATACCTGAGGAGGAGAAACAATATAAGAAAGCTCTAAACTTGCGAGCCACAGCTGTCAGAAATGCAAGTAATTGTCCCAAGTATTATTGTGGCCAAAAAACTCATAGCCATGAAGCCTAGCAATTACATTAAGATGGTATATGCATTGAACTCTGCTACTTGTAGACATGCTGTAAATTGATGGACAAGATAGGTCCAGGCAATTATAAATAGAACATAGAACAGTACAGCACAAGAACAGGCCCTTCGGCCCAAATGTCAATGTCGTTCATGATGCTAAGACCAAATCTTATCTGCCTGCACATTATCCATAGCCCGTCATTCCCTGTATATCCATATGTCTATCCAAAAGTCTCTGAAATGCCACTATTGTATCTGCCTCAACCACCACTCTTGGCAACTTGCTCCAGGTACTCACCACCCTCGGTATGAAAAAAGTAGTCCTGCACATGTATCTATATATATATAATATCGATATACTTTTAAAACTCTGTGTGTGTGTGTGTGGGTGTGTGGGTGTGTGTTTGTGGGTTTGTGGTTGTCAGATTTGGCCTTTGATTCCTTGGTCCACCAAAACCACACGCGAAAACTCTGAGATTTTTTCCATTTCGCTAGACATTACACTTTTACATACCCTAACACACTCCTTATTAGATTTAGACATTTTTATGTACACATTTTTAAATAAAATCCATCCCCCCCCCCCCCACCACTCACTCACTTTGTCTCCTCCTGCTGGCCAGCCACCATAACGGCTCTGCTCCAAAAACGCCGCCATTTTTATTCTTTCGCTGGCGATTTTTGCTTCTGCCGCCCGCCTCTCTTCCACTACCCCCCCCCCACCCCCCCGGGCCGGCTCTCTCACGCTGGCTCAAGCCAAACATCGGCTCTCCCCCCTCTGCTTTTCGCCGTCTTCTGTCCAAGGACGGCGAAAAGCAGCGGCGGAACAACCCATCTTTGCCTTCAGCCAGCGTCACAGAGCCGGCGCGTCAACGGCCTGTCGGCCCGCAGCCCCATTGAGGGCGTACGCAGTGTCTCGACGGCTGTACGCAGGGTCTCGACGTCATACGCAGCGTCTTGACAGCGTATGCCGCCTACGCCGTCAACACGCTGCGTACGCCGTCAAGATGCTGCGTCCGACGTCAAGACGCTGCGTACGACGTCGAGATGCTGCGTACGGCCGTCCAGACGCTGTCTACGCCGTCAAGACGCTGAAGCACGTTCGGGAACCATACCCCGGGGTCTGAAGCATGTTCGGGGACCAGACCCAATGGGTCTGCACTTGGTCTAGTATATTACTAAAAATCTCATCTTGTTTGTTTGTTTGTATGCATGCGTGTGAGATCCCAAAACCCTGCCAAAACGGTACACGACAGCGCTACAATTTTTGGCCCACCTTACTAACACTTGTCCTGGGATGTCCGTTAGCCAAGTTTCATTCAGATTGATGTTATATTTTACAAGTTCTTGACATTTTAAACTTTACAAAAACCACTTTCCACTTGCCCTGCCCGTCAGCCTCATTCGACGTCACAATGACGTCACAATGGGATTTTAAACTTAGGAAAAAAAATCTTTTTTCCACTTGCACGTGCGGGATTTGAAATGACCACGCCTGCACAATGGGCCTGGTATCCGCGCTTGCGTATTTTAAAATAAAGGAGAGGGGAAAGAAGAGGGAGGGTGAAGAGGAGGGGGAGGGAGTGCTGGGGATAAGGGGGAATGAAGGAGGATGGGGTAGGAAGAGGGATGATGAGGTAATGGAGGGGGGGAAGAGAGAGGAGGGGAGGGAGGGGTGAGGGGAGGGAGGGGGTGAGGGGAGGAAGTAGAGATGGTTTGGTGGAAGGTGGGGAGAGAGAGGATAATGGAGATGGGGAATAGGGGACTGAAGAGGGAGAGTGAGATGTGATCACATTGATCTTATATTTTACAAGTTATTACCATTTTGAACTTATCAAACTTACATCGCAGTCACCCTCCTACTTGCCGGCCGTACCTACACAGTTGGGTGAGTGTTGCCATGACTCGCATCACAACGGGGATGTCTGGCGTCACAACGGGAACCCGTCTGTCGCGCCTAGGCAGTTGAGGGCTATGGGTGAGTGGTGGAATATTGGGGACGGGGCCCAACGGGTTTGCACCTGGCCTAGTCTCCTTTAAACTTTGCTAATCTCACTTTAAAGTAGGGTTGAGAGTAAGGTCGGGTAAAATCGGGATGGTTGTAAGAGGAGGGGTGGTCAACACCGAATTGAAGGTATTATATTTGAATGCACGTAACACAAGGAATAAAGCGGATGTGGCTACAAGTGGTTCGGAACTGGGAGCTAAATATTTAAGGCTACACATCCTATCGCAAAGAGGACAGAATGGTGGGTAGAGAGGGATGGGTAGTACTGCTAGTAAGGAATGAAATTCAGTCCTTAACAAAGGATGACATAGGATCAGAAGATGCTGGGTCCCTGTTGGTAGAGCTGAAAAACTGCAAGGGTAAAAATACTCTAATGGGAGTTATTTCCAGGCCCCCAAACTGTAGCCAGGATATAGGGTTTAAGTTGCATCAGGAAATAAAATCGGAGTGTAGGAAAGGCAATGCTTCAGTGGTCATGGGAGATTTCAATATGCAGGTAGACTGGGAGAATCAGGCTAGCACGGGACTCCAAGAGAGAATTTGTAGAGTGCCTCCGAGATAGTTTCTTAAAGCAGCTTGTAGTGGAGCATACCAGGGATAAGGCAATTCTAGATTTAATGTTGTGCAAAAAACAGATTTAATAAGAGAACTTGAGGTAAAGGTACCACTGGGAGGTAGTGACCACGATATGATAAGATTTAACCTACAATTTGAAAGGGAGAAGGTGAAATCGGACGTCTCGGTATTACAGCAGAGCAAAGCGGACTACCAAGGCTTGAGGGAGGAGTTGGCAAAGATTGACTGGAAAGGGGCTTTAGTAGGAATTATGGTAGAGCAGCAATGGCAGGAATTTCTGCGGATAACTTGGAAGATGCAGGATTCCAAAGAGGAAGAAAGATTCTAGGGGGAGAATACAAACGACCATGGTTAACAAGGGAGGTCAAGGACAACATAAAAGCAAAAGAGAAGGCACATAACATTGCAAAGATTAGAGGGAATCCAGAGGACAGGGATGTTTTTTTAAAGTACAACTAAAGGTAATTAAAAGGACTATACGGAGAGAAAAGATGAAGTACGAATGTAAACTAGCCAATAATATAAAAGATAGCAAGAGTTTCTACGAATATATAAAGAGTGAAAAAGAAGCAAGAGTGGACATTGGGCCACTGGAGAATGATGCAGGAGAAGTGATAACGGGAAATCAAGAAATGGCAGAGGAATTGAATAACTTTTTTGCATCAGTCTTCACAGTGGAAGACACCAGTAATGTGCCTTCAAACCTGAAGAGTCAGGGGGTGGAAGTTGGTGGAGTGGCGATTACTAAGGAGAAGGTTCTAGGAAAACCGATAGGTCTGAGGGTGGATGTCACCTGGACAGGATAGACTGCACCCCAGGCTTCTGAAGGAGGTGGCCTCAGAGATTGTGGAGGCATTAGTTGTGATATTTCAAGAATCATTTGAGTTAGGAGTGGTTCCCAAAGATTGGAAAATAGCAAATATCACCCTGCTGTACAAGGGAGCAAAGCAGAAGGGTGGAAACTAAAGGCTAATTAGCCTGACTTAGGTGGTTGGTAAGATTTTAGAGTCAATTATAAAGGATGAGGTTATGCAGCAATAAAGAATAAAATAGGTCGAAGTCAGCATGGTTTTATGAAGGGAAAATCTTGGCTGAAGAATCTGCTGGAGTTCTTTGTGGAAGTTAATAGCAGGTCAGACAAAGGGGAGGCTGTAGATGTTGTTTACCTAGTTTTTCAGAAGGACTTCGATAAGGTGCCGCACGTCAGGATGCTAGGGAAGGTGAGAACCTATGGTATTGAAGGGAAGATACTAGCATGGATATCGGGTTGGCTACCAATGACTAGTGGAGTTCCGCAAGGGTCGGTGCTGGGGCTGCTTCTCTTCACGTTGTACATTAATGATTTGGATAAGAGGATTGAAGTCAAGTCAAGTCAAGTTTATTCGTCACATACGCATACGAGATGTGCAATGAAATGAAAAAGTGGCAATGCTTGCGGATTGTGCAAAAAAACTACAAACAGAATGGAACAGAATCATATATTCACATATTACATATTTGTGGGAGGAAAACAAGAAAAAAATAGCAATTTTAAAAAGACACCACACAACAGTAAATTGGTACAGTAAGTTAGTCCCTGGTGAGATAGGAGTTTACAGTCCTAATGGCCTCTGGGAAGAAACTCCTTCTCATCCTCTCCGTTTTCACAGGCTTTGTGGTCAAGTTTGCAGATGAAGCTAAGATAGGTGGAGGGGCAGGCAGTGTAGAGGAAGCAAGGGCTCTGCAGAAGGACTTGGACAGGTTGGGAGAGTGGGCAGAGAAGTGGCAGATGAAACTCAGTATAGCAAAGTGCAGAGTCATGCATTTTGGCAATAAGAATAAAGGCGTAGAATATTTTCTAAATGGAGAGAATCCAGAAATCGGAGGTGCAAAGGCACTTGGGAGTGCCGGTGCAGAACTCCCCAAAAGTTAATTTGCAAGTCGAATCAGTAGTAAGGAAGGTAAATTCAATGCTAGCATTTATATCAAGAGGACTGGAATATAAAAACAGAGATGTAATGCTGAGGCTCTATAAGATGCTGGTCAGACCGCATTTGGAGTACTGTGGGCATTTGAGCCCCATATCTGAGGAAGGATGTGTTGGCCCTGGAATGGAATTATAACAATGATTCCAGGAATGAGTGAGTTATCATATGATGAGCGTTAGACAGCACTGGGCTTCTACTCGCTGGAGTTTAGAAGGTTGAGGGGGGGCCGCATTGAAACTTACAGAATGATGAAAGGCATCGATAAGAGTGGATGTGGAAAAGATGTTTCCACTGGTAGGAGAGTCTAAGACTAGAAGTCATAGTCTCAGAATTAAAGGGCGCTCGTTTATAAAGGAGATAAGGAAGAACTTCTTTAGTCAGAAGGTAGTTAATCTGTGGAGCTGATTGCCACAGAGGGCTGCGGAGGCCAACTCAGTAGATGTTTTTAAGGCAGAGATAGACAAATTCTTGATTCAAACAGGTGTCAAGGGTTATGGGAGGAAGGCAGGAAAATGGCATTAGGAGGCAGAGATTAGCCATGATTGAATGGCGGAGTGGACTTGATGGGCCAAATGGCCTAATTCTAATTCTATAATTTGTGAACATGCGAATTTGCAAAGCTAAGCCCTTTGCTATTTTGATTTTTCCATCCTAGGAAAATGGTTCTGACTCTCTACCCTAGATATGCCTCTCATAATTTTATATACTTCTCTAAGATCTCCCCACAACCTCCAGCATTATAGAGAAAACAATCCATATCTGTCCAACCTCCTGCAGTTTATACCCTCTAATCCAGACATCATTCTGGTAAACCCTCTCTGCACGCTTTCCAAAGTCTCCACATCCTTCCTATAGTGGGGCAACCAGAACTGCACTTAATACTCATCTAGAGGCCTAGCCAAAGTCCTGTAAAACTGCATCATATAAAATAGAAGGAAACTAGAATAAAATCCAGTGCATCACATCATTGGTGTTGAATTTTTAAATTACACACTAATGAAATGATCAATCAAGAGAAACAGGAAGGTGTGACCAATAGCAAGGTAGATATAGGATCCAGAAAGTAACATTGCAGGTGTCTCAGCCATTACATTTGTTCAACAGCTGGGATGCTGTCTAGCCCATGTAGGTGAGAGTAGACACCACAAAGTGGATGAACAATCTGTCCACAAGAACATGTTATTGATAACATTCAAGTTGGGGTGAGGGGGTGTAGAAAGAAATGTAGTGGTAATAGAAGCCAACATAAATAGGGTAATACTGTTCTTTTCAACTACAAATGCGAGTCCTGAAGACTGCAATCCCTGCTGGATACAAAACTTAAGGACATTTATTCAGAGCAGGAACTTGGAATGAGTGGTGAATGATCCAGTTGTTTTGGTCTACCTGGACAGCAATGACACAGATAAGAAGGAAGTTGAAGGGATGTAAGCAACGAAGATCTAAATTAAAAAAGTAAAACCTCAAAAGCAAAATGGAATAACATTGATGAATTAAATGTATGGCTCAAAATTGGTGTGGGAGAAATAATTTGAGCTTTACAGAAGAGATTTATTGCTCCAATTATGAAGGGCCATGATTTTGAGCATATAAGAATATTATAAAGACTATTTAGAATGTGGTGAACACTTCTAATCTCTGGACCCAAAGGATATATATGAAACAGAGGGAGTGTGTTGAACGTTTATCAGATTGATTCCTGGGATGGCAGGTTGGTCATATGAAAAGAGATTAAATAGACTAGAACTACAGTGTTGTGTTTAGAAGGATGAGGGGTCATCTCATTGAAACATACAAACTGTGTACCGGGCTTGACACGGTAGAAGCAGGGAAGCTTGGGGTGGGAGATTGCAACCTTCACGTGGTCCACCCTGTTTCGACTAATGCAATCAACCCGACGTGCACAAACAAGATCAAATAGAACAGGTTGACCAACAACTTTAGGCTGTGCATGCCATACGCAAGAAGAAGAAGATGCTGTTTCCATCGTCTGGATGGGTTATTCAGAACTAAGATAAGACATTTCCTCAGCCTGAGTATGTTGAATCGTTGTAGGTCTGGAGTAAGAAGACGGTGGAGGCACAGACATCTAATATATTAAAGGCAAAGGTGATGGAGTTTTTAGATATGGCCCACATTTGCTCCACTTCTATTTCGTATGTTATTTTCTAATATGCTGCCATGTGTCAGGTTATGGTTGGATGAATCTTATAAGACCTGGCATAGACAATATCCATGGGTTGCACTGTAGTAAATCAATTTGATGGCATCTATATGCCAAGTAAAATTGGCCACCATTTTTTTTTAAAGTGGAGTTGTATGAACAAATCATTTTCAAATTATTTAAATCACTCACCATGCTTAGACATATATCCTGCAACATTATCATCACTGAGTCCATTTTTAAGCCTCTCTCACATGATCCCTAGTTAAACAGATATCTGTCTGTACAAGATCCATATCTCTCTATTTGCTGCACTTACATGTGCCTATCCAAAGGCCTCTTAAATGCCGCTATCAAATCTGGCAATGCGTTCCAAGCTCCCACCATTCTGTGTAAAAAAGCCTACTCCACACATCTCCATTAAATGTTTCCCTACTTACCTGATGGTTATGCCTTCTAGTGTTGGAAATTTCCACTCTGGAAAAAGGTTCTGACTGTCTCCCCTATATATGCTTCTCATAATATTATATACTCCTTTCGTCTCCCCTCAACCTCCAACATTCCAGATAAATCAATCAAGTTTATCCAAACTCTCCAGTTAGCTGAAACCCTCGAATCCAGACAGCATTCTGGTAAAGCTCCTCTGTATCCTCTCCAAAGCCTCCACATTTTTCCTGTAATGAGGCGACCAGAATTGCATACAATACTCCAAACGCGGCCTAACCAAAATCCTGTAGAGCTGCATCATGACTTCCTCTTATATTTAATGCCCCTATAAATGAAGACAAGCCGATCATACACCTTTGTTACCAACCTATCCCCTTGTGCTGCCACCTTTACTGAGCTATGAACTTGGACTCCAAGATCCCTCTGCACTTCAATGCTATTAAGGGTCTTGCCAACCACTGTATATACTCTCTACAGATTCTGACAGTCTATTTTATTCTCCATTCTTAAAACCACTGCACATTATGTGCCATATAAACTAGTAAGGTATGCAGGTCTGACCTCTATTTCTTAGCTGAATTAGTTTTGCTCATTTCTTGATTATTAGCTAGTTGAATGAAGCTGGCTCTGACCTGGTCCCCTGCCTTGGAGCACACAGTTCCTGCCTATCCATACTGTCCTAGAAAGGATGTGATAGACAATAGACAATAGGTGCAGGAGTAGGCCATTCGGCCCTTCGAGCCAGCACCGCCATTCAATGTAATCATGGCTGATTATCCCCAATCAGTATCCCGTTCTTGCCTTCTCCCCATATCCCCTGATGCTATTATCTTTAAGAGCCAATCTAGCTCTCTCTTGAAAGTATCCAGAGAACCGGCCTCCACCGCCCTCTGGATGGCTAATGAAGCTTAACCTGGGGTGGTATCTGACAGAGTGTAGCAGTAGTTCAACTGATAATAGGTCTCAAATGGCATGTTGTTAGGCTTAGCCTCTGCCCAGCATACTGTGACAGCATTAAATGTGGTAAAACCTTACCACTCAAATGTAACAAAGATATTTTACACTTGCCAATATGATTATTTTTAAATGAAAATAAAGAAAAAAGGATTTAACATCACTTTGCTCCTAATCTCCAGATTGGGAATGGGGATAGAAATCCAAGATTAAGTTTGACAAAATACAGAATGAGAGGTACAATCCCCAACATAGTGGTGATGCTGACGATTGGCCACATCCTCACTTAGATTAAAAGCTGGGCCATATTTATATATGAGCTGCAGGTTGCTGGCAGTTCCTTTCAGAGCCACAAACACAGTCAGCGTGGCCTTTACTTAAACATGTAAACGTAAGTCACCCACATAGTAAGACATTCAATAGCTGTCTAGGTCCCTGAGATGATACCTCTGTACTGTAGGTCCGCAGTTTCAGAAAATAAAGTACGTATTAAAGAGAGATCAGGAAACCTAAACATGTTGGTACACACAAGAGATGGAAAAGTCTGGCCATGTTATACCTGCAGTACTTTACTCGGATTCCCAGTGATTCGGATCCATTGTCCTTCAAACGAGTTTCGTTCTCAAAATGTTTTACATAGAACACCGACAGACTGTTATTAACATACCCCATCAAACAACTGCAAAGTAAACAAAATATTATCAATATAGTTAACATTGTGAAGAAATAAGTATAAGGATCCAAACAGAGCAGGAGTGTGAAATATGTTTGCCAAGGTATTCAGGTGTCATATATTTTTGGGCTGCCTTTTGGCAAATTTCTTTTGATGCATTCATTAAAAGCAAAGCATTGATGTTTCAAAAAGTGCATAAGGAAGTATTGCACAGTCAACTCTTTAATGTAGTCAAGGATATTCTCCTTTTAATCTGTCAGATTGCCTAAAATGTTCCCTCATTTCTATGATTTCATTCTTTTCAGTAAGAGTACCAATTTCTTGTTAGAGGAATCGATTTCCAGTAAGGTCTCCAGGGAAGGGAACATATACTTTTAGCATCAGTTTGCGAAATCAGAAATAAAAACAGAAAATACGGATAATACTCGGCAGCAACTGTGATCATGAATTCTCTCTCTGTAGAAGCTACCTGAGTTGTTGAGTATTTCCATTTTTTTCTGTTTAAATTTCAGATGCCAGTACCTGTGGTTTACTGTTTTGGGATAGGAGAATTGGACTTGCATTCTAATAATTTGCTGGTCTAATAAAATATGATGTATCTTGGGAAATTTGTCTCAATACAAAGCATCAGCCCTGTATATAACAGATGCATGGTGAACTCTCTCCACTGTGTTTTGAGATCTATTTGCCAAAGTTAATAATAATTCATGTTTTATACTTACTTGTCAACTGCACTGTGTCCATTTGCGCAGGGACCATATTCATACCTATAAACTAAACGCGGGATGAAATCAGATGTGATTGCGATCACCAGCCCATTTCCAATGACAGCCAGAACGCCAATTGCCTCAAGGATTTTCACCCATATCCCTGTAGTGTGGACACATCTCAATTATTTTCTAGCAGCAAAAACATCAATAATCAGATTTTGTGAATGCATGGGTATGTGCTTAATTTCTCTTCTTGTTTTTTAAATGTCCAAATCCACACATCTGTTGAACCAGTGCATCCCATTGCAAACAATAGACTTGAGTCCATTTCATGGAAACAGTGAATCACAAGTGATGACTGGGTGAGATTATATTATCATGAAGCCACAATCTATTCAATCATATCCTGATCACACTGTACAGAACTACATCCCAGTTAATGATGTACACTTGAATCTGGATGATGGAACATAAAAGCCAAATGAACCATAATAATAAAAGATATTACTTTAGTTTAGATTAGAGATACAGCGCGGAAACAGGCCCTTCGTCCAACGGGTCCGTGTCTACCAGCGATCCCGTACACACTAACACTATCCTACACACTAGGGACAATCTACAATTTTTACTGAAGCTAATTAACCTACAAACCTGTATGTATTTGAAGTGTAGGAAGAAACCAGAGCACTCGGAGAATACCCACTCTGTCACAGGAAGAACATATAACTCCGTACAGACAGCACTCACAGCCAGGATCGAACCCGGGTCTTTATGGCAGCAGCTTTACTTCTGTGCCACCCTGCCGCCCTGTTAAAAAGTTACCCTGAACTAAAATATAATCAATGATGAGAAATAAAAGATAACCTATCTAAAAATAATAGATTGAATGTTTCTGATCCATTGTCCTTCAAACGAGTGTTGAAGAACACACTAATTTGTTCAAAATAAATCTCTAAGAAAGATAGAATTGTGATACGTCAGCACAAAAAGTGCATTGACTGAAGAGAGTTGACCTGCGCAGTATTTTCAATATCTGTTAGTTTTTTTCTTTTTGACAAAATGTTATTGATCGTTTTATGAAATTTTTATATAACATGCCACTCTATAAGCCCTATCCACAATTTCCTTTACAACAATATCTAAGCTTGTTCAAAATTACACTGTAATATGCCATTATCAATCTTTAATTAAGAACGTATGACATGACCTAGTTAATATTGATCAGCCATGTTATGTAGTCAATGAACTGTCATTGATAACAATACTTTCAATCTATAGCAAAAAAGAATACATTTGCAGTTTCTGCAATCCCCTCATATTCTGTAGTGCCGTAAGATGTCACATTAGATATGCTAGAGTGAAATTAAACACAATTTGATACCAAACAGTCATTTGGAGATGACCAAAAAGTTAGGATTAAGGAATGCCTTAAAGAAAAGCGTAGTAGTTTAAGAAGGAAAGAGCATGGTTATCACAGGAGGGTTTGTAAACAAGGATGAAAAATTTGAAATGGATGTGTTATTTAAGAGAAAGGAATATCGCACTGAGATATTGGATCAGCCACTCCTGTATGAAATGCAGAGCAGGTTTGAAGGGTAAAATGACTTACCCCATTCTGATTGTTTTATGTCAAATCTAGAGGTAAAAGATGCATGGTTAAGGCTTCTTCACTAATAAGCTGAGTAAGCGGCTTTGGCAGGCAAAGTGGAAATTTGCTTTGAATTTTAAAAGGATTTTCTAACTACCTTCAGAAACATGATAACATCCACTGTTACCTTGGTATTAATGTGTAACAATTGATATTATAAATAGCAAATTTGACGTGGGGAGCCGACAGTGACTAGTGGGGTGCCGCAAGGTTCGGTGCTGGGACCCCAGTTATTTACAATATATAACAACGATTTAGATGATGGAATTAAATCTCCAAGTTTACAGATGACACAATGCTGGGTGGCAGTGTGAACTGTGAGGAGGATGCTATGAGGCTGCAGAGTGACTTGGATAGGTTGGGTGAGTGGGCAGATGCATGGCAGATGCAGTATAATGTGGATAAATGGGAGGTTATCCACTTTGGTGGCAAGACCAGGAAGGCAGATAATTATGTGAATGGTGTCAGATTAGGAAAAGGAGAGGTGCAACGAGACCTGGGTGTGCTTGTACATCAGTCACCTAAAGTAAGCATGCGGGTACAACAGGCAGTGAAGAAAGCTAATGGCATGTTAGCCTTCATTGTGAGAGGATTTGAATTTAGGAGCAAGGAGGTCCTACGGCAGTTGTACAGGGCCCTGGTAAGACCACATCGGGAGTATTGTGTGCAATTTTGGTCTCCTAATTTGAGGAAGGACATCATTGCTATTGAGGGAGTGCAGTGTAGGTTCACCAGGTTAATTCCTGGGATGGCGGGACTGACATATGATGAAAGAATGAGTCGACTGGGCTTGTTTTCACTGGAATTTAGAAGGATGAGAGGGAATCTTATAGAAACATAAAATTCTTAAAGGATTGGACAGGCTAAATGCAGGAAAATTGTTTCAGATGTTGGGGGAAGTCCAGAATCAGGGGTCACAGTTTAAGACTAAGGGGTAAGCCATTTAGGACTGAGATGAGGAAAACCTCCTCACCCAGAGAGTTGTGAATCTGTGGAATTCTCTGCCACATAAGGCAGTGGAGGCCAATTCACGGGATGTTTTCAAGAGTTAGATTTAGCTCTGATGGCTAAAGGAATCAAGGGATATGGGGAAAAAACAGGAACAGGGTACTGATTTTAGATGATCTGCCATGATCATATTGAATGGCGGTGCAGGCTCGAAGGGCCGATTGGCCAACGCCTGCACCTATTTTTCTATGTTTCTATGTTCTCTGAATGTACTGAATTGTACTTGAATAGGCATGTTCATAGACTTCTGAACATGCCTATGACTTCTGACTGAAACTATCGCTATCTAAATTGTGTTAGGTGTAATGATAGATCTGCCACTGAACAAATAGAAGTTTCTAAGGCTATTGAGGATGAATAAAATGAGGTACTGAACCTCAAAAGAGGTAAAATGCATCACAAATAATAAACCCCACTGCCCATTGATAATTTTTATTTGAATATCTTCAGTTATAATCATATATTCTTTACCTCAGAAGACATACACATTAATATACTTACCTCGTTTTGAAAGATAAAATAGAGATTGTTAGTTGGAGCCTTACCAATATCTTTTGCTTTTCGTGGTATTGGCCGTCTCTGAAGCAGTAGCATTTTTCGCGCATCCAGTCGAATTTCAAATAGATTGTTTACAAGTGCCAACAATGGAGCCAATGGGAAGGCTGCCACAAATATTGTGGTGAAACTATATTGAATTGCTGAAAGGGAAAATATATTGACAAAATTTGTCAGTAACAAATCAAATAAATCAAAATTTCAATGCAATTAATTCAGTAAATTTCATTAAATAAAACTAAAATAAGGTCATGTGATAGACCATATAAAAAGGTCATTCAGCCCATCAAGTCTACTCCGCCATTCAATCATGGCTGATCTATCTCTCCCTCCTAACCCCATTCTCCTGCCTTCTCCCCATAATCTTTGTCACCCGTAGTAATCAAGAATCTATTTATCTCTGTCTTAAAAATATCCACTGACTTGGCCTCCACAGCCTTCTGTGGCAAAGAATTCCACAGATGCACCACCCTCTTGTATTGAATATAGAAGTTGGGAGGTCATGTTGCAGTTGTATAAGATTTAGAATATTGTGCTCAGTTCTGGGCACCATATTATAGGAAAGATATTGTCAAGCTTGAAAGGGTTCAGAAAAAAATTACGAGGATTTTGCCAGGACTAGAGGGTGTGAGCTATAGGGAGAGGTTGAGTATGCTGGGTCTCTATTCCATGGAGTGCAGGAGGATCTTAAAATCATGACAGGAATAAAGTCAAGTCAAGTGAGTTTATTGTCATGTGTCCCTGATAGGACAATGAAATTCTTGCTTTGCTTCAGCACAACATAGTAGGCATTGACTACAAGGCATTCTATAAATATATACACACATGAATCAATATACTGATAAAGTGCAAATAACAGTATTGGCTAATAAAGTTCAGTGTTATGTCCGAGCCAGGTTTAATAGCCTGATGGCTGTGGGGAAGTAGCTGTTCCTGAACCTGGTCGTTGCAGTCTTCAGGCTCCTGTACCTTCTACCTGAAGGTAGTAGGGAGATGTGTGTGTGGCCAGGATGGTGTGGGTCCTTGATGATACTGCCAGCCTTTTTGAGGCAGCGACTGCGATAGATCCCCTCGATGGAAGGGAGGTCAGAGCCGATGATGGACTGGGCAGTGTTTACTACTTTTTGTAGTCTTTTCCTCTCCAGGGCGCTCAAGTTGACGAACCAAGCCACGATGCAACCGGTCAGCATGCTCTCTACTGTGCACCTGTAGAAGTTAGAGAGAGTCCTCTTTGACAAACCGACTCTCCATAATCTTCTCAGGAAGTAGAGGCGCTGATGTGCTTTCTTAATAATGGCATCAGTGTTCTCGGACCGGGAAAGATCTTCAGAGATATGCACGCCCAGGAATTTGAAGCTCTTGACCCTTTCAACCATCAACCCGTTGATATAGATGGGACTGTGGGTCCCCATCCTACTCCTTCCAAAGTCCACAATCAGTTCCTTGGTTTTGCTGGTGTTGAGGGCCAGGTTATTGTGCTGGCACCATATGTTAGATGGTGGGTGTTTGGAACAAATCGGTTAGATGCACAGTCTCTTCCCCAGAGTAAGGGAATCGAGGACCAGAGGACATAGGTTCAAGATGAACGGGAAAAGATTTAATAGGAATCCGAGGGGTAACTTTTTCACACAAAGGATGGTGGGTGTATGGAACAAGCTGCCAGAGGAGGTAGTAGAGGCTGGGACTACCATTTAAGAGACAGTTAAACGTACATGGATAGGACAGGTTTGGAGGGATATGGACCAAGTGCAGGCAAGTGGGACTAGTGTAGCTGGGACATTGTTGGCCGGTGTGGGCAAGTTGGGCCGAAGGGCCTGTTTCCACACTGTATTGCTCTATGACTCTAAAGAAATTTCTCCTCATCTCCTCCTTTAATTCTGAGGCTTTGACCACTAGTCCTAGACTCTCCCACTAGTGAAAACATCCTGTCCACATCCACTTTATCCAAGCCTTTCACTATTCTGTATGTTTCAATGAGGTCCCCCCTCATTCTTCTAAACTCCAGCGAGTTGCCAATAAACACCTAAACATTGGGAATTACAAATAAGTGACCAGAACATTTATACAGACGGAGTGGAGGAGGGAGGGGGGGGGAGGAAAGAGAGAGAGTGATCAATGTTTCAATGGTACTTTATTGTCAAGTATACCTAGGTGTAGTGAAATTCCTTTTTTGAATACAGCTCAGTAAAAACCTTACTATATGTAGGCACAAGCACTTAAGTACAAGTGTGTGGGTATAGTAGATTACATTACAACAGAACACAACCGCAGGAGAAATCATTAAGAAAAATTAAGAAATAGGTGAGATACACAATCTTTTTGATCTGGCATCGCATTAAAGACACAATAAATTGAGCGGAAGAAATTATCAAAGAGGAACTAAAAATAATTAATATCACTAAAGAAATAATACCAGAGAAAGATGAATGGCACTGAAACCTAGACAATTTCTCCAGATTTGTTTACTTCTCAGGTGTAAAGATTGTTATACGATACGATACGATAGAACTTTATTTATCCCAGGAGGGATCTGCCAACAATCATGAAACACAAAATACATGAAATATGGAATAAAGTGACGAGTGGAAAGGATTGGGGATGTGCAAAATCCAATAATATGTATTGGTAATGATCTTACAAACTTCTGTGGATTCTGCAAAACAATTCCAGCAGGCGAGAAGCAGCAGAAAAAGGTGCCAGTTTTTAAGAGAGAAAGCAAAGATAGGTAATTATAGACCATTCAGTCTGACATCAGTTGTCAGCAAAATGTTGAAAGCCATCATAAAGGATGTGGTAACAAAGCACCTAGGTCATAATATGATGGGCAGTTAACACGTTTCGTAAAATGAAAATATATTTGATCAACAGAGTGGATAAGGGGAGCTAGAATCTACCACCATAAACATTCATTTCCTTCAACCACCTGCAGAGGGTATTATCTACAAAATGCACTCCATTTATTTGATGCTACTCTGACAGGTCCTCCTGTGGTTCAAGCAGAAAGAGGCTTCTTGCCACTCACTGATCCTGGTGTGCTGAAAAATATTGCAGACTCTGGATGCCTGAAAGGAACTGCCATCCATTGATGCACAGGCTGGAGGATTATACTCCCAGAGGTATGGCAAGCAGCCCAATTTGATGCTGGGTGGAAAATCAGTGGTTTGACAAATAAATTGTAAATGCATTCCCCCAATCCAGTAACCTTCTCAACAAAGGCAAGCACCATCAGCCTGGGAGAGACTGATGATCCATGGATCATCAATTTAATTCTACATTACATTTTTCTCAATAAAAATAGATTTTATCCCCAATTCTCTTTGTAGGCCAACTCTGATCCATTGAAGAAATAATGATGGATGTGACGGAGCAGAACCTGCAGGTGCTTATTGTTCTATGTGCCTGCTGCCATTTCCATTTTTAAAACTAAAGTTTGAGTTTGAAAGATGCTGTAAGAGCAGCATCAAATAAATGGAGCACATTTTGCAGATATAACTGTCTGCAGATAGAACACCACTAGTGGTTGAGGGATGTGAATGTTTAGGATGGTGCATAGGAACCAATATAATGGGCTCTGGCTCAATCTCAGGGCTCCACACAATCTTCTGTTCCTTAAAAGTTGAATTGTGTTTTACCAACTTCTCTTGCAATGGAGTAGATTCTGAATATTCCACACCTTTTCAAAACTCATTGATCTGAAACCTGGAGTTGTCATAGTTGACCTCTCAATTCATTGTCTTTATTTTCTGTTAGATATATGATGATTTTTTTTCACACAATGCTCCATATATTTGTTTGTTAATGTTGTTTGGCATCTTACTGTAACTCACTTCTCCTTTATGCTGTGCCCCAATATATGTAACGTTTTTTCTCAATGAATTTATTGGACCACTTAGTAGACATACCGTCAATTCCTGTGTGACAGTGTCAGCAGAAGCCAGTTTTATAGATAAAGGGAAATAAAAAACCCAATCTTGCTCATATTCTATTCTCATTTATAAAATACCATGTTTATTCCCTTTCACTGAATCTACTCTTTATGTAAATCTGTCCTCTTTTATTCTACGCGTGCAAACTAATTTGTTATTCCTGTTTCTTAGGTATATATCAACATCTCTGCTTCTTGTAAACATTGATGACAATGCACGCAATCATATTGATTTTTATTATTTTACTATTTAAATTGTTGCATGATAATTAGAAAGCAGGTTAATGAAGAAAGTGGCATTTGGAGAAATAACCCAGATTAATAACGTTGTTGTGGTACAGATTGATGAGAGAACTGATGTGCGATGAAGTTAAAGTATAAGGGACCTACCCATTTCCAAAAATTCATTGAATAAGCTAAAGGAATCAATACGGCTCAGGCTGTAATTTTTCATCCAATGATCCTTAACTTCATCTTTCACATCTTCCTTCAGGATCTTTTTATGATACCTCTTCCATTGATGTTTCAAGGATCTGTCAAAATTAGATAATTGAAATTAAATAGAAAGATGCAGCCAGTCACATTTAACAACACGGAATGAAAATGCTGGAAATACAATTGGGAGAAAGACAGTTAATATTTCTAGTCAATGACTCTTTATTTTAGATTTCCAGAATCAACAGTAGTTTGCTTTTGGACATGTATAATATGGTGTGCATTCTGCTGAAAGTGCAATTGTTATTTCTGTAACAATCATTTGGGCTCTATGTTGCACAACACTCCACAAGACTATGCAGTACACGCTCCAAGACACAAGACTATGTGGTACAATGCTCCAGAAATGCAAAAGATACGGTCTAATTTGATCTTTTTCTGGGGGACTACACATGGTGGATTGATAGTTATAATTTAGATAAATGGATGGGAAGCCTAGAAGAAGCTTTATCCTGCTTCTAACTCCTATTTACTTAATCTAATTTCTGATCAATGCCCCTTCACTCTCCACCTTGATCAACATTATTATCACAGTATTGGAAATCTTGAGGAGAGTTTTTATTTGGCATCTGCTGACTTTTGAATCTCTGAGACTTTGTACAGTCAACAAAATTTAACAACAGAGAACAAACAATCAATACAATAATTGAAACATTAACTCATTATTTTTATGTATGAATAATAGCAGAGTTTACGGTCATGTAAACTCAGAATTTCAGTCTGTTTGATAATCTGTTAATCAGAATTTCACAGTCTGTTTGACGGTGGCACAGCGGTAGAGTTGCTGCCTTACAGTGAATGTAGCGCTGGAGACTCGGGTTCGATCCTGACTACGGGTGTTGTCACGTTCTCCCCGTGATCTGCGTGGGTTTTCTCCGAGATCTTCGGTTTCCTCCCACACTCCAAAGACGTACAGGGTTGTAGGTTAATTGGCTTGGTAAATGTAACAATTGTCCCTAGTGGGTGTGGAATAGTGTTAATGTGCGAGGATGGCTGGTCAGCCGAAGGGCCTGTTTCCGTGCCGTATCTCTAAACTAAATATTACTCTAATCGATAATATGCTCTTTTATATTGGGCTGGACAATCAGCCAGAAGCACTTACCTCCCACTCCCCTTTGCACTTATAACGGAGTCCTGCAATATTTCAAATCTTAGAGAGCTGAGGAACAAAATATATCAATTGTTTTGTACTAGCTTCTTCCATCTAATGCAGTTCCATTTATTTGAAAATGGTGTCAGATCTTCATTGAAAGCTAAGTGAATGTAAAGAATCTATAACGAGGCATCGTTACTTTACTATCTTTATTCATACTGGAGCATTACATATTGCACTAGCTGTACGTGGTCTGTCACAGGAACTAGAGAGCGATCTGTGGGTGGGGAGGTTGTAGTTATACTTGTGATATGGGGAGTGGTTAGTAGGTATGAGGTCACTATGTTAAAGGCACATGCATATATCATCTACATCCTTCCCCTCCGAATCGACAGGCAAATACAATGGTGACAGGGCGACCACGGCTCATGCGCTAGGATGGTTAAACAAAATCGCCATAGCGGACAGGCGGTTTGACAAGACGTCCCGACCGGGTTCGCGTCTCGCCATCCTCCCTTCCGGCAGGAGGAAGAGGCACTGATGGGGACAGACGAACCTGAAAGGGGGAAACGGGAGGAGACGGAGGAGACCGCGGCACCAAACCCGGAGGTGATGCGGGATCAGGAGCGGGCAGTGCGCGGGCAGGCGAGCGAGGACTAGTCGGAGCAGGGTGGGACGGAAGGAGTTGAGGAGGTGCAGAACGTTGCATGTTAGGAAGGACGGGCAGAGCAACGCCCGGACGCGAAGCCGGCAGTGGGGGAGCAAAGGGATCCGCGGCAGGAGGACGCGGCTCGTTGACGAGCCGAAGGTGCTGGCGGGACCGTCGGTAAATGGCTCCCGCATGGTCGACAAGATAAGACCTGGGCGACCCCGCAGAGCCGACGACGGTGGCGAGCTTGGAGTGACCGGAAGTGGTCTGCATACGGACAACTTGACCGGGGAAGAGGCGCGGCAGCGGGTGGCAGGACCTGTCATGGGAACGCTTTTGGACATTGTGCCTGAAGGCAATGCGTTTCTGAACCGCCGCAGGTGGGAGGACGGAGGGTATGAGGGAGCGCTGGGCCACCGGGAGCGGGAGCCTGGTAGCGCGAGACATGAGCCGCTGAGCAGGGGAACCCATGGCAGAGTCGCGGGAAATGTTGCGGAGGTTGAGGAGGGCCAGATGGAAGTCGGAGTTAATGCCACCACACTGTTCCAGCAGGTGCTTCGCGCTGCGGACGGCACGCTCGGCCAGACCGTTGCTTTGCGGGTACTCCGGGCTGCTGGTGAAATGGCGGAAGTTCCATCTGGAAGCGAACGCTTTAAACTCGGAGCTCGTGAACTGGCTGCCATTGTCCGATTGCAGGCTTGCCGGGGGGCCAAAAGTGCCAAAATGAGGGTACAACCTGTCGATGATGGCCGAAGAGGTTAGGGAGTGCAGCCGGTCGACCACAAACCAGCTGGAGTAGGAGTCAACGAGAACCAGGAAGTGTTTGCCTCGCCACTCGAAAATGTTGGCGGCGAGCGCCATCCAGGGCAGTTCGGGCGCGGGCTGCTGCAGAAGCGGCTGACGCTGCTGGTGGGGGGCGAGGCTGTTGCAGGTGGAACACGAGGAGACCCTCTCCCGGATGTATTTGGCCATGTCCGGCCAATAGAACTGGCTCCTGGCGAGAGACACGGTGGCTTCGGCCCCAGGATGACCGCGGTGAGCGACTTGAAAATAGTGGTCGTGCAGCACCGCGGGCACGACCACCTTGTGACCCTTCACCACCACGCCGTCGTGTAGTACGAGCTCATCACGGACCAGGAAGTAGGGCACGGCACCAGCCGGCAGTGCGGAACGACGATCGGGCCAGCCCCGCTGGATGACGGCAGACAGCTGTTGCAGGGCAGGGTCATTGGTAGTGTGTTCAACCAGGGACTTCATCTGTTGTGAAGGGGCGATGTCCATTTGGAGCACCAATAGATCAGACATCTCATATGGGTGGCGAACGGTGGACGACAGCGGGGCGCGAGACAACGTGTCGGCCACGAACATGTCCTTGCCCTTACGATAAACCACCTTGAACGTGAAGCGCTGGAGCTGCAGCATCATGCGCTGTAGGCGTGATGAGGCCACATGGATCGACTTGTTGAGGATGGTGACAAGTGGCTGATGGTCAGTTTCAATGGTGAAAGTGTTGCCCACGATGTAGTCTCTGAATTTGGAGCAGGCAAACACCACGGCCAGTAGCTCCTTCTCAATCTGCGCGTAGTGCTGTTCGGTGACGGTCATGGTGCGGGATGCGAAGGAGACAGGCAGCTGTAGGCCGTCATGGACCTGGAGACAGGCGGCACCGAGTCCGAACTGAGAGGCGTCGCAGGTGAGGACAATGGGACGCTGCAGGTCAAAAAACTTGAGCGTGGGGGTGCTGATCAGCTTGGACTTAAGAATGTCGAATGCTTTCTGATGGTGGGGGAACCAAGCCCAGGACGTGTCCTTTTTTATCAAATCCCTCAGGGGAGCGCTGAGCTCGCTGAGGTCGGGGATGAACTTCCCCAGGTAGTTTACCAAGCCCAGGAAGCGTTGTAGGCCTGCCACATTAGTAGGAGAAGGCATCCCTGAAATGGCAGCCGTTTTTTGCGGGTCTGGCTTTAACCCCTCGGCGGTGAATACATGTCCAACATAGGTGACCTCCGGGACGCGGAATCGGCACTTCTTGGGGTTAAGTTTCAAGTTGATTTGCCGGGCCCGGTCCAGGACCTGGCGGAGGTTGACATCGTGTTCGGCAACGTCCTTGCCGTAAACGAGGATGTCGTCAACAATGATGGCGCATGGTAGACCTGAAAACAACTGCTCCATTGTCCGCTGGAATACCTCGCTGGCAGAGTTGATTCCGAATGGCATTCGGAGGAACCGAAACCTCCCGTAGGGGGTGGCGAAAGTTGTCAAAATGGACGACTGCTCGTCCAGTGGTATCTGCCAGAAGGAGCTTTTGGCATCGAGGACAGAAAAAAACGTTGCCGGACCAACCTGTGCAGCGACTTCTTCTACCGTTCTCATGGGGTAGTGCGGGCGTCTAATGGCCAGGTTGAGGTCTTTGGGGTTGATGCAGATGCGTATCTCGCTCATGTCCTTTTTCGCAGCAACAACCATGGAAGAGACCCACCTGGTGGGCTCGATGACCGCCTTTAGGATGCCCATTTGTACCATACTGTGTAGTGTCGACTCCACTCTGTCCTTCATGGCGAAGGCGACACGGTGAGGAGCATTGACCACTGGATCGATCTTACGGTCCACTACAATCTTGTAGCTGCAGGGTAGTTTGCCTAGCTCATCATCAAAGCGGTCGGGATAATCGGCCAGCGGGTCCATGAGGGCCTGCACCTGGTGGATGTCACGGTGGAAGGATACTAGTCCCATTTCCTGGCATGCCCGGATGCCCAGCAGGGGAATGCATTTTTGATCGAGGAGATAGAAGGTGAGGGGCCGAGAGGTCTCTAGTATCTTACAGCGTAGCGTGGCCTTGCCCACAGGAGTAAGAATCTCCCCCCCGTAGGCATGCAAGGTTGAGTTCTGAGAAAAAATCTGCTCATTAGTCCTTATCTGTTTGAAGAGAGATGTTGACATTACGTTCGCAACCGCCCCCGTGTCAATCTTAGCAGTGCAGGTCGAGTTGTTCACAGTGACTCGCACAGAAGGGTCCGTTATCATAGCAGGTGCGCCCAACACAGTATACAAGCTGTTCTCCCCCTGAGAGGAGTCGGATGCAGAAACAGACTGTTCATCGAAATAGCACTGGGAGCTGAGCTCACTATCAGTTTGCAGAAGGTTGTTTAAATTTCCCCTCGGAGCAGCGACAGGCTTCCCA
The DNA here is from genome assembly GCA_038087875.1 of Malacoraja senta. Taxonomy (NCBI): domain Eukaryota; kingdom Metazoa; phylum Chordata; class Chondrichthyes; order Rajiformes; family Rajidae; genus Malacoraja; species Malacoraja senta. The sequence goes on from CM075979.1 coordinate 27,307,062, forward strand.
CGGGAGCGACAGGCCGCAGCAAAATGGTTCAATTTCTTGCAGACATTACACGTTTTACCCAAGGCAGGGCACACATTGTATTGATGAGTGGTGAAGTTGCAATTAGGGCACCTTTCCCGGGTACCTCTCCCTGGAGCAGTACCGAACCCCGGGGCACGTCCCCCTCGAGCAGCGAGCGACCCCGGGGGCCGCGACCGGGGCGTGTTCATCAGATGACTGGGAGTGCTGGCAAAGTTAATCGCCTGTTCAGCCGGTGACACCGCCGAGGTGACAGCTTCAGCTAAGCGAGTGGCGTGCATCGCATCGTTAAAAGTCAGATCCGGCTTGCGCAGAAGTTCGGCCCTGAGCTTATCATCGCGGAGACCGTAAACCAGAAGGTCCCTGATAATCTCATCGGGGGTCCACGTGTGGAGGCGGCAGCGCCTGGCCAGGTGGCGCAGCCCAGAGACATAGTTCTCAGCATTTTCCCCAGGGAGCTGACGCCGCACGAACAGTTTAAAACGTTCTAAGATGCAGTTTGTTGGGATATCACAAATAGCATCAAACTTAGCCACCAGACATACCGAGCTGATTCTCCAGCAGCGTAGACGAAGAAGTCAGAGCGAGTCAGGGCCTCGGGACCAGCCAAGTTGAGAAGCAGAGAGGCTTTGAGATCAGCGGTGGCGGCAGGATGAGCGATCGTGACATAGTGTTCAAAGTCACGTTTGAATACGTCCCATCGAAGGGCGATGTCTAAATCGAAAACGAGCACATCAGGCTTACGGGCAGAAGAGGCCATAACAAAGAAATGGGAGGGCGGGGGAAACAAAAAAACTGGGACAAAATTAAATGATAAACCGATATACAGGAGGCGCAAGGTAAGTGGTTTGACACCATGTAAAGAATCTATAACGAGGCATCGTTACTTTACTATCTTTATTCATACTGGAGCATTACATATTGCACTAGCTGTACGTGGTCTGTCACAGGAACTAGAGAGCGATCTGTGGGTGGGGAGGTTGTAGTTATACTTGTGATATGGGGAGTGGTTAGTAGGTATGAGGTCACTATGTTAAAGGCACATGCATATATCATCTACAGTGAAGCAATGGTTTTGATTATTGTACTGTATTTTAATAAAATATAACGTGTTTAAATACTTTCTATCTTTAAAAATATGTTTCAGTAAATTTATTAGATGATCAGGAAGTACCAAAAATCTGAAGAAGGGTTCGGACCCACAACTTCATGTATCCATTTTCTCCTGAGATGCTGCCTGACCCACTGAGTTACTCCAACATTTTGTGTTTTTCAAACTCAGAGAATTGGGTCTCTACTCATCTCTATGTAAATGGATCTTCACCTTCCTCACCAGCGGATCACAATCAGTACAATCACAATCATAATAATACTTTATTAGCCAAGTATGTTTTGCAACATACAAAGAATTTCATTTGCCAAGTCAGTCATACAAATAAAAAGCAACGAATACACAAAACACATTTTAACATAAACATCCATCACAGTGACTCCTCCACATTCCTCACTGTGATGGAAGGCAAAAGAAAGTTCAATCTCTTCCCTTTGCTCTCCCGCGGTCGGGGGCTTCGAGCCCTCTATTGGCAGGATGATCTTGACTCCCGTAGCCGGCGATGGGCCTTCCGCATCATGGCAATCAGCTCCTGCATCAGGGGGAGTCAGCTCCCCTGCGCCGGACGATCGAACCCCGTGTCGGGGCTGATTGAACCTTCCGCGACATTGGAGCTCCCGACATCCACGGCCTCTCCCGAGACTGCGAGCTCCCGATGTAAAGTCCGCAGATGCGGTTGGGGCAATCCGAGGCAAGGGATCGACTCCGATGTTAAGTCCACGCCACCGAGGTGGGACCCAAGGTCAGTCCGAGGAGGCCTCCAGCTCCATCGATGGTAGGCCGCAGAACGACCAGAGAATGCAATCCGAAAATTAATCGCATCTCCAGTAAGGTAAGAACTGAAAAAAAAGTTTCCCCTGACCCCTCCCCCTCCTCCCACATAAAACAAACCGGAGAACATTTACACAGACTTTTAATACACACTAAAAAATTTAAAAACAAACAGACTGTTGGTGGGGCTGCCAATCGTGCGGCGCCCCTGGTGGTAACACAGAATTGGCAACACTTTCTCCTCGATAACCATCGACACAGGAGCACCTCAAGGCTATTGAACAGTTCCCTGCTCTACTCTCTCTAAACCTATGATGGTGTAGCCAGGCACAGTTCCAATGCCATCTTTAAATTTGTCAACAATAGCACAAATAACTGGTAACGGTGAATTGGTGTACAGGAGGGATATTGATAACCTGATTGAATGGTGTCAGAACAACAATTTTGCTTGCATTAGCCAGACTACGGAGCTAATTGTTGACCTTAAAGGGAATGCCAGGGATCCATAAATCGGCCTTCATTAATGGGATGGCAGTAGAGAATGTCAACGCTTCAAGTTCCTGGGACTACATACCTCTGAAGATCTGAACCGGGTCCAACACAATGATGTAAATACAAAGAAATGCCTCTACTTTCTTAGAAGATTGAGGAGATTTGGCATGATGCTGAATACTCTCGAATTTCTACAAGTGCTTGTTAGGGACCATACTGACTGGTGGCATCAGGCCTGATTCAGCAATTTAAAATATATTCATTGGTTTATTACCATCACCCAGTGATGTAGAATGTCTGAAAAAAATATTGCGCAAGTTTCACAAATTCAGGCTACTGTACAATTAGGTTTCCAGTGATTGATACCATTTAGATATAAATACTCACAAATAACCTGATCCCAGTACAATTGTCATCCTGTCTATAACATTCTGTGATCAGTAAATTTATTTCTGGTGAAGGTTGACTTACGGGACAGCATACTCCATGCAGCTGCTCAGTATTTGTTTAAGTATCATGACAACAGCCATTTGGATGAAGAGATCTGTCATGCAGCCACTTGGATGGCACTGAAAAGAAAAAGAACACAGACTGTTCCTGATTGTCCAGTCCTGCTGGCATAATGTTTATTTTATTGGACCAATATCCAGGGGCCAGGATCATTGATCTGGAGACTCAAGTTCAAGTTCAAGCAAGTTCCACAGTGGCTGGTATGGAACTCAGATTAAAAAAATATATATAAATCTGTAATCAGAATATCAGTAATTGAGATTGAATCAAGCAACTAGATAATCATTAAAACCTATGTAGTTTAGCAAATTCTTCGGGGAAGGACATCTGACAGATTTACACAAAACTGTGTCCAGACATAGATTAAGTGTTCCTTCGGTGAGTTATTTCCCAATATTATAGTATCTTTACTTCATCGTTAAGATTGACAGGAATATTCATAACTTTCTATCAAGGATACAATAGTACCCTAAAATACAGCATTTTGCTTCATTATTAACCTGGCATTGAACTTAGTATTTATGGCATAATTATTTTTCATTATACTTTGCAACCTTACTTTGACAATCTTCCAATACATGATCTTTGTCATCAAAGACAGCAGTCACATCATGGAAATCCTATTTCACACCTGTCCAAAGATGGTTATCTACTACATCATAGAGCAAAAGGGCAGCACATTAAAGTGGCAGTGGTGCAGCAGTAAAGTTGCTGCCTTACCACACGAGGTTCGATCCTGACTACGGGTGCTGTCTGTACAGAGTTTGTACGTTCTCCCTGTGACCTTGTGGGTTTTCTCTGGGTGCTCCGGTTAGCTCCTACACTCCAAAGACGTACAAGTTTGTAGGTTAATTGACCGGTAAAATAGTAAATTGTCCCTAGTGTATAGGATAGTGCTAGCGTATGGGGTGATCGCTGGTCAGCGTGGACTCGGAGGGCTGAAGGGCCTGTTTCCACGCTGTATCTCTATAGTAAACTAAAGTAAAAAATTTGAAATTTCCTAACATTGTGGAAAAAATACCATCAACATTCAATTAGTATAGTTCATGGAATCAATTGACCAGATTTAACTAAAAATGCATGTTGTGCCAGTGTTGTTCACATTCCAAGAATAAATATATGTTATAATATTAGATAGGAAGCTGCATAATTTACTTGCGGTAATTTACAATTTACAGTGGGAGAAAATTTGAGATTCAGGGGAAACCCAGGCAGTCACAAGGAGAACGAGCGAAGTCCATGGACTGGTGGTCAACTTTTAACCTGCGGCACTGATGGTGTCAAATAACAGCTCCACCATCCATGTCCCTGTATTGCCCTGTGTTATTTGAAAAGAATTGTCTCCTTCACAGGCAGTACTCAAAATTAATAAGATGTATGACAATACTTTCTCATTTATGTATACCACTCATTCCTGGAAAATATATCTGTTGGTAAATGCTAAAAAATGAGGCAAATGAGAAAAATGTGAGAAACCAATTAAAGGTAAAATAACATGAAGAAAATTAAAACTAATATTTATCTATCCAAGCAAGAGTTTATGAATCAGGACAAATTTATGGATGTGTTCTGTCTTAGTAGATATTATTAATACTTTATAACTTATACTGTTCAGAGTTGCGTGAAAAATATGGATCAATAAATTAGTACTCACCTCTTCTAGACGCCATTGCTTTGCTATTCTCACATAGTTGCTTGGATGACCATTAATCCTAGCAGAGAACAAATCATTTGCTGCAGGTGAGACTCACTAATTTAAGCAAAACAAATGCACATTGCTCAAGTTGTGCATCTCCACTACATACGACCATCTCCACTACCAGCATTTCCAAACCAAAGGCAACACAGCTTTAGCATTTCCAAACAAAAGGAAACGCAGCTTTAGCATTTCCAAACCAAAGGCAACACAGCTTTAGCATTTCCAAACCAAAGGCAACACAGCTTTAGCATTTCCAAACTATATTTTCAAACCACATTAAGGGCACTGACAGGTCAGTAAAACCACTCACAGTTTAGTAGACATGTGTTCAGTGTTATTCACGGCTCAGACTGAGAGACGTGACCCTCTCGCTCCCCCATCTTGCAGAGACTGACTGAGGCACTCAACACTTCCGGGTTTTATAGTCCCTCTGGAAGGGGCGTGGCCTTCAGGAGAGAGAATCTCAACATTTTTTAAACACTAATAACTCTTTTATTTTTCATCAATGGGAAAAATCCTCTTGTCCTGCGCAGCAGAGGGGGACTCTGAATAAGATGGCCAAAAATCACAGCCATAAATGGCAGCGTTTTTTCTAAAATCAATATACAGAACAACAGGAAGTGGTCAAGATCAGACTTTTAGTAATATAGATTTGGCTTGGTATAAAATGTAAAAATAATTGTCTCTAGTCTGTGTAGGATAGTGTTAATGTGCGTGGATCACTGGTCGTTGCGGACTCGGTGGGCCGAAGGGCCTGTTTCTGCGCTGTATCTCTAAACTAAACTAAAGCTGTGAACTATGATATACAATGTTTTCGCACTAGCTTTGCAAAAATTCAATCACAATACAGTCCAATGCTTTGTACTAAATTAGCTCTTCTCAAAAGTTGGGCTGTTGTGATGCTATATTTGGATTATGTACCCGTAACAGGAAAGGAAAAAATCAGGACTGCTGCTTCTTTAGACTTTAGAGATACAACGTGGAAACAGACCCTTCGGCCCACCGAGTCCATGCAGGCCAGCGATCACTCTGTACACCAGCACTACCCTGCACACTAGGGACAATTTACAATTTTACCGAAGTCATTACAAACCTGTGTGTCTTAATCATATCAATCACCAGCACTTATCTTCTACTTAAAAGTTGTTACATTTACTCGGAACTGCTAGCTTTTTATCAATGCACTGTGCTGATGTGAGCCACTTCCTTCAGCAGGGAACCAGGTTCCTGGAGGAAGATGATGCCCAAGTAAGAACAATCTTCAAAGTCAGATGCCCCTCAATTGAGCTATTAGATTATTGCTAATGGCAAGATTTACTTTTTTAAAATAATTTTGCAGAGACAAAGGTAATAATCTGATTACCACATGAATCACTTAAAAATTTGCATGAATTAGACAAGATCAGAGTTGAATGCATAACTAAACAATTGTTTTAGGATACTAAATCTTTAAAAGTGATAGGCAATGTAGAAAAAGATGTGGTGACAAAAATAAAGATATGATAATGAATCTTAGAAAATCAAGACAGACAAAAATGCTGGAGAAACTCAGCAGGTGAGGCAGCATCTATGGAGCGAAGGAATAATTGACGTTTCGTAACCTGAAATCTATCTCTTAAAAGTAAACAAAATGTTTAATAATAACTAAGGAATGACCAGTTTAGAAAACTTCCCACAAATAGCAAATCCATCACTTTTAAGAAAGGAGAAAGAGAACAAACAACTGTCTACCAATTAACCTGACAGAGAAAATAATAGGATCTATTCCTAAGGAAGTAGCAGGACACTCAGAAAATAATAATGGGATTATGCAGCATCATTGTAGATGTAAGATAGAAAAAGCATCTTTGACAAAGCTCATGACGATTTTTCAGGTTTTGAGTAGAATAGATATGGAAGATGTAGTGTACTTGGGAAAGGCTGTCAATAAGATGCCACGTTAAGCTATTAAAATTGGACTGCATTGGATTAGGGTAAATGTATTGGCATAGATAGAGAATTAATTAATGCGAATAAATGAGTTGGAAGCATAAACTGCTAAATGGATCAATAATGGGATGCTAAATGTTCATAACTTAAATAAACATTTTTGGGTGAATGGTCAAATGTACTATTATTAAAACTTGCTGATGGTACAAAACCAGACAGCAGATGTGATCTGTGAGGAGAATGCAGAAAAGCCTAATGATGGTATAGACAGGTGAAATTAATAGGCAAGCACATAGTAAATAGAATATGATAACTCACCCATTTTGGCAGCAAAATTAGATGAATAAAGTATTTTTAAATGTTAAAAGACAGTTCAGAGATTTGGACAATTTTGTGCCTGAATCACTGAAACTTACAGTAGGGAGTTAGGAAGGCTAATGTTGGTGTTTATTTTAAGAGGATTTAAGTAGAAGAGTATAAAGCTTCTTACTATAGGATCCAGCAAGACCACCTGCTTGATCTCCCTACCCAAGGAAAGATATACTTGCAATAAAGAGAGCATAATGCATTACCAGATTGATTCCTAGGGTGGTGGAGCATTGCCTTATGAGGACATATAACTACACCCTCAGAAAGAATGAAAGTTGCTTATCGAAACATACATAATTCTTATGAGGCTTGACAGAGTGTATGAAGGGATGATTTTCTTGCATGAGGTGACTTGAACCAAGAGTCACAGAGTCAAAATATGGGTTGGCCATTCAAGTCAGGAATATAAAGAATCTCTGCACTTTGAGAATCATTCGGTTTTCGGTACACAAGAGGCCTATGGAGGCTCAGTTGCGGAGTATATTCAAGGCAGAGATCAATAGAGTTTTGGATATTAATGAAATCAAGGGACATAGAGTAGTTATAGGAAAGAGGTACTGATGTAAATGATCAACCACATTATTTTTGAATGGTGCTGGTGCAGCAAACCAGAAGGTTTATGTCTACTGCTATTTCTTACGTTTCTTTGTTACGATTTTATGAGTTCAAAATATCTCAGATTCCAGGGAGAGTATCAGCTGCTGTGAAAGTACATGAAAATATTACATTTGGACTTTGTCATGGTGTATATTTACCACAAGACTACTCTACTCACCTCCCTAGGAAAAATGCAATGTAAATGATGGATGAAAACATTGTGAAGAACTGGAATGTGAACATTTTTACAGTGAAGTTGTTTCTCGTGCCAATGAGGTGCGCGGTCTTTCTGCAAAACACCAGGTTGTTATAAATAACAGCATACTTCGCAAGATCCAATCATTTCCCAGAGTTAGGTCTGGAAACAGCACTGAAAGATTAAAACCGTGCAACCGTGCATAAATCAGAAAATGCTGGAAACACTGAACAGGTTAAACAAGGAAAGAATTAACATTTCATGTATGGGACCCTTGTTGCAGTGTGTTTCTAGTAAGTTCTTTTTTTATTTCCGATTTACAGCATCTGCAGTATTTTTTGATTAACGGATTGTGTATCTATTGATTTACAAACAATGTCTATTTTGTCCAGTATTTATTCTATTGTAAGACAAGTTAAACATCAATACTCATGGTGAGAACTTTGACTCTGTAGCAACTTTCTTTGTCCTTTCAGTAATTGCCAAAATTGAGTCATAGGTATGCACACATTTACAAGGCAAGTGGTTCTGATACCATATTGTAAATGTGAACAAATGCACAGTGAACATTCATTAAAAATATGCAGACTGGGCAGATTACTGTTTTGGAGTTTAGTAGAGAAAATATCCTCACTCCTTACCTCACTGTGTTCAGTAGCAGGAAATAATCTCTTTTCCCACTCTGCAACCAGAGCTATTTAATACTATTATCAATTGCTTAATAGATTAACAGATTGTGTGGTTTTTTGTGGCTACGTCAAGACTCCTCAAGTGCTTGAGTTACTTTATCCTGTTCCAAAATCTTTATAGATTAATGTGACAGATGCTGCAGCCTTTCTGTGTAAGATGTGTACACTACAGTAAAGTCATAATTATTTAAATGCTACTGCTCACCTACTGTTCACACCATTAATGTTGTACCTCTAGTTGTTGTGAAGGCAACTATGTCAGGAGTCAAGATTGTTTGATTGTCCGATGTACAGGGAACGGAACAATGAACAACAACTACTTGCTGAGCCTTTACAGACCGGTTAGTGCATTTGGGCAATTTAATATCAGATTCCTACATGTTCCTTTATGTTCATCAGAAGTATTCTTAATGGTGCGCATATGTACCAGGTAATTACCAACACATTTTTTGTGGGGAGAAATCAAGAATTGTGGGGTGAAAGGAATTGAGAAGGTATGAGTTAAATAACGCAGTGGAGTATGATGGTACACTCACATAGTGTGGAGCGGTCCAATCAAGCCCAATACCACAATGATTATCAGGACCACAGATTGTGGCATCTATTGCATAGATACTGCAATTATTAATTGAGCTGCTTAATGTAAATCAATGTGCTTTGAGAATAAAAGCAAAGACCGAGAAGGAAACCTTTAGAAAGTAAAGGTTGTAGGTTACACATTTTAATCTAAGTTCTCTAAGGTAGAAATGTGTGCCAAGCATGTGTTGATGTCATTGACTGTGCAAAATACAACAGGGAAATAATACCAGCATGAAAATCAATCATAATAGGTAGTAATATGTCCAGTTTCCCAATGTGCGATCTCCAGTTGAAAACGGCAATAACTCTTTAGAATATTTGAAAAATGCTTTTAATGCACATAAAAAACATTTTTTCTCTAACCCAAATTAGAGGCATACATACCTAAATCACATAACAACTTGGCAACCCTACGATTAATCTGGAACACAAAATGTCGACAATTATTTGGCTTCATGGAAGTGTTTCTCATTTCTTTAGTACAAGAGTTGTAGTCAGTAGCAATTGCTTTAAATAAATTGTACAGCATTCCAATTATGTATTTTTTGTTTAGTTTGGTTTAGAAATACAGCACGGAAACAGGCCCTTCGGTTCATCGAATCTGCACATTAATACTATCCTACACACTCCAGGGACAATTTACACTTGTACTAAGCCAATTACCGTTCAAACCTGTACATCTTTGGAATGTGGGAGGAAACCGAAGATCTCAGAGTAAACCCCTGCATTCACAGGGAGAACGTACAAACTCCGTACAGACAGCACCCGTGGTCAGGATCGAACCCAGGTCTACAGGCGCTGTAAGGCAGCAACTCTACCGCTGCGCCACCGTGCTGTCCTGTGTGACACAATTTATTCGACATACTTTTCTCTGCCTTCATCCTGTACTTTTTTTTTACAAACTCTTCACTCCTTTTTTTAAAGGTTAATTTTTCATTTTTTACCCTGTTTAGGTGTTTTTTTGCCATGAAAAAGATTCATAACATTTCTTTTACTTTTTCTCATTTCAATTTTAAAGGTTACCTATTTAAATGTATGCAACTAATTGACCAATAGAATTATTTCATTATAATCTCATAATTTTGAATTTCTGAATCGGATTTCCTTTACAAGTTTGGCAGCTTTGGAATAGATGAGAAAATATTGCCTTTGTGGACAGATATATCACATGCTCCATTTTTTTGTTAAACGTAGGCTTTACACAAGCTCATTAATCCTTCTCGTATCCGTGCATAAAGGTTTCATAAATGTTGATGTACAATAAACTCTTGGTATTATAATATGGAGGTAAAATTTGAACAAAGAAATGTGTCAAACATACCTTAGTCATGATGAGAATCGTTAAGAAATGCAACAAAGCACCGACCATCACAGCAGCCGTGGAGGCATGGTCATTCAGAAACGCTGATGAAGATGTTGTGAACAGGACAGCAAAAATAACCCGACATATCACAATTCCAAGTGCAATGCTAATAATAACTGTCAGCTATGGAATAAAAGGAAAACAAAAACACTGAACAATTGAACAATACATATATAGATAAGGAAAATTGGTACAATTTGGATGACGGGGGGAGATAGACAACACTGACATAACCAGCATACAGTGCATTCAGAAAGTATTCAGACCCCTTCACTTTTTTACACATTTTGTTACATTACAGCCTTTTTCTATTTAATTACATTGTAAAAATTTCTAAACACCTGTTTTCGCTTTTTTATTATGAGGTATTGTGTGTAGATTGATGATAAAAAAATGAATTGAATCCATTTAAAAATAAGGCTGTTAAAATGATGCAACAGATTCTCAAGTTAAAGGTTTGAGTGATTTACTATGGCATTCAGGGCTTCCAACGTGACTTTTTTAACCACATTAATTAAGTAACTGGTTCATGAATTTATCTGGTGAACATCCACAATGTTTCTGCTGAGGGGAATTGACCGTGCCATTATAATTTTATATCAAAGAAAGTGGTGAGAGCTCTACTTCAGGCAGTCAATGCCAAACATAATAGTTTGGCATGATGGTGGCCTGCCCTAAAATACTTCGTCCATAAGTCTTGCTTGCTCTTGCTGCCAAATATAGAACTCAAAATCTTAATTAATTTTGTTGCCAGCATTGTTTCCAGCATTTGCCGTCTTTACTATTTCAGATTTCCAGCATCTACTGTTTTTTTTCATTTGGTGATAAGTTATAGACTTCTATGTCCCATCAGCAAGTCGAGTGGGATCTCAAGTGAATCTAAGGATTGGGAGGCATGCACAAATGATTTGACCTCATCATCATCATCATCTTCCAACTTTTTACTCCTCCATTCATTTTCTGCTCCTTATGCTGATAACCATGGCATAATCTCCCATTCAAACAACTGATTAACCCTACTGCTCCCTTAAAGTGCATATCCTTATAACTGCCATTTACTTGATCACGGATTCAACCCAACCATAAGGTTTGATACAAAGTGCCAAACCTGCCTGATGTGAACAGCTTACCTAATTACAGACTCAACTCATACTTAGGTCTTATCAGGGCTATGAAAATGCTGATGTTTAAAAAAAATCAGTAGTCTCAAGGCCAGCTAAATCCAGGTGCACCTTTTATTTACATCAACCCATCCAAGCATTCATGTACAGCGTTGCAGAGTTTAGATCATAATGATGTTTTACCACTGTAAGACTTTTTCTTAGTGTGGTTTTTGTTATTAATTCTGGTTGATGCAGTGTACAATTTACATATATACTCACCAGCACACATGCCAGCAACATGACCACTGTTGTGCGTTTGTATGAATGATGATATTCCTTAGGTGGTACATCAGGGTTATATATTAACCCAAGAACCAGATCCTCCTGATGTACAAGATAAATACATTTTAAAATGTCACCTTGCATTTAATCTAGTAAAATTAAATTAAACTAACAATCTATAACTTGTCATTAAAATAAGAAATCTCTATCGTTCATTCTGGAATTGAATGAACAGAAAAGGCTGTTCATTGTTTAATCAAGGTTGATAGTTGTGCATAGAGCCATGGATTTTTTGTTTTATTTTCAAATGATGGATGTCTGATTCTTATTCAGGTGCATATCTTCACTGCTCTTCACTGTATTCCTTCCTCAGGTCCTCATAGTTAGTGACTGCGTGTAGTATATTGGGGGCTTGACAGTTAATGGTGATGCATTGCTCACTCAGTCCCATTTCAGACCAGGGCAACTAGAGCCAAGAGTCTGTCCAACGTGAAGAGGACAGCCATCTAATACTTGGAAGGAATTCAATGTATAGGCAGACAGATAACAGCCTTTACAATCAGGATTGAGCATCAGATTTAAGGTTGTTCACCTTGTTCCAGAAAGAGAGACGATTGATAGATTGTTGTTAGCCAAATCTATCAAAGGAATATGGATAAAAGCAGGTATATGTAGTGATGTTACAAAACTTACCTTCAGCGGCGCTGCAGTTCTGCCACTGGCCGTGTGCGCGACTTTGGCGCCTTTGAGGGGGGGGGCGGGATTAAAATCCAGTTTTCTACCGCCTGTCCGAGGCGGATTTCCTCGGGCTGCTAGCTGATGCAGAAAAATCGTTCCGACTTCCATTCCCGATTTTTTTTTTTTAAATCGCGAGACAATTTCATAATTATATTAAAATAAAAAGCGACTTCTAAAGCCGTCAACGTCTACAACGTGACGGATCTCAAGTACGGGACAAAACACAGTGTAAGTCGTATATTTTACATATAAACTTGCTTCTTGGGATGACTTTAATCAATCCTCTATAAGTGAAAATGTGATTTGGACCCCATACGAACCGGCAGTGTTTTTCCTGCCGATATGGGGTTCAAATTCACAGCAAATGCAATGTTCCAATCGATTGCGTTCCAGAAGCAAGATGATTAAAATGCCCATTTTTGGGGGAGATAAGTCGCCTAAATTGTCTATATTTTGTCTTATTCTCTCTCTCCACGATCATTATTTTTAAACTAAATATTCACAACAGTTTGAGTCACATGTAATGTGCAAAAAACAATAATTTGATTATATTTTGGGTGGATGTTTCTAGATTAATTTATGGGAATTAAACATTAAATTCCTTCCATCTGGGATATAAATTCATGACAGTGAGATTTAAAAATCATGTTATATTGTGAATTCTTGTGTGAATGGGATTAGTTTGTTATTTGGATACTTAGGGTATTTAAACAAATTATCCTTTTCTTAAGAAATGGAATCTACAGGACATTGTTAATGGGAAAGTAGTGGGCAGAAAGGCATGTCATGTGTGCTTTGAAGAGCAAAAGCTTGTAGTTTACAATGCCAAAATTGAAAAGTTGAGGAAAAACAAGGTGTACAGAGTTGCTTGTTGTGGGTCTGAAGGGTCTGAAGAAGGGTTTCGGCCCGAAACGTTACCTATTTCCTTCGCTCCATAGATGCTGCTGCACCCGCTGAGTTTCTCCAGCATTTTTGTGTACAGAGTTGCTTATTGGTTACAATCTGAGGAGTATGATGATGCTACTGATTATGATATGCCAATGTACCAGCTAGCAACTGATCTTCTCCATAAAGACTTGGTCTATTGCTAGAAATTGTAATTTATTTACCTATCTGTTACGGATTTACAGCATATAATACAATAATATTAAAGTTCTGATCTTGAGTCTGGGTGTTTATTACTATTTCCGTCACAATGGTCAATTTTGTAATTAACTACAATTAGGTAACTAACTAATTATATGCTTTAATTTCAGGTCATCCAAGTAAGATGTTTTATATTTGTTTCAGAATGCTTCAATGTATAATAACTGAAAATTTCATTCAGTTATCTTAATTTTTATGAAAGTTATGGGTTTTTGACTGTCCTCGATCACAGCTTTTGTGTTAAGTCAATGGAAAAGCAATAGGGAACAAGATGCTAATTTCCGAGTATGATAATGGCCATAACTTTTTTAATACTAAAGATATGAAAGTGAATTGGGTGTCAAATTAAACTTCTTTTTATGCTTTATCTGATGGGATAAATTGCAGACTTGATTTTTTAAATCTCAAAATTTTGTAACATTGCTAGTATATGGAATAAAATCAGGGACTAGCAAAGATCGGTTTGAATAATTGAATTATTCTCCATCCACAGAATAACCTATGAAAGTTATCAGTTTTTGAAAGATTAAGAACAAAACTATATAATGACAGGTTAGAAGAATAGGTTTATGTTGTGCACATAAAGACATTCAAAGTGACAAGTCACTATCACCTTTTCAAAAGTAGTCAGGAATAGGGCAATCAATTCTGGCTTGTCAACATTATCCATATCCTTTAAAATGTAAAGAGAGAATGAGGGAAAGAAAGAACATACTGAAAAAGAGGAGAGAGAATGAAATTTAAGAATTGACGATTACAATTTTTTAGAGCCATTTATTAAATTCAGGAACGAGATGGTGCAATTCCAGGTTTTTTTCATTGTTCCCGTTTGGGACAAATGACAATAAAACACTCTTGACTCTTTAGGGCTGTTAACAGTCATTGCATTAACAATAGGTCTTTGGAAAGTATCTTAATTATCAGGCTATTTTCCATGGCAAATTTATTGGCTTATTTTATTAATATCCAAATTATCATAAAATAATTAGGAGTTTTAAGGACTTTTAACTGAACCAAAAGTCACAAATCAGTAAATCATAGAGGTTCACAACTCATACGGAATCTCATAATCCCCTAGAATTGCAGGGTGATTTGGGCATTAATCATAGCATGCATTATAATTATTGCATTACTTTTCCAGCAAGATCAGGTCCAATATTGTAATCTCATAAAATCTCATCTCATAAAGCATAAAACTGCTAATTAAAACAGTTAAGATTTTACCTCATCTTCATCCCAGTGGTACAATTCCCACAAGCTGACAGCTCTTGCTCGGGCCCTTTTCCATACTTCCAAAAACACTGTGGCTGTATTTTAAGAGAGGGATATTCACTGAAATTACTGATGGTTAATGGTTTAATAACAATGGAATGTTAATAAATGTAATGGGGCAAATCAATATAAGCTTCATGCGATTGGGCAGAATATTGTTTAATGAACCTTCCCAATGTTAAAGTGACAAGTAGTTGGGAACCAGGAAATCAAATTGGTCTCTAAAAATTATATTACCGCAGCATTGGTAAATGAAACAATTGGCTTCAGTTTCCTGAGTTAGGGTGTAGAAAGATCTGCCTGAGGTTTCATTCCAGGTCACTTACCATATGTGCACTATATATTTTAAGTCAGGTTAGGGCATGGTTGGACTTTGCATGTAAATCCATTCCGTCAATATGAATCACTGAGTTCAGAAATGGAAGGAATGCTACGTACTATATTATAGTACAAATGTTTTATTATTTCCATTGCCGTTATCTTTGAATTGAACATCCTGATCACATTTTTATATAAACAATTAAGTGGAAGATTGGATTGATTTGAAGAGAATACATACCCCAGATTGCCATGAACATTGCAAAAAGAACAGTTATTTCATGGTCAAACAGTTGTGTAACCTGCAGGAATAGAAACAAAGAGGTTTCACATAAGAACTGTTCACATGTGACAGAGTGCATAAAACATCTTAGTTTTTCAATCTTAATGCACAATCTTTCCCCTTTTAATAACAATAATAAGAAAGTGGCAGAGAACATAGAAGGAATATTTTAGAGAGGAGGTACTTGATTCCTCAGGACACAAATGGGCCAAAATTTAAATTTGCTACACAGCAATTCAAAATTAATAGAAAATAAATTGGGCTGCTTCTAGAAAAGGCGGCCAATCTGAAAAGGCAGCAACCACCCATTGTTTTATTCGGAACGGGGTTAAAACATTTCTATCTCATGAACAGTGAGCACCACTGCCTTGCTGTATGATATACAGTACCTTAGCATAGGAACATGTCTCATTGAGCCTCCAGTATTGACAACGTTGATCACATAGTGGGCACATTATAATTTCAGAAGCATTGCAAATTTCCTTACTGGTTTACGGAAAGAAAAGAAAGTCAATTAAAACTGTGAATGACAATCAAAACACTACAGATGCTAGATATCTGTAAATACAGCAGGTAAGGCAGCATTTATGGAAGAAGAAACAAAGTTAACATATCTGTTCCAACGTTGAGATTTTACACAGTTGCCTCCAAGATATTCTTCTTCTTCCTGAAACATAGCTTCAGCACTCCCATAGCTTCCGGTCTTGCCCAAATCTCATCTATTTCCCATACCTCTTCTTCCAACCACTGGACAGAGCAAATACACTTTTCCCAATGTCCTCCCTTTCCACCTCACCAGGCTCCACATTCAGAGGATCATACGTCATGATTTCTGCTGATTCATAGATTACATTTCAAGAACTCCATATTGTAGGCCTAGGACCGAAATCAAAACCTCAGGCTGAATAAAAATATATTCATAATTGAAGCTAGTGCACTTTCAGAACAAGTACAAATGGTTAGGTTGGTTCTCCCAGTCCTGGAGTGATATTGATATCTCTTGTAATGTTTCTGATCCAGTTCAAGATCTGAATTTTGCTGACAAGACAACTGGTCTGTTACCATTACAAATCCAGATCGAAGGCAGAACATTCAAAGTCCAGCATTAACAGTGAGAACCCAGTGAATGTCCCCAAACCTGAAACCTCCTGGTAGCTCTGTTTCTGGCCAAAGCCACCTTCCAGGCTGATACCAAAGATTTCACCTCTAACCTGTTTTTTTCCCAATTTTGATTTTTGGCATTTGCAGCTTGGCCTCTGAGGACAACCATTTACTCTTTTGCACTCAAAGTACAGCTGTTCAATCTCTCAGTATTTATTATATTTATTACAGTGAGAACATTTCTAAATCTTAATCAGCACATTGACCCTAATGTCTGGCCAACTATAATTTAACTGGTGATGTTTACAAAATCTCTTGAAAATTATATGTTATGATCTGAGATATTAACAATCCGTCTGCCCGGCGATTGAAACACATAGCCAGTACTATACCTGACTTGATTGTTTTCAAAATACATTAATCCATACAGAAAGACTAAGACCCCAGATATAGCAGCAGGAATCAGCATGGTGTTGTACCAGCCAAGCCAGGCAAAATACAAGGTGATTCGCTCTCCAAAATAATCCCTGCAAATAGAGATGTGTGAATAGTTTCAATTTCTGCTGTCACATTTGTGAATATATGAAGTAGAAATATCAATAACAATTATTTCTGTAAATATACACTTATAGTTTAATGAAAAGGTTAGATAAACTTTTTATTAGGAACAGAAGTCACCTTAGAGGCTCGCTTGGCACCTTAGAGGCTCGCTTTGTTGTTTTCAGATGTGTTAAAACATTTCAAATTGATCAATACCAAAATCATCAGGTTTTTCAAGTGAAAGTCAATGCTTTAATCAACTAAACCATTTAGATCCACAGAATTGTGGCTGCCCAGAAAGAGGTACGCCAATCCCATGCTAGCAGTTCATACAAAAGCAATCAAGTTTGAATTGAATTGAATTGAATTGAATTTATTTGTCAGTCAAAATAAATTTAAACGAAATGTTGTGCCATACAGCCATAACAATATAAAGCAAACAAAACACACAATTACATAATTTAACATAAACATCCATCACAGTGATTCTCCTCCAGGCACTTCCTCACTGTGATGGAAGGTAAAAATAATTCTTATCTCTTCCTTGCTTCTTCTCCCGCGGTCAGGCAGTCAAACTGCTGCGTCGAGGCGATCGAGGCTCCCGATACTGAAGCCCCTGCTGGGCGATGGAAGATCCCGCGGCCAAGTCATGCCAGACGATGAAAGGTCCTGCAAACAGGCCGATTCAAGCCTTGCGATTCGGGGTGGACGAAGCTGCTGTATCTGGAACTCCAGAAAAGTCGGTCACCAACCAGGGAACTGCGAGCTCCCGATGTTACAGTCCACAGGGCCTGCGGCCGAAGCCTCCGGAAGTCGAGTCACAGCCGCAGTCACAGCGCCACCACAGCCTCCAAAAGTCAGTCAGCTCCGCGAGTCCACAGGCTCTGCGACCGGAGCCCTCAAGGTCGATACCAGCTGGAGACCGCCAGCTCCTCGATGTTAGACTGCAGCGCAAACGGAGATACGAGATCCTATATGCTGGCCCTTTACCCCGGACTCTACATTTCCTTTCCCTTCGAGTATTTATTGACTTCTTTCGTTGAATCTTCTATCACTATTTCAGGTAGCAAAATCCAGCTTATTTTATGAAAAAGATGTGTCACATGTGACCTTTCGTTCTTTTGCCCATAACTTTAAAATTGTTCCTACGATTCTCAACCACACTGCTGTTGCAAACATTTTCACTTTATCTTAAGCCTTCATAATTTTAAAGACTCTATCAAATCACATATCAACATTCCTCGTCAAAGGATAAATCTAGGTTCTGCATTTTTTTCTTGTAACTCCTGAGGACCATTTAAGCAACTCTTATCTACAGCTGTCCTAAGGTCTTCACATCCTTTCTTGAGTACTGTTCCCAGAATTGAGCGAATATTCTACTGCAGATGAAACTGTCATATATAACCACCAATCAAGCCTCAAGAGAGTAATGTTCATTCTTGACCTACAAAAAATGATTACATTTGTCTGTAGTAATCTCCCAAGCCAACGTGCTGAAAAGAGTTGGATCCAAATGTCGGATGAAATGCAGCTGCGATTTCTGCACTGCAGCAGGACCTCCCACATAAATCTCAACGTACAAATGCTAGAACAAACATCTCTCTGCCAGAAATACTAAAATAAACTGTGACCACTGACAACATAGCCTAACACTGAAAGTTTCCGACATTTAGAAACAGGTAACAATGTCGCAAATCTATTTAACAAAATCAAAATATTTTAAAGAATAAGGAAATAAGAAAGTAAAAGTGTGTAAAAGATCTTTTAGAGAAAGGATCTTAGCTCAAAAAATTAAGAAATAATATCAATTTGGGTGGAGGGAAAAAAAACATTAAGGGATCAGAGTTGCCTATAGGTCCCAAGCAATAATGCTAATATAGGGTGGAGTCCAAATCAAGGCATTAGATGGTCTAATATTACAAGGTTAATATGGTAATGGTGATGGACATTAATTTACATCTTAATGGGCAAAACAATTAACAATGTAAAATATTAGCTAAAATTTTGCACTCAACTGCTGGAATCCATGTTTGTTGGTGCACAGATGGGAAGTGCTGAAAGGGCCAAGGGGTTAAGGGATATAGACCACATCCAGGCAGATGTGTCGAGTAAATTGACATCATGGTCAGCACAGGCATCATGGACTGTAGGACCTGATTCTGTGCTGTCCTGTTCTATGTTTTTGCTCTTTCTGCTAAAATGTTTTACATTGTATTTCTCTATGCACAATTTCATTCTATCACAGGCAGACTTACAAATATAATCCAAAGTTGAAAATAATTACATTATTTTTAACCACACCTTATTTCATCAATGGGTTGTTTCTTAAATAAGCATTTCCATTTTGCCCATTCACGTCGCAACTTGCCTTCTTCCTTGTGAGTGCCTTCCTAAATAAAACAAAAAAACAAATCACAATCTCAAAAGGCTTAGTGTACTAAGTATTCGGAAACTGATATAAAAGTGAGAAATTTGTCCGTGAAATCTTCAGTCTGAGCATTTGTTTCTGTTGGTGCTAGGCATTTACATAGAAAATGTAAATTTTCCCTCCCTCCTTCCAGGTGAAAGCTCTATGAAAAACTTTAAACAAAATTTGTACTCGAATAATAACATATTTTATCACTTAAATATTTACACTTGTTTATAGGTTATTCCTGTTAGTTTTATGTTTCACACTAGTTTTATGTTTTCCCATTGATACGTCCACTCCCTACATACTAGGGGACAATTTACAGAGGCCAATTAGCCGACAACCCCACATCTCTTTGGGATGTGGGAAGAAACTGGCACACCCAGAGGAATCCCATGCGGTCACAAGGAGAACGTGCACACTCCACACAGACAGCACATGAGGTCATGATCGAATCCGTGTCTTTGGAGCTGTAAGGCAGCAGCTCTACATGCAACACCACTCTGCAGCTCATAGATAGAGCATGGAGAATTTATCAACAAACTTGTTCAATGCATTTTTTGCAGAGTGGCTGTTCGATTTTGCCAAGATGAGAATTAATGCATAACCAAAGCACAGGAATTGGACTGCCTACTTTGGTGAAGGTAAATACTGGATTGGAGAAAGAGGCAGATAAGTAGATAAGCTAAGTTCTTGAGTTAAAGATGACTCTGCTTGCATTTGGTATTAGACAAATAATGAAAAAGATGAGGTTTTCATTTGATTTTAAGAAAATGTATTTATTGTTATCATTGTACTGCACAGTAGTTTTAAAATATACCTGCAAAATTCTTTAATTGGTTTAGTGATGCTTGACAGTGGGCAGTGAAACTAGTTGTATACCTTCAGGTTGAGGCTTGTGCAGGAGTTTAGGACTTGGGGGTGGGGGTGGGGGAAGCATGGAACATGTTAAAATATATTATGCACATATATTTATAGTCCTGGCATGATTAATATTTAAGCTGGGGATGGAGTGACAACTGCCCCTCCTTGTGGCCTCTGAACTCAACATTATCATAGACAATAGGTGCAGGAGTAGGCCATTCGGCCCTTTGAGCCAGTACTGCCATTCACTGTGATCATGGCTGATCATCCACAATCAGTAAGTACCCTGTTCTTGGCTTCTATTCTATCTAATTCTCTTTTGAATGCATCCAGTGAACCGGCCTCCACTGCCTACTGAGGCAGAGAATTCCACAGATTCACGACTCTCTGTGTGAAAAAGTGTTTCCTCATCTCCGTTCTAAATGACTTACCCCTTATTCTTAAACTGTGGCCCCTAGTTCTGGACTCCCCCAACATCGGGAACATGTTATCTGCATCTAGCGTGTCCAATCCCTGAATAATTGTATGTTTCTATAAGATCCCCTCTCATCTTTCTAAATTCCAGTGAATACAAGCCCAGTCTCTCACTCTCTCAGCATATGACAGTCCCGCCATCCCGGGAAACAACCTCGTGAACTAACACTGCACTCCCTCAATAGCAAGAATGTCCTTCCTCAAATTAGTTACTTGAAGTTAGAGAACCTACCTGATCTCCCTTGTGGCTAAAAACTTTAATTCACACTGACCTTTCTGTCCTAGGTCTCCTCCACTGTCAGAGTGAGGCTACATGCAAATTGGAGGAACAGCATCTCATATTTCACTTGGGCAGCTTACAGCCCAGTGGTATGAATATTGATTTCTCTCATTTCAAGTAACCCTGGCATTCTGAACCCCGGTGTCTGAAGAAGGGACTCGACCCGAAACGTCACCCATTCCTTCTGTCCAGAGATGTTACTCCAGCTTTTTGTGTCTAACCCTGACATTCCCTCTCTCTCTATCCCTCCCCACCCAAGTCCCACCAGCTTCTCGTTTTCACCCAACAAACAGCTAACAATGGCCTGTTTCCTTTATCGTTACCTTTCTGCATATCTTTCATTCATTGTTCTTTATCTCTCCACATCACCGTCTATATCTCTTGTTTCCTTTTTCTCTAACCAGTCTGAAGAAGGATCCCGACCTGAAACCTCACCCATTCCTTCTTTCCAGAGGTGCTGCCTGTCCCACTGAGTTACTCCAGCTTTTTGTCCCATCTTTGGGTACAGGACTAGTTCTGTCACCTATTCCTTTTGTCCAGAAATGCTGCCCGACCCGCTGCATTTTGTATCTATCCTTTAATCTCTCAGCCTGATATAGCAGAATCTCCCTGAATTAGCATGACGCCATGACAGAAGCCGGTTACGGAAATGGCGCTGAAGATTACCCATCACCTACGACGGCTTTTTCGCGGAGTGGACCATCTTGCTCCGCTCTATGATCTTTGGATACATGGCCTTCGCGCCGTTACTCGTGATTGGTCAAGGAGAGGGGCCTTGCCCAAATTGTTTACTTTACCTGGTAGAGTGTTTCTTTGCTTAATGGAACTGTTTCCCACTAAGTGCTTTCTATCAAAACTAGGTTATGTGATGTTTTGTGATTGTGTTAGGGAACTGTCAGTTAATGTATTTTGTAACCCTTATTGATGATTGGCTTGTAGGGGTTGCTCCCCCCCCCCCCCCCCACCCCCCATGTATTTCGCGCTAAGGGTCTGTGAAGATATAAAGGAGGGGAGAGCACATTGGGATGTGCCGATCTTCTGGGATAGCGCATGGGAGTGAGCTGATCTTCTGGAGTTGTTCTATTCGCACAAGGCTGAAGGGCTTGAAAGAGAAGAGACAAGGATTGGACCCACGGTGTTGGATTAGGTATTATATTGGTGTTGGATAATAAAGAGAGTTGATTACCAGTGCTTTGTATTCAGTGTTTAACTGAACCAGACTAGGGGGGTAAGATTAGGACCGGAATTACAGGGTTAATGTCAGGGTCAGGGTTAGGGTCAGGGTTAGGCATTTTCCTCTCAGTGGAAGAGGGTTAGAGGGTTAGGGCAGGGGTCGGCAACCTATGGCCCAGGGGCCAGATCCTGCCCGAAACCCAAAACATCCAGCCCGCAGGCGTTTTTATTTTTCTGAAGACTTCTGTGACAGAGCCGGCGCGATGGGGGTGCTGAAGGCGGCCCTGGGCCAAGCTGAGCAGCAGGTGTGGAAGAGAGGGGGTCAGTCAGTCGGTCGGGCTATCGGGTGCTGTGAGGGGTTGGTCGGGCTGTTGGCCGGCAGATGGGTGCAGTGAGGGGTCTGCCGGGCTATCGGCCGGCCGGTGGGTGCAGTGATGGGTCGGTTGTGCTGTTGGCCAGCCGGTGTTGGAGCGAGCGAGTGGGTGGACTGAAGGAGCCGGCGCGATGGGGGTGCTGAAGCCGGCCCGGGCGGCGTGCAGGGCAGTGCTGCTCCCCACCATGTTGACATTCGGTGTAATTGTGGCGTCGGGTGGGCTGCTGCTGATGATCCAGAAGGGCATGCCGGCCGAGGTGGACGTGCTGAGCAGCCACACGTACGAAGCCCGCAGCCTGTCCCAAAGTGCCTCCAGCTCCAGCCCTGGGCAGCTCTGGAAGGGGGCGAGTTACGGTTAGGGTTAGGCATTTCCCCCCAGCCTGGCACTGCCCCTGTCCCACTATGGCCATGATCCCCACTCTGCACACTGGCAGTCAGTGGGGTTCAGTAATTGGGGGAATGCACAGAATCTGCCCTCACCCATTAATTAGACGGGTTCAGGAGCCGGTGAAACCCGGGACCTCTGCGGCAGTCTCACTCAACATACACCTTCAGTCCAGGCACGTGCCGTGAGTAATTACTCAGGGTAGGCAGTCAGTGGGCTTTTTTAAAATCTTAAACCACGCATGCGCAGATTGTTCTCCTCTCCGTAACCTGTCAGTTGACTTTTATAAAGTCTTCAAAAGCCATATCTCTTAATAAAGTGCCGTATTTCCCAGCAATGAAGAGGCATCCCCATTTTGAGTTGCTAAATTTTGAAAGAAGGCTGGTGGGACATAGAATTTCTCACGCTCAAAAAAATAAAAATAAAGAAAGTAACAATTCAATTTGCCCAAGGCTTCCAAATCTCCTTCATTCTGAATTACTGAATGGGTGGGGATGGAGGGTGACGGCAGGTGAAGAGATGGTGGGAAAAATGGGAGCACACCGGGACGTTGAATCAGTTGTGATCTTATTGAATGACAATACTAGTTCAAGGGACCAATTGGGGGGGAGAGTTCCTTTCACAGCGTGTGGTGAGTCTGGCCAGGGGTAAAGTTGCGGGGAGGGCAGGAGCATTGAGAAGTAGGGGGTCGGGGATCATGCCAGTAACTCACTCACTAACTGCTGCCGCGGCGCTCCGGGCGCGGAGCCAACGCATTGTGGCCGGGGAGGGAAGCAGCTCGGAAACATTCCGACAACCGAGTAACCTCAATTGGTCCCTTGATCGCGTTGTCGGAATTTAATGATTTGCGGGAAGCAGCTGACATGAGTGAGGCCGGCGAGCGGCAGGAGAGAGGTTTTCAGCCGGAGAGCACTGCCAGAGGTGAGCCGGCCGGCAGAAGGCGCTGAGGTGGCGGCCGGTTCTGCTGTCCGGTCCCGGCGGCCGCTCGCAGCCACCCGAGCTGCTTCCCTCCCCACGCACAATGCGGTGGCTCCGCGCCCGGAGCGTCGCGACAAGTGAGTTACTGGCATGATCCCCGACCCCCTCCTTCTCAACACTCCTGCCCTCCCCGCATCTTTACCCTGGGCCAGACTCCCCACACCCTGTGAAAGGAACTCTCTCCCCCCCCGCCAGTGGCGCTGTTCTTTTACAGCCGCTTCCCAGCTGCCAGCAATGAGGGATAGACTTGGCTATCCCTCAGTACAGCAACACCATTCTTGAAATAGCGTCTTCATTGCCGGGAAATACGGTATTTAAAAACTTATTGCTCAAAGAAATTTACTTACCATATTATTTGTACCCGAACCCCATTCTTCTCTCTTTGTTTCCTAAAATACTGTTAAGATAAGGACAATCCATGTTTGAAAAACCTGCCAAGAAACTTGCACTGCGCATGCGCAGTAGGCTGCTGCGCATACGCAATACACAGTCCACGGTGCAAAGGCAGAATTTCAGCTGCCTTCAGCTCCCCTTGTCATTGACGGCTTGAAGTAGCATCGACGGCACGTCAGCTGCACAGACATTCGCGTGTTACAAGCATTGCAGATGAAAGGCACGGGGGAATTATGCCTACCTAAGAGATCGATCTCTTATGTAGGCATAATTCTCCCATGCCTTTACTATTTATATTTAATAATTACCATTTTATAATTTTAGTCAGGGTAGGCAGTGCCTACCTTGCCTACCCTGACGGCACGTGCCTGCTCCAGTCGGACTCACAATTATATTCATTATATTATTTTTATATAATATAATTATACATAATTATATATAACTCCAGTCATAGTCACAAGTCATATATATATATATATGGTATAATAATATATGGTTTAAATAAACCGCAGCATGGAATTAGGCTTCCCATAGAGTAATATAAGCATTGAGCACTAGGTGGCGCTTACTTTTTCAATCTAATTTTCTAATTAGCTTAATTAATTACCGTAGTGTGCAACTTTTGGCACTGACGAGTTATGAATTCCTTCTCAATTATATTTTATCTAAATCTGTGCCAAATTTCAAGTAGATACCAGACATGGGTCACAAAAGTTAAATTCTAGACACATTTTCGATGCTCGGCCCACGGCCTACATAGATTATAGCACACATTTCTCTAGTATGATGCTGAAGAATCCTATGAAGACTGTTCTCCACCACTGGAGCAGAGCAAACTGACATATTCTCTATGTCACACCCCGACTTCCATTTTTCACAGCACGTGAGTGAAATGCCATGTTTGCTCAGTTTCAACACTTAAACCCTGGCAGGTCCAATTAGAACCATCAGCAAGATCTGGCCCTTATGTGCCTGAGACTAAGTACATTTCAGTGGAATAATTTCATGAAATGTAAAACCAGGGCTATAGCTTTTGGTTCAAATGATGATAAAAATATTTATGCTACTATTTGTCCAAAATCAGATTAAGCAAGAGTCAAGAGTGTTTTATTGTCCTATGTTCCGGAACAGAACAATGAAATTCTTACTTGGATTAAAATTACTTGAAATTAATCATTCGTTTTATTTACTGGTTGTTGGTTTGCCCTATAGGAGAATTGCCTGGTAAGTTTTCTTGCTTACGGTATATAAAAACATTGTTTTAAATGACTGCACATGATAAATGCAAGGATTTTATAGCAGAATGAATAATATTATTTACCTCATGAAGTGGGAAGACTGCATGAAATGCACCATCTTTCAGTAATTTGTGCAGAGAATTGCTGGCTAAAAAGAAATTAGAAAAAATGCCACAATTTGACCAATAGCAATGCAATAATAAATCACGTTTTTCTATACAACTGCTAAGAGTTCCAAACCACCTTAATACAAGTTTCTAGATAGAGTCAAAACTTCTAAAATAGGATATGAATATGGTTGAAAAGATTAAGAGGTGAAATAATTCAGCAAAACTGTGAAACCAAGCACAGGTTGTAGATTTTATCACAAATGAAATACAGTACCTGTGATATAAGATCCCAGTTTTAAAGTAAGAGACAAAGAAAAATCCTGATTAAAGAAAGCAAGATGAATCGGGATGGTTACAAAGTGCGTATGGATTGGAGGAAGAGTTATAAAAAGAGGACAGAGCAATTCGAGGTAAGTGGGAAGAATGTTATCAAATATTAGTTTTCTCTTTTATCTTATGCACAGGTAAAAAGGAAGATTGGCTTTAGTTTATAAAGATAAGAATTCCAAATGCTTTTGCAATAACTTTAACTTGTCCTGCACCGGAATCCTCCACCCTCAAAATGTCTCTCATCCAATTTGATCAGTCCATTTTGTCCTCCATATGCCCATTTCACGATTTTGGGTATCTTCCTAAAGTTTGTTAGTCCTCCTGCCTTTGACTTCTATGAGCTTTGAAGTCATGTCCTATAAACTTATTTTCCAAAAATGCAAATGTTTATAACTATTTCTGACGCAAGGAAACAAAAAAACATTGATCCATTGAAGCACATTGTCAAGGTCAAGATGAAGTGAACAAGATAAATAAATCAGGGGCACAAATGAGTGAGGTGGTAGAGATGCAGTTGGGAATCTCTGAATGATATGGTTAATTTTCCTTTATGCCCATGTAACATTTGGTCTTGGCTGCCTGTCAGTACCTTTGGTGGGGATGGTTAGAAAACACTCCTGCTGCTTCTAGCCCAGAAACAGTGCAACTTATGTATCCAACCCTTATCAACTCCAAATACCTTTTTGAGACTGGAGAAACGTAACCAACAGAGATAACAAATAGAAAATATATTACATTAAAGGTGCCAAGGCCAATGGCTCTTGTGACAATTATGCTTATTAGTACAACTAATATATTATAATTTAAGATAGGATTTTCAATGAGAGGCATAAATAGTGTAGACAGGCAGAACATTTTTCCCGGGATAGAAATGTCAAAAAGGGCGTAGCTTTAAGGTGAAAAGGGCAAAGTTTAAAGAAGATGAGTGGGGTTTTTTTTATGTGGAGGGTGGTGCCTGGAACACAGATGTTGGAGGCAGATAGGATGGTGACATTTAACATAATTAGAGTGGAATGTTGAGCCTCTAAAAGATCTTCACTTTTTGTTCTGTTTAGTTATTTAACACGTTAAAGGTGCAGGGCTACCCAACACTAGTATTAGAAGTTAATTGGAAGGAAAGTTGCTTTAACTCTGCCGCCGATGTGAGGAGCTTGTTAGCGGCGTGTCTTATATTTTGTTCCTTTATCTTTTTTCTTTTTTTTCCCCCTCACTTTGTAATACATATCTTAGTATCTTGTACTAATGTGCACTTTCCTTGGAGATATCTACGGGGGGCGGGGGAGTGGGGAGGCGGGTTTCTCACTCAGCCTACATTTGAAAAAGTACTTTAACCACCGTGTTGGACCATTTAATTCAGCAGGTGACGCATAACACTAACTATGCAAGATGATGTAGCAAGCAAATAAAACAAAACAAAAACAAAAATAATAATAATAATAATACTTATAGATTGCAAGGAATGGAGGGGTATGGATCATGTGCAAGCAGATGAGATTTAGCTTATCTTCGTATCTTGATCAGTACAGACATTGTGGGCCGAAGGGTCCGTTCGAGTACTTTTCTATGTCTTATAATTCATTTAAAAATTAAAAACAGCCTACATAACTTCTGAAAGAATAAATTAACTTATTTGCACCTGTGTGATCAGTCAATTTGTCATACAGGCTTCTGCCCATTGTTTAAAATATATGCTGTTTACCATAAAGCAGATCTTCATTTGGATCATCAATTGTTGAATACTTGGTTTTCCATAGAATAAAGTTTATAATTCGAATTCTGTGATGAACACAAAAATTAAGCTTGATTAATAAATGCGATTTTTTTTTTCAAAACGTGAGGAATGCTGCACATGTATGAGTGAAGCTTAAAAATGGAAAGGTGCTATCACTTTGATGGGGTTACACTATTGGGCCTCTCAATAGCCAGTGGGAGGCAGAGAAACCCTATTATAGGAAGATTATGGAAAGATTTAAAAGCAACAGGGTTGTCGTAGACATTGACAGTGACTTCCTCACTTCATGAGGCATAGATGGGGCAGAATTTATCAGATGCATCCAAGAAAGTATCTTGGAACAGTATGCAGATAGTCCCACTAGGGGAGGGACCTTACTAAACCTTGCATTGGGATTCTGGCTAGGTGATTAAGGTTTCAGTAGGAGAACATCTTGGAAATAATGATCAAAACATAATGTTTTTAAATAGTTATGGAAAAGAAGAAATTTGGATCTTGGGAGAAGTGCTAAATTTGGGGAAGGCATATGACAACATTATTAAACAGGAACCAAATGGGGTATAATCTGGATGAGTGTTGCACTTTGGAAATCAAGTGTAAGGGGAAAGTATACTGTAATGGGCAGGACCCAAAGGAACATTGATGTACAGAGGAATTTGGTGTGCAAGAACTTAGCTCTGTAAAAGTGGCAACACCAAGGAGAGGGTGACAAAGAATGTGTATGACATACTTGCCTTCATCAGTCAGGGCATTGAGTATAAAGGATAAGAAGTCATATTGCAGCTGGATAAAACTTTGTTCAGGCTGCATTTGGATTTTTGTTTACAGTTCTGGTTACCCCATTACAGAAAGAATGTGATGGGTTTGGAGCAGTTATAGAAGTTCCCCACAATGTTGCCTAGATTAGAGAGCATTAGCTATCAGGAGAAAAGGAATGTGTGACGTTTCAAGTCGTGACCCTTCAGTCTGACCTGAAACGTCACCCATTCCTTCTCTCCAGAGATGCTGCCTGTCCCATTGAGTTACCCCATCATTTTGTATCTATCATAGGTGTAAACCAGCATCTGCAGTTCTTTCTTACAGATATAGGGAGAAATTGGACAAACTCAAATTGTTTTCTCTGGAGTATGTGAGGTTGAGGGGAGATCTGATGGAAGTTTAGAAAATTATGAGTGGCATTGATAGGGTAGATAGAGTAATTTCCCCAGGGTAGAAACATCGAACACTGGTGGCAGTAGCATTAAGGTGAAAGGGGGGAAGTTTAAAGGAGATGTGCGGGGTAAATTATTGTACAAAGAATGTGTTAGGTTGCCGGAAGGGTGGTGAAAGCAGAACCAATTGTGATGTTTAGGAGACATTCAGACAGGCACATGCTCATGCAGGAATGGATCATATACAGGGATATGGATTTGGCATTATCATTGGCATGGATATAGTGGGCTGAATGGCCTCTTCCTCTGCGATACTTGGGTAGGGTAAATCTGAATAAATTAACCACCTCAGTCTATTCACTGAACACTTATTATTTGATTTTTTCTTTTTTACAGATAATTTATTGGTCTTCTAAATATGCTCACACTTCTGCTTATTTGCCTCTTAATGGTAACCTTAAAGTATTATCTATTTATAATTGTGGGAATAAATCACTGCAGAGCATGGGGAGAGGGAGAGAGGGACCCAATACAGCCGTTCATTCTTGATTACTTTATTATAAAATGAAATTAAAATGTATCAGTGAGTACACAACTACTTATATGTGTGAGGGGAGGGGATTTTCTAAGGATGAATACTCAAGGGCAATAGAAATGGTCATCCAAAAATATTTAATTTGACATCTTACGAAGGGCACTTTAAACTGATGTACATTATACATATGTACACACATATATTGATCCTTAAATGTGCTAAATGATTATGTAGACCCATTTCCAAATGGCTCCTTGTACATACCCCTAGATAGATCATAATGATGTGTAAAACCCTTCAGTATAAAGTGTAATTATTTTAAGGGTTGTGATAGACCTGAGGATTAAAAGTGCGATAGAGCATCTAATGTTATTTGACTTTTGATACATAGCTGTATCAGTCACTGAATTTAGTTAGAAGTTTACTGCCTTCATTAAAGGATAATTTCTTATTAGCTCTGCATCTGTTATTTGTCTTATTAAACAGCAGTACCAAAATCTTATAGGCACAACACAGGTGATGAAGGCTGAATGATGCTGCTCGAGGGAACACAATGGCAGTAATTAAGTGTGAAATGAATAAAGCATAGGGTTCTCTATATATAGCAGTGATTATGGCAGGCAGTGGATGCGACAGATATGTTGATGGTTCGAAAAAATACAATTTGCTTGATAAATGGAACAAGTGGAGCTGTTCCTCTAGACGAACAATATAATTAGAATCTCAGCAGAGGAAGGCTGTGGGCCTGGGAGCTATTTCGTTCAAGTTTGTGACCCAACTCACGGAACTACCTGAATTATTAACATATTGTGTAAAAATATTATATAAATCATACCTGAAACTCGTCAAGACCAAAACCTGCACATTTTTTTAAAAATATGAGAAAAACCTCAAAATTTCTGAGTAGTAATTGTCCAATCAATGCACATTTGACATTGAGGTCGGATGCAAATTGACCAATCCCACGCTTTGTTTTATGGTTGCTAGGCAGCAAGGACCCTGGGATCATGGCTGCCTCCTCATTACATCAAAACAATAACAAGGTTTCTGAGGAATAAAGGTAATGCTAACCTTGCTGATAATTTTGTTTTTCAATTGATTTATCTTTATAAAGTTATGATGTGAACTGTTAAATAAAAATTATAAATAACAAATGTAGAGCTAGGGTTAGGATTAGGGTTAGGGTCAGTCAGTCAGTCGGTTATTCAGTCAGTCAGTCTGTCGGTCGGGCTTGTCGGTAGACCGATGGATGCTGCGGAGGATCGGTCGGGCTGTCGGGCTGCCAGTGGGTGGTGAGAGTTGGGCCGGGCCGCCGGTGGGTGGTGAGAGAGGTCGGACGGCCGGTGGGTGCTGCGAGTGGTCGGTCAGGCGGTCGGTAGGCCGGTGTTGCAGCGAGCGAGCCGGCGATATGGAGGTGCTGAAGGCGGCCCGGGCGACGTGCAGGGCAGTGCTGCTCCCCACCATCATCACCACGAAGATCCAGAAGGGCATGCTGGCCGAAGTGGACGCGCTGAGCGGCCACACTTATGGAGCCCGCAGCCGGTCCCAAAGTGGCTCCAGCTCCAGCTGTGGGCAACTCTGGAAGGGGGCCGAGTTAGTGTTAGGGTTGGGCATTTTCCTGTCAGTGGAAGATGCCTTAGCCTTCCCCCAGCCTGGCACTGCACCAGTCCCACTAGGGCCGTCACCCCCACTCTGCACACTGGCAGTCAGTGAGGTTCAGTAAATGGGGGAACCCAGACGAACTGCCCTCGCCCATTAATTAGGCTGTTCAGGAGCCGGACCTCTGCGGCAGTCTCATTCAAAATACCCACTCACAATTATATTCATTATATTATTTTTATATAATAATTATATATTATTACAGTCATATTCACAAGATATATATATATATATATATATATAGAGTACAATAATATATGGTTTAAATAGACCGCAGCACGGAATTATGCTCCCCATGGTGTAATATGGGCATTGGACACGAGATGGCGCTTACTTTTTCGATCTCATTTCTAATTAGTTTAATTAATTAATGTGCAACTTTTGGCACTGACGAGTTATGACTTCCTTCTCAATTATATTTTATCTAAATCTGTGCAAAATTTCATGTAGTTTCGAGACATGGATCACGAATGTTAAATTCTAGACACATTTTTGATGCTCGGCCCATAGCCTAAGGTTGGAGAAGAGCAACACAGCAATAGGTGAACAGTGGAGGGCGGAGGATTGAAGATCTACATGACATGGGCAGTATTCTAGAAATGATAAGATCTCTTACAAGAACACTGCAAAGATGAGATATTTAATTTAGATTTTCATTAATTACAAGTTTGGCACAATGCAACAAAGGAAATGTTCAGTAGTTGTGATTAGACTACAGACTTTGGAATATGCAGTTTTCTGAGATCATTTAACATGGAAAAGATGTATGAAAACTCATCCAACACACTGGATTTAATGATCGAGAGACTGTGATGAAGAGACGCAAGCCTGGAAACTGAGGGCCAGCAGGGAATAATCCACAAAAAATGGTAATGGCAGTGAAACACTGCAGAGATCCTCTATCAGATTTAAATGCGATATAAGTTATGTGTGGGGATGGAGAAACGCTGTGAAGTTTACAAGTGGAATATCTACCTTCAATAATTCCACCTGGTGGCGCCGAGATGGCAGCCTCGCCAACAGTCTATTCTGTCTTTTTGTTTTCTATTTTTTTATGTGTTTTAAAAGTATGTATTAATGTTCTCTGGTTTGTTTTATGTGGGGGTGGGCAGGGGGGTCAGGGAAACCTTTTTTCAATCTCTTACCTTTCCAGAGACGCAATTGTTTTCCAGATCGTATCTCCGATTGTTTTCCAGATCGAACATCATGGAGCTGGCGGCCTTGCTCGGGGCTGACTTTGAGCCCCACTGCGGGGCTGTGGACTTACCATCGGAGCGATCCCTTGCCTGGGATCGACGCTCCAACTGCGGCCTGCGGATTTCACCATCGAGGAGCTCGCAGTCTTGGGTAGAGACCGATGTCGATGCAGAAGGTTTTGACCAGCCCCGACCCGGGGTCAGATCGCCCGGCGCGGGGGAGCTGAAATTTCCCCCTGATGCAGGAGCTTCATCGCTCCGACGCGAGGGCCCAAACGCTGCCGGCTACGGGAGCCAAGATCGCCACGTGAACGGAAGGCTCAAGTCCCCCGACCGCGGGAAAACAAAAAGGGAAGAGATTTAACTTTTTTTCTCCTTGGAATGTGGAGGTCACTGCGGTGGATGTTCATGTTAAAATGTATTTTGTGTGTTTTGTTGCTTTTTATTGGTATGACTGTATGGCAAATCAAATTCCTCGTATGTTGCAAAACATACTTGTCTAATAAAGTATGATTATGATTATGATTATGATTTTACATAATGGACGGAATGAGTATTCTTCAATGCCTTGTTCAGTGATAAAATACATTATTACAGTATGAGAGAGTTATCATTTTTAGTCCAATTGCATGTTGTAATTCCAATATGATCTGTCCTATTCCAGGAGGTAAAATAATGCTAAATCTGGTTCAATGAAAAGAATCAGACATTCTAAGCTAATTATTAAGTACATATCATTAACAATATAACATCAATACCTGGTTGATTTTAAAACAGTACTTTGTTTACAATCATTATATCTTCTCGTAGAGATGTTTAAGTGATGTATGTACTTATCAAAGATCTCTTCACGAGCTTGAATTCCAAAATACAGATTGTGGGCATCTTCTTTTCTCTGGGATAGAAGAAAAAATATGTTTATGTTTTCTTTAAATAGTTTGCATGCTCTTACATTTTAAGTATACTTTTATAAAAGAAGACTATAGAAATTGTTTAAAACATTTTGGAAGACTAGATTCCACCCTGTAATTGAAATTCAAAAAAACTGTACATATTGCAAATCTGAGATAAAAACAGAAAATAAAATGCAGGCTCTGCGATCGTTTCGCTGAACACCTCCGCTCAGTCTGTCTTAACCAACCTAATCTCCCGGTGGCTCAGCACTTCAACTCCCCCTCCCATTCCCAATCTGACTTTTCTGTCCTAGGCCTCCTCCATTGTCAGAGTGAGGCCCAGCGCAAATTGGAGGAACAGCACCTCATATTTTGCTTGGGTAGTTTACACCCCAGCGGTATGAACATTGACTTCTCTAACTTCAGATAGCCCTTGCTTTCACTTTTTCTCTATCCCCTCCCCCTTCCCAGTTCTCCTGCTAGTCTTATGCCCCTGTCCCACTTGGGCGATTTTTTAGGCGACTACAGGCGACTAGGCTGTCGCCACATGGTCGCCGGGGTGTCGCCTGTATGGTCGTGAGTAGTCTCCTCAGTCGCCCAAAAAATCGTAGCATTTTTCTGGTCGCCGCTGGATTTTGAAATGTTCAAAACTTTTCGGCGACAGTCGGCTTGTCGTAGGTTGTCGCCAGGATGACGTAGCTTGTCGCCAGGATGACGTAGGTTGTCTCCGGTGCTGACCGGTGAATTCCATTGGCG
This sequence comes from Malacoraja senta, assembly GCA_038087875.1. Classification (NCBI taxonomy): domain Eukaryota; kingdom Metazoa; phylum Chordata; class Chondrichthyes; order Rajiformes; family Rajidae; genus Malacoraja; species Malacoraja senta. Next base: position 27,341,098 of record CM075979.1, read on the forward strand.
ACTATCTATGTCAACCGGCGACGGATACCAGCGACTGAGTTATCTTATCTTGTCGTAGCTTGTCGTGGGTGGACGTAGGTTGTCGTAGGTGTGGTCGTAGGTAGACGTCCTAATGGGTCGCCGGTTGTCGGTAGCTTGCCGTAGCTGGATGTCGTCTGGTTGGTAGGTTGTTGTAGACATTGTCGTAGACATTGTCGTAGACATTGTCTTGGGGGGGGGGGGGGGGTCAAGTCGCCAGTTTTTTGGCGACCTGCTGCAACTATGACAGTCGCCAAAAAAATCACGTCAGTGGGATTCGACTGTCTCTGACTGCATTCTATCTTTGTTCCACTACCCTGACATCAGTCTGAAGGGTCTCGACCCGAAACATCACCCATTCCTTCGCTCCAGAGATGCTGCCTGACCCGTTGAGTTACTCCAGCATTTTGTTTCTACCTTCGATTTAAACCAACATCTGCAGTTCTTTCCTGCATAAAATGCTGGAAATTGTCAACAGAGCAGGCAGCATCTTTCGGATACATCTTTCCAACAATAGGTGATTCAACACCCAGTCATCTCTTCCCACCATTCAGGTGAAGCAACAATTCATGTGCACTTCGTTAAATTTAGTGTATTGAATTCAGTACTCACAGTGTGTTGCCCTATAGTTTGAAATAAAACTGATGAGCACTTGTCATCCTTAAATTTCTGCAATCTTTATCAGGCCTATAGCCTATTAGCAAAAACTCTAAACTGCTGGAGGAACTCAGTGGGTCAGGCAGCATCTGTGTCTGGAAATGGACAAGCAGCATTTTGGGTTGGGACCCTTCTTCAGACTGAAACATTGTTGGTCCATTTCCTGCTACAGATGCTGAGTCTTCCAGAAGTTTGTTTTTTGCTCAAGATCCACATTCTCTTGTTCTAGTAACTCTTGTTCCACATTCTAGTAACTCAAGATCCACATTCTCTTGTTCAAGACTGCTCTTGTGTTACCTCTGTCTCTTCAACATCAATAAACCTTCACTCCACTAATTCTTTCCACTTGCACGCTTCTGACCGTAATAGCTTTATCAGCGGTAGTCTTTGAACACTTGGCCCAATGCTCTGAGATTATCGTCCTCTACCTCTCCTGTTTTCTCCCAATAGATAATAGACTATGCGTGCAGGAGTAGGCCAATTGGCCCTTCGAGCCAGCACCACCATTCACTGTGATCATGGCTGATCATCTACATTCAGGACCCCGATCCTGCCTTCTCCCCATATCCCCTGACTCCGCTATCTTTAAGAGCTCGATCCAACTCTCTCTTGAAAGCATACAGAGAATTGGCCTCCACTGCCTCCTGAGGCAAATAATTCCACAGATTCACAACCCTCTGTGTGAAAAGGTTTTTCCTCATCTCCGTTCTAAATGGCTTACCGCTTATTCTTAAACTGTGGCCACCGGTTCTGGATTCCCCAACATCGGGAACATGTTTCCTGCATCTAGCGTGCCCAAGCCCTTAATAATCTTATATGTTTCAATAAGATGCCCTCTCATCCTTCTAAATTCCAGAATATACGCCCAGCCACTCCATTCTATCAACATATGACATTCCCGCCATCCCGGGAATTAACCTCGTGAACCTACGCTGCACTCCCTCAATAGCAAGAATGTCCTTCCTCAAATTTGGAGACCAAAATTGCACACAATATTCCAGGTGTGGTCTCACTAGGGCCCTGTACAACTGCAGAAGGACCTCTTTGCTGCTATACTCAACTCCTCTTGTTATGAAGGCCAACATGCCATTCGCATTCTTCACTGCCTGCTGTACCTGCATGCTTACTTTCAGTGGATAAAAAAATGCTGGAGAAACTCAGCGGGTGAGGCAGCATCTATGGAGAGAAGGAATAGGCGACATTTCGGGTCGAGACCCTTCTTCTGAATGATGTCTGGCCGGGAAAAAGAAAGGAAGTAGAAGGAGACAGTAGAAATGTGGGAAAACTGAGAAGGGGAGGCGAAGGAGGGAGAAAGCAAGGGCTATCTAAAATTAAAGAAGTCAATGTTCATACCGCTGGGGTGCAGAGTACCCAAGCGAAATGTGAGGTTCGGTTCCTCCAATTTGCGCTGGGCCTCACCCTGACAATGAAGGAGGCCCAGGACCGAAAGGTCAGATTGAGAATGGGAGGGGGAGTTGAAGTGCTGGGCCACCAGGAGATCAGGTTGGTGAGGACGGTTAAAACAAGGACACCCAGATCTTGTTGTGCTTCCCCTTTTCCCAACTTGACACCATTCAGATAATAATCTGCCTTCCTGTTTTTGCCACCAAAGTGGATAACCTCACATTTATCCACATTAAACTGCATCTGCCATGCATCTGCCCACTCACCCAACCTGTCCAAGTCACCCTGCATCCTTATAGCATCCTCCTCACAGTTCACACTGCCACCCAGCTTTGCGTCATCTGCAAATTTGCTAATGTTACTTTTAATCCCTTCATCTAAATCATTAATGTATATTGTAAATAGCTGCGGTCCCCGCACCGAGCCTTGCGGTATCCCACCATTCACTGCCTCCCCTACTGTAAACCTCGAAAATACCTCACTGTGTCAGCATACAATGTAAATGCGTGCCGTTGATGTAGTTCTTCGTTGAGACATTCACTGACCAACAACAATCTGTCAATGTATTTGTTTTCCCGCAGAGGGAAGATTTAGGTACAGTGGAACAATCACAGCTGGCAGGGTGACTAACAGGAGATACGTAGGTGGATGTTAGATAAAATGCTATGTAACTTTACCATTACATATATTTCTTAAACTGCAATTGCTGCATCTTCAGCATCTTCTGCTTGCTGCAAGCTATTTGACATATACTCTAGACTGTGATTACCATAGTAATTTGTACTGATCCATGGCAATATGCTATTCTTGTTCAAAACTCCAACAATGGATTCCTAACTTCAACAGAACTATGACATATGTTGGATTAAAATTATCCACTACCACAATATGCCATGTTTGCATATCTAATAAGTTCTACACTTTAAAAATCCCTCTCAAAGTTCAAATGAAGAGCAATTCAATTTCCATGAAGAGTGTTTGTGTCATTATTTATTTAATCTCCGTCAAAGTCTATTCAACAAAATAGTAATTTCATCGTAAAATGTAATTCATAGTTAAATTTTGTACTTTACATTAATTGTAATAAAATTGATAACATTCTACTCACCAATATTTGAAAGCCATTTTCATTCAATTTTCTCAGATAAAGGTTCCTATTAGTTTTATTTTTGTCCTTGACATTCTTTGTTTTTTTCACTACGAAGACAAAGTCAATGTTATTCTGAAAGATAAAGATATGAAGATTTAGAAAATGCATTTGGGTTGTCAAAACATTGCAAATATTTCCTTTTCTTATAGAAGACTCCATCATTCACCAAACTCATATCGCATGTAAACTGGACATATGTTCTGGTGCAAAGATCTAATTTGCATCTTGCTTATTCTAATATGAGAATGTCAACGTAAAGGGAGTTCAAATTCCTGCTCATCTTCATGAGGAGTTAATCTTGAGGGAATGCATAGGAAATGTATTTCTGCTCTGATGGTATTTCAGTCACAGTCACAGAGGCCGACGTCAGAAGATCCTTCAGAGGGGTGAACCCTCGGAAAGCACCTGGACCTGATGGTATACCCGGTCATGTTCTCAAAACTTGTGCAGACCAACTGGCTGGAGTTTTTGTAAACATTTTCAACCTCTCACTTCTGAGGTCTGAGGTTCCCACCTGCTTTAAAAGGGCATCAATAATACCGGTGCCCAAGAAGAGCAAGGTGACGTGCCTCAATGACTATCGACCAGTGGCACTAACGTCTGTGGTGATGAAGTGCTTTGAGAGGTTGATTATGGTGCATTTCAACTCCTACCTTGACAGGAACCTCGACCCACTGCAGTTTGCTAACCGCCACAACAGGTCAACGGTGGATGCGATCTCACTGGCTCTCCACTCCGCTCGGGACCACTTGGACAACAAAAACCCGTACGTCAGGCTGTTGTTTATTGACTACAGCTCGGCGTTCATCCACTCCAAGCTGGTTACCAAGCTCACGGATCTGGGTCTTTGCGCATCCCTCTGCAATTGGATCCTCGACTTCCTCATCCACAGACCACAGTCTGTCCATTTTGGTGGCAATATGTCATCTCGATAACAATCAGCACGGGAGCACCTCAAGGCTACGTGCTCAGTCCCCTGCTGTACTCACTCTATACTCATGACTGTGTCGCCGGACATAGTGCGAACTCCATCATCAAATTCGCCGACGACACCACTGTTGTGGGACGAATCCCAGATGGTGATGTCAGAGTATAGAAGTGAGATCGACCGATTGACCAAATGGTGCCAGCACAATAACCTGGCTCTCAACACCAGCAAAACCAAGGAACTGATTGTGGACTTTGGAAGGGAAGGATAGGGACCCACAATCCTGTTTATATCAACGGGATGATGGTGGAAAGGGTCAAAAACTTCAAATTCCTGGGCGTGCATATTTCCGAAGATGTTTCCTGGTCCCAGCACACTGATGCAATTATAAAGAAGGAACCTCAGAGCCTCTACTTCCTGAGAAGATTACCGAGAGTCGGTATCTCAAGGAGGATTCTCTCGAACATCTACAGAGAGTGGTGAATCTCTGGAACTCTCGATACAATCCTGTCTCGGAGGTCTACTGATAATTCCTTCGTCTTCATGGCTTGGTTTTTGCTCTGACATGCACTGTCAATTGTGGGACCTTATGTAGAAAGCTCAATTTTGAGTGTCATAGCAAAGGGTCTGAATACTTATGTTAATGTGATATTTCAGTTATTTACTTTTAATTACTTTGCAAAAATTTCTGAACACCTGTTTTCACTTCTTCATTCTGGGGTATTGTGTGTAGATTGATGATTTAAAAAAAAGAATTTAATCAATTTTAAAATAAGGCTGTAACGTAACAAAATGTGGAAAAAGTGAAGGGGTCTGAATACTTTCTGAATGCACTGTAGATTGTTGCTGAGTTGGGTTGTGCTGTATAATTCAAGAGTTGCTGACATGAAGCCGTTCTTGACCCCAGAGGTCACAGTGCTCAGGCTCCTGTACCCTTTTTCCTGATGGTAGAAGTGAAATGAAAGTGTTTCCAGGGTGGTGTAGGTCTTTGATGATATTAGCTGCCTTTATGAGGCAACATCTCCTGTTGTTCCCTTCAACAGGTAAGTCAATACCGATGATATACACAAAATGCTGGAGTAACTCAGCGGGACACTGAAGTCTGAAGTTCAGGATCTGAGAAGGGTCTTGACCTGAAACGTCACCCATTCCTTCTCTCCAAAGATGCTGCCTGTCCCATTGAGTTACGTCAGCATTTTGTGTTGATCTTCGGTGTAAACCTGCTTCTGCAGTTCCAGTCAGTGTCCACCACTTTCTGCAGCCTCCTTCATTCCTGGGTGTTCGAGTTACTGAACCAGGCCATGATGCAACCAGTCAGTATGCTCTCTACTGTACACCTATAGAAGTTCAGTAGGGTATTCAGCGAAATACCAAATTCCCTCAATCAAGTAGAAGTAGAGGTGCTGATGAGCTTTCTTTGTGATTGCATTATTGTGCTGGGAACTAGAAGCTGCTGAATCTCACCACTACCATCCCATTTGATGGAACAGGATCATGGATCCTTGGCTTTTCCTTCCTGAAGTCCATGATCGGTTCTAACATTGAGACAGAATTGTTGTTATGGCCCTATTGAACCAGATTATCAAACGCCCTTCTGTATTCTGACTCGTCACTAACTATTATTGGTCCAAAAATGGCGGTATCGTCGGCTCTTTTAAAGATTGCATTAGAGCTATGCCAGGCTACACAGTCATGGGAGAGAATAGAACATTGCATTCAGTGGTGGCATTTGACAGATTGTAGTGGGTCCAGGTCCTTGCCAAGGCAGGAGTTGATATGTGTCACAACCAACCACTCAAAGCACTTCATCACCATGGACCACGGACATAAGTGCCCCCAGTCAGTGGTCATTGAGGAATATCACCTTGCTCTTCTTTGGCATCGGCTATATGGATGTCCTTATACATACAGCAACTAGGGTTGTTTCCATCTAACCAATGTTCCTGAATGAGTGTCAAGTTGAGTAAAGAGGAAAGCATACTGCCTACTTATCAAGAGTGAACAGGAATGTCAGCGAGCTCTACTGTGATACTGACAGTTCAACACACGATCTTTTGAGTTAGTGCCAATGGCATGAAAGTATATCTATTTTTCAGTATTATTTATCTTCTCATGATTTGTTCAATTAGATTTTTTGTAAATATAGTTACCTGCCCATTACAATTCTCAATTAGTGGGTATTCCTCTTCAATACAAGGTAACATGTTTATCATTTGATTCTGTAAACAAAAAATGAGAGAGAATATGATACATTTGCTGCAACATAGTGCACGCATAATTTTCATGGATCTCATTGCCAAAGCTACTGAGTTTCAAAAACAGAGTATTTTAAGGAAGGCAAGACATGATATTTTCACTTCATTAATTGCTCCTCACATAAAATATCCGAAGAACAGAAATGCCATTATTAACAAAGAAATAATAGAAAACTTGCATTCTGACTGCCACAAAAAATGAAAATAAATGAAGGCAACAATGATCACTTAAAGGAGGAGGCAAGATTGGGGTGAATTAATTTGGAATTCACTTTGGTTTAATTTGATTTATTGTCGTACAGGATCCTTCAGCAATTACACAGAATCAATACACACCTCCTCATCTGAAGTCACTGAGTGGAGCTCTAAGCACAACATACAACTACACTGCAGTTTAAATCATCACATAAAAGCTGAATTTTGAGTTTATTTTTAAGCTTCCTAATCTCAATATGAAAATCTGATGTTTGATCCAGACTGTCTGAGTATGTGCAAGCCTAACATATCTATTGACAATGAATAATGAGAAGCCTGCTGCTGTAGATTCTACGATAAGATCAAAGGCAGTCATTGAACTTTGCCAGCTGATAAATAAATTCTTGCATACACCTCCACAACAGAGAAATGTGTTGCCAAAGCCTATTGGGAGCATGACAACTCACTCCCAATGTTGCTTTTTCCAATGGACATCAATTCATCCATACTTAGTAAAGATCTGAGTGTTAAAATTAGAGAAATGTTATCACACCAACCTTTGGCGTGGGGAGGGGGTGGAATTTTACAAGAGAATACACATAAGTTTTCTGAACGGACAGAGTGGCAGATGCAATGCAGGATAGATAAATCCAATATATAACATGAGGCAAAAAAACAAAAGTACTGAAGGAGCTCAGTGGGCCAGGCAGCTTCTGTGGAGGGAATTGGACATGCAACATTCTGGGTTGGGACTCTTCTTCTCACAGATGAAGTAGGATCAGTTTGAAGAAGGGTCCTGACCCGAAATGTTGCCTGCCCGCTATCTCCACAGACATGATGCCTGACCTGTTCAATTCCTCCAGCCTTTGTATTTTGCTCACGATTCCAGCATCTGCAACCTCTTGTGTCTCAATGATGTCGGGAGTACAAGGAACTGCATTATAATAGTAAAGAAATTAAATGGATTATAGAAGCAGACGGCAGGCAAAATCAGTAATTGTGTATCAAAATTCACAATAGATGAAATCAAGAGGATAACATCAAAAACATTTTCAGCTTCAGCAGCAATACTGAATACATTTGAATATCAAAAGGATTAAAACAACTGGTAGCAGTACAATATAATTTAAGGTCTTAAAATGTTCTCAAGACCTGACTACCAGAGGAGATCAGAAGTAAACTTTGCAGTTCACTTTAAGATTGAAAAATAATAATTTCTGCAAAGCGACTTCAGAGTTTGACACCCGTGTCAAGACTCTTTGAACTCTTTAAAATACACTTTTGAACCTCCACTTCAAATACAATTGCAAGCAAAAAAAATCTGCAAAACGGTTCCAATAAATCCATTCTTTAGGGGAGCAGATCATGTTAACTGCAGTCTGTAACAAAAATCAGGAGACGTTCATCAATGGCACATTTTACATACGTATCAGTGGGAAATTTTACAATTTCCCTTAAATTGTTACCCAAGTTAAAAATAGAATTGCTAAGGCAGAAATTCAGCTTTCAGATGTGGTCTTGTATGTTTCTAATTGTGCTGACATCAAATTTGACGTTCAAAACGTGATGCAAAACATGAAATGCACAAAGGGAAGTGAAAAGGAGATCAAAAACTTCTTTATTCCTGTGGAGTCAAATCAGTTTTGTGACATAGGACTGTCTCCACACAAAGACCGGAATCTTGCTTTTAGTTTGTGGGATCAGGCTGAACTGATGATATGCAAGGTGTTTCTGCAAAACATAACTAAGGCAAGTCACAAAATCGCAATGGAAGACATTTATTCTGAAACTCTTCAGGGATTTGCAGAATTATTCAAATTGGAATTATTTACAGGGAAGTTAAAATGCAGAGATTGTCATTTGAGATACTTTTAATAATAGGAATAAAACTCAGTTACAACTGCATTTGAAGCTATTCAGAATTGACAAAATAACTAAATGTATAATACCACATTACCTTTGAAAGCCTCTGATATTGGCCTTCCCATTTAAAATAATGAGAGTATTAAATTCAATAATGCCACATATTGATATATAAATATATAATAAAGATATACAAATATTCTTTATTGATTCTTACATAGTAGGGATTCTGTAATCGCTGCTCATAATGAAAGGTCATTGTTTCTTCTTGCTCTAGACCTGCATTCGTCCAGCCTAATAGGATAAATACCTCTCATTTGGTTCAAGTCACAATTAAAAGTCACAATTTTAACCCAAGGCAAAAAAACTTGTATTCACTTATTATGTTTAAAATGATTTATTTTCATCCTGAGGCAGATTTCTATCAAATGAAGATAGATGGGTAGACACTTTGGAAGGAAATCCAGGGGGTTGAGGCTTGGACTTGAATGCGCACAGATGGTTGGAGGAGGAGTGAGTAGATGGGACTAAAGAAATTTAAAAAGGGTTGAAATTGGAGGAGGAGGAAGGATACACAGATAGGGTGGTGTGATGCGTTAGATGAGAATTGACTTATTCCAAAGAGCAAGTGAAGGTCTCATGAAAATATATTATGCTCTCACACTCAAAGACAAGGCCTGAAACTAAACTAAACTGAATGACATCACTCTGAAGGTGTCAGGCCGGATTACTGCCTGATCTACCATAAAGTATAAAACACAGGCAAGCAGGAGCTGGCAGTGGTTATAAGAAAATGAATGACAAAAGGATGTCAGAAGCTGTCACTCTATACCTGGCTCTTTTACTGTTGAACCACGGGGAGTATTCATATGCTTCTTGGTCAATAAGGAATGTTTAAATTAAAAACTACTTATTGTAGGTCAACTCTAACTCTTATTTCACATCCCAATGTACCTCCAAATCCTTTGAGAGGTTGGTTGTAACACAACACAATTGGAGGCATGTCTCCATTTTAACTTCTATACGCTACATTAAGGGTGACACAATGGCGTAGCTGGTTGAGCTGCTGTATCACAGCACCAGAGACCCTGACTAATGTTTTTGTTTGTATGCCTCGTTGTTACCTTCTCCTCATCCAACAACGAACTATTGCACATTTCCTTGGTCATCGTCTCCTTCCATATCTCTAGTTTCCCTCTCCCTTGACTCTCAGTCTGAAGAAGGGTCTCGATCTGAAATGTCACCCTTCTCTCCAGAGATGCTGCCTGTCCCGCTGAGTTACCCCAGCATTTTGTGTCTATCTTCAGTGTAAACCACCAAATGCAGTTCCTTTCTACACATAGAACTAGTGTGAATGGGTGAACGATGGTCAGCTTGTACTCAGTTGGTCGAAGTGCCTGGTTCCTTGCTGTATCTCTATACTAAACTAAACGACATTCTCATCCCTGAATCATTAATTCAAAACAGCAAAGATTTCAACTGGAGGAAGATGAACAAGAGTTGTTAGTCAGTTCTTCGACATCAAAAAGGTATTTCCACTAAAGTAATGCTGTCAAAATATCCTAGAAATATGTAATAAACTATTAAATACTATGATGGGAGTATCAAAAACTTTATTCTGGGTTGGTAAACTGGAACGGGGCTTCTTGCCTGCATTATCCATGGTTACTTTGTGAATAGATCTGGCAATTGTGCAAAGCATTGACATGACGAGACATGTTTTAGAAAATGTTACCGCGGAAGGAATTTCTTGTTTACCAGAAGTGTTTTTTCCCTCACATAGCTTCTTGTGTATGTTTGAAATAAATAATTGCATGTTAGTGTCCATTCAAATCACAATGAGGAGAAAGCAAACCATCCTATTTACTTTTTTTCATTAGTGAAAGAATCATGACCAATGAGACATGGATGCAAAATAAGGGGCCAGTCATTTGAAACTGATGCGTTTAGAAATCTGATCTCACAGAAACAATCTACTTATCTACTTATACCTAATCATACTTCAGCAATGAAACATTATGGACCACAATTTTACAATCAACTCAATCCAGTTGTATTTCAGTTCCCTCAACAGAAAACACTGGAGCCACCAAGGAGAATTTCAGCTCAACATAGTAAATAGCAGATCAGAAACGGAAAATTCAACAAGGATATGTAATGGGGTTGATCCATTACTGCACATCTTACAATAAATGAAATACTTACCAATTATATCACATGGATCAATAATCTCCAACTATATCTATTATTTCATTCACATCTTTCGCAACCAAATATTTTATCAAAGCACATTTAATTCATGTGAACCACTTCAATGAGGAATTGGATATGCAAATCCTCCATTCTAAGAATGCAAATACTTGAAATGTATTCATGTTAAACATATTTTCCCAATCCTGTGCTCATAATATGCATCATCCTGTTTGCTTTGACATCATCCAGACTCAGCTATTATAGAACAAGAAATCTACTCCTGATCCATCTGGGTTTCTCTAATGAAAATAAGTTGAAATCTTTTGCACTAAATGCTCAGAAGTATAGTTGGCATCATTTCATCCACGAGATAAAGTTCAATGAGATCAAATCAGTTGCTACATTTCCATTGGTGGCTGAATAAGCTGATTCTGGAAGTATACTTTCTCAAGTATTAAACCAATAAATCCATAATCAAAATTTGCAAAACCCTTATATCCAACGATAATCTTTCTACTTAGCTTGAAAGTTGAACATTTAAGAAATTAAGAAATAGAAGCAGTAAATAGCATGCATCATTTCAAGTCTGTTCGGCCATTCATTGCGATTTGATTGTTGGTCTCAACTCTACTTTGACTAATTCTGGATTTCCCTTATTATCCATATATCTGTGAAAATTAGAAAAAATATGGCGATGGAAATTTAAGATAAGAACAGAAAATGCTGGAATTACTCAGCAGATCAGGCAGCATCTGTGGAGAGAGAATCAGACCCTTCATCAGAACTGGATTAGTAATCCAAATATCTATCTCAGCCTTGAATATAGTTAATGAACAGGATTGTGCTCAATCAGCCTGCCATCTGCACTCACCTGCCCTCCCATTCCACACTATTGCAGCAACTCACTCACCTTTAACTGGCCTACACATCCAAATATCCTGCGGACTGTCTGCCCTGGTGGTACCATGAAGCAGAGAGTCAGTGAATGTCAGCTAGATATCAGGTGGCTTCGCCCCCAGGATATTTTGTTGGTCTTTGGTCAAAGACATTTTTAAGTTTTTGGAAATGTTTCTAATGATCAAAAACATTTTTGAAACTGTTAAAATAAACTTAAATGATTTTGTGTAGATTAAAAAAAATAAAAATAAAGATTCACTTACTAGAAATTATCTGTCCTGACTTTGTTTCCTTTAACCCAAATCTCTTTAAACACTCACATTTATCAGACTTACATCCTCTATAAGGTATTTCCTATTCTTCCTACAAAATTGGATAAGATCACTTTTCCACACTTAGTATTACTCCCATAGCACTTTGAGGAAGAATGCGCCAAAGACCAGTGTATCCCTGAGAGAAAAAAAAATCTAATTTCTGACTAAAATGGGGAAAGCCTTACTTTTTTTTTTAAATAGTGACCCTGTCCTAGTTCTAGATTATTCTACACCAGGAAACATCTTTTACATATTCACCATGTCAAGATTCCTCAGGATCTAAAGTTTCAATCAAGCTCATTTTCATTGTCCAAAAAATCAGTGGACCGAAGCCTTTCCTCACAAGACAATCTGTCTGCTCAAGGTATTATTCCAGAATACTGTAAAGGAAGGAACAACAGATGCTGGTTTTAACCGAAGATAGACACAAAAAGCTGGAGTAACTCAGCAAAACAGGCAGCATCTCTAGAATCCTTGTCTGCACTGCTTCCAGTACATTACATTATTCCTCAAATAAGGACACCAATACCCCCTGAAAGTCGAATTGCTGGCTCCTGATAATTATCAACACAAATAGTAAAGATGGTGTGTGGTATGACATCCTTCATTGGTCAGGGCAATGAGTATAAGAGCCAGGAAGTCATCATGCAGCATAATAAAACGTTGGCTAGGCCTCATTTGGAGCATTGTGTGCAGTTCTGGTTGCCCCATGACAGGAAGGACATGGAGGATTTGGAGGTACAGAAGAGGTTTATCAGACTGTGCCTGGATTAGAGGATATTAGTTTTAAGGGGAGGTTGGACAAACTTGAACTTGAAACATCAGAGACATAAATAGGGTAGACAGTCAGATCTATTTTCCCAGGGTGGAAATGTCACACTAGAGTGCATCGCTTTATGGTAAAGGGGGGAATTTAAAGAACCAGTTTTTTAACACACAAAGAGGTGGGTGCCTGGAACAAGCTGCCAGAGGTGGTGGTGGAAACAGCTATGAGAGTGGTATTTAAGAGGTTTTTAGATAAGCAAATGCATTTGCAAGGTACAGAACAATATTGATCATGTGCAAAGAGGATTAGTTTAATTTTAACAAGGTTCAGTGCAGACATTATGGGTTGAAGGGCCTGTTCCTATGCGGTACTATTCTATGATTAACAGCTTCTTCATCACTGTTATCAGAGTCATGGACGGAATTCAGTACTGTGCACAGTACACCAAATGTGGTCTCATCAGTGGTCCATTTGCCAGATCTTTGACTGCTCACATAACCTACCTCTATATCCCATTCAAGCCACCTCTTGTCTGATTCATAACTTACTTTCCTATCTCTCCATGTCATCAGCAAATTTGAGGACCATACCTCTGGTGCCTTAAATTCATTCAAATAGATTGTAAAAGGTTGTGGGTCAAGACCAATTCCTGTGGCCCACTGCTCATTACGTGATACCAAGCAGAAAAAGACCTGAAGAGGGTCTCGACCAGTTAGGTCATCCTTCCCTCCAGAGATGCTGCCTGTCCCGCTGAGTTACTGCAGCTTTTTGTGTCTATCTTCGGTTTAAACCAGCATCTGCAGTTCCTTCTTACACAGAAAAAGACCAATCTTGCCATCCTCTCTGTTTCCTGCACATCACCCAACCTTCCATCAATGTCAATATGTTATCCCCTTCACCATGAGCTTTCATTTTCAGTGTGGAAACAGGCCCTTTGACTCACACACAAATTGCTAGAATTACTGGGGGTGGGAGAGAGGGGGGTTGGGGGAGTAGGGGGGAGGAGAGGGGGGGGAGAGGTGGGGGTGAAAGAGGTCGGGGGAGGGGAAAGGAGGGGGCGAGGGAGGGGGGGAGAGAGGGGGGAGAGGTGGGGGAGAGGTGAGGGGAGAGGGGGAAGGAAGCGAGAGGCCGAGGAAGAGAGAGGCTGGGGAGAGAGAGGAGAGAGGGGAGGGGTGGGACGAGGGGGGGAGAGAGAGGGGGGGAGGGGTGGAAGGGGGAGAGAAAGAGGCCGGGGGAGGGGGAGAGGAGGGGGAGAGGGGGGAGAGAGAGGCCGAGGAAGAGTTACGCCGGCGGAGAGAGAGGAGGGGGGAAGAGGGGGAAAACGAGGGGGAGAGAGAAAGGGGGGAGGGGAGAGGTGGGGGTAGAGGGAGGGGAGGGGGTGGGGTGGAGAGGAAGAGAGGCTGGGGGGAGGGGGGTGGAAGAGCGGCCGAGGGGGGCGGGAGTGGAAGAGAGGCCGGGGAGAGAGAGGCCGAGGGGAGAGAGTCTGGGGGGGAGAGATAGGCCGGGGGGAAGAGAGAGGAGCCGTCCGAGGAGCCGAGAGAAAGCGCCGAGAGACAGCGATCCCCGAGAGAAAGCGGCCCCCCCCCAGGGGGGGTGGGGGGGAGAGGAGGGGGGTGAGAAGGGGGAGGTGGGGGCTGAGAGGGCTGCATCTTTTGAATAACGGGGGATGAGGGAGAGGTGGGGGGGAGGAGGGAGAACAGGGGGAGGTCGGGGGGAGGAGGGTGGGGGTGATGTCACACGAAGTGTGAGGAAGAAGGGAACGCAGATCCATTGTGACGTCATCAGCGAAAGACAGTCGTTTTTATTTCAAAGTTTTGTCAGATTTTTGAACATTTTCATTCATAACTCGAAAAATATGGCATGAAAATTTAAGATAAGGTGATTTCGGACTCCAGGGGGAAATTCTCTACCGGAATATGTAAACATTTTACCGTTAGCATCGTTTTTTCAAGAAGATGTGATTATACACAAACAAACACACACACGAACAAACACACACACGAACAAACACACACACAAACAAACACATCCACATCCAAGATCAGACTTTTAATAGTTATATGATGTCAGTCGTTAGTTCCATGTGTTCCCTGGCCCATTTTCTCTTATGTTATCTTATTTTCTGTTTCCCAACCTTTTTGATTCTCTTTTTGGCATGTTTTTAGCCTCTTCCGTTGTAAAACCAAATGTACCGGTAATTTATTTGCTTAAAGCCCTCTGCCATTTCTTTATTCCTCTTTACTAATTCCCCTGTGTCAGCTTCTAAGAGACCAACATTAACTTTTGCTACTCCCTTTTACAAAGTAGCAGAAAATCTGACACTTCATTTTTATATATGTGACTAGTTTACTTCCATATTGTATTTTCACCCTATTTTAAAAAGTTGTAATTAAAGATAGACCCAAGGTGCTGGAGTAACTCAGCGGTTCAGTCAGGATCACTGGAGAAAAAGGATGGATGATGTTTCGGGTCAGGAACCTTCTTCAGACTCCAAGAGGAGGAAGAATGTTGAAGACAGGAGAAGGGGTCATCACTGAGCGGTGAGGACTCCTTCCCATGGAAGAAGACATGGAGGCAGAGGCAACGGAAGAAAAGCTTTACTTTATAGCGAATGCTGAACTCAAAGAGGTGGGGGCAGAGGTACTAAGGTAAAGCCTCTCTTGAAGACAGACTATTCTAAATCAAAAAGGAGGAAGTCATGGGGGATGGTGAAAGTGCAACAGTGGTGTCCAAAAAGAGGAGGAGTATTGGAGAAACCTTTGTTTCTTAAAATGTTTGGTCTTATCACAACAATGAAACCCTTTTTTAAAAATCTGATACCATCTTAACTTCTTGAGTTAGCCATGGATTTTGTGCTGTTTTATTCCTCAATGGTATACATCTTTATAGAGAGCAATATATTTATTTAATAACCTGTTATTACATATCTACTCCCACACTGTTTAGATCTTTGACTACTCACATAACCTACCTCTATATCCCATTCAAGCCTTCTCTTGTCTGATTCATAACTTAAAGGCCTGTCTCACGAGTCTGCGGTCATTGGTGGCGAAACGGGAAGAATCTACCGCTCCTGGGCCGCCATAGACCACGCACTCGTGAGAATGCACAATTCCGGGGCCGTGCGGCGTTGTTCCCAACACCGCACGGTGCTAAAATAAAACCTACACTGTTCAAAAATATTTTCCTACCGCACAGCCTCCACCAGTCATGCACGAGTGCGGCACGGCCGCCGCCACAGCCGCCGCCAGTGTGGCTCGAGCGCCGTGCGTCGAACTTGCACCGTCACAGCCTCCGCCAGTGAGGCACGTGTGCGGCACGGCCGCCGGCACAGCCACCGCTACAGCGCCGCGATCAGGACGGCCGCCGCCACAGCCACCGCTAGTGAGTCACGTGCGGCGGGCCGACGTCATCGCAGTCGGCCCACCCTTTTTTTAACTTACCGCAAGCACGTGGGACCAGCCTATTTAAATCACTCGGCCCCCGCGCAGCATCCGTGCGGCGCTCCCGTGGCATAGGCTCGGCGCTCTCGCCGTTGCCGTGCGGTCCACTCTACAGGCGAAGTCGCGCTTCACCGCCGATGACCGCAACACCGTAAGACAGAGCCTTTACTTTCCTATCTCTCTTCATGTCATCAGCAAATTTAAGGACCATACCTCTGGTGCCTTAAATTTATTCAAATAGATTGTAAAAGGTTATGGGTCAAGACCAATTCCCATGGCCCATTGCTCATTACGTGATATCAAGCAGAAAAAGACCTGAAGAAGGGTCCCGACCTGAAACGTCACCCCGTCCTTCTCTCCAGAGATGCTGCCTGTCCCACTGAGTTACTCCAGCTTTTTGTGTCTATCCGGTTTAAACCAGCATCTGCAGTTCCTTCTTACACAGAAAAAACCCAATCTTGCCGTCCTCTCTGTTTCCTGCTCAGCACCCAACCTTCCATCAATGTCAATATGTTATCCCCATCACCATGAGCTTTCATTTTCAGTGTGGAAACAGGCACTTTGGCCCGCCGCATCTGCACCGACCATTGATCACCCACACACAAATTCTATATTATCCCACTTTCGCATCTTACACACTAGGGGCAATTGACAGAAGCCAATTAACCTACAAACCTGCACATCTTTAGAATGGAGGATGAAACTGGAGCATCTGGAGAGAACGCGATCACAGAGAGAACATACAAACTCCGCACAGGCAGCACCCATAGTCAGGATCGAACTCAGGTCTCTGGTGTTGTGAGGCAGCAGCTCCACTGTTGCATCATTGTGACACTAGTTCACAATCCATTCGCTTTCACTGCAGCAAACTCCTTTAGAACCCTGCTGTGCAGGCCATCAATTTCAGAGAATATGTCAGTCGTTAGTTCCATGTGTTCCCTGGCCCATGTTCTCTTATTTTATGTTTCCCAACCTTTTTTTGATCCTCTTTTTGGCATGTTTTTAGTCTCTTCCATTCTAAAACCAAATGTACCGGTAATTTATTTGCTTAAAGCCTCTGCCATTTCTTTATTCCTCTTTACTAATTCCCCTGTGTCAACTTCTAAGAGACCAACATTAACTTTTGCTACTCCCTTTTACAAAGTTGCAGAAAATCTGACACTACATTTTCATATATCTGACTAGTTTACTTCCATATTCTATTTTCACCCTATTTTAAAAAGTTGTAATTAAAGATGGACCCAAAGTGCTGGAGTACCTCAGCGGTTCAGTCAGCATCACTGGAGAAAAAGGATGGAGGACGTTTCGGGTCAGGAACCTTCTTCAGACTCCAAGAGGAGGAAGAATG
The DNA here is from genome assembly GCA_038087875.1 of Malacoraja senta. Taxonomy (NCBI): domain Eukaryota; kingdom Metazoa; phylum Chordata; class Chondrichthyes; order Rajiformes; family Rajidae; genus Malacoraja; species Malacoraja senta. The sequence goes on from CM075979.1 coordinate 27,358,529, forward strand.
TTGAAGATAGGAGAAGGGGTCATCACTGAGCGGTGATGGAAGAAGACATGGAGGCGGAGGCAACGGAAGAAAAGCTTTACTTTATAGCGAATGCTGAACGCGAAGAGGTGGGGGCAGAGGTACAAAGGTAAGGCCTCTCTTGCAGACAGACTATTCTATATCAGAAATGAGGAGGTTAAGGGGATGGTGAAAGTGCAACAGGGGTGTCCAAAAAGTGGAGGAGTATTGGGGATGGGGCATTAACCTTTGTTTCCTAAAATGTTTGGGCTTATCACAACAATTCAATCCTTTTTAAAAATCTGATACCATCTTAACTTCTTGAGTTAGCCATGGATTTTGTGCTGTTTTATTCCTCAAACATCTTTATTGAGACCAATATATTTATTTAATAACCTGTTATTACATATCTACTCCCACACTGTTTAGATCTTTGACTGCTCATATAACCTATTTCTATATCCCATTCTTGTCTGATTCATAACTTACTTTCCTATCTCTCTTCATGTCATCAGCAAGACCTCTGGTGCCTTAAATTCATTCAAATAGATTGTAAGAAGTTGTAGGTCAAGACCAATTCCCCTGGCCCATTGTTCATTACGTGATACCAAGCAGAAAAGACCAATCTTGCCCTCCTCTCTGTTTCCTATTCAGTACCCAAACTTCCATCAATGTCAATATGTTATCCCCTTCACCATGAGCTGTAATTTTCTAAATATATTTGATTTGTCACTGTCAACTACAATTTCACTTTCATATGAACACCATGTTAACTCTGCCTAATCTATTAGGATTTTCTAAATGTTACTATTTCCTTAACATTGGCCCGAAGCATTTTCGCAATGACAGATGTTACAGTGCATTCAGAAAGTATTCAGACCCCTTCACTTTTTCCACATTTTTTAACTTTACAGCCTTATTCTAAAATGGATTAAATTCTTTTTTTATCATCAATTTACACACTACCCAATAATAAAAAATCAAAAACAAGTGTTTAGACATTTTTGCAAAGTAATTAAGAAGAAATAACTGAAATATCACATTTACATAAGTATTCAGACCCTTTACAGTACTTGTTTGAGGCACCATTGGCAGCGATTACAGCCTCAAGTCTTCTTGGGTATGACGCTACAACCTTGGCAGACCTGTATTTGGGTAATTTCTCCCATTCTTCTCTGCAGATCCTCTCAAGATCTGCCAGGTTGGATGAGGAGTGTAGATGCACAGCTATTTTCAGGTCCCTCCACAGATGTTCGATCAGGTTCAGGTCCAGGCTCTGGCTGGGCCACTCAAGGACATTCACAAACTTGTCATGAAACCACTCCTGCGTTGTCTTGGCTGTGTGCTTAGGGTCGTTGTCCTGTTGGAAGGTGAACCTCCACCCCAGTCTGAGGTCCAGAACGCTCTGGAGCAGGTTTTCATCAAGGATCTGTCTGTACTTTGCTCTGTTCATCTATCCCTCGATCCTGACTAGTCTCCCAGTTCCTGCCGCTAAAAAACATCCCCACAGCATGATGCTGCCACCACCATACTTCACCATAGGTATGGTATTGGCCAGGTGATGAGCTGTGCCTGCTTTCCTCCAGACGTGATGCTTGGCATTCAGGTCAAAGAGTTCAATCTTGGTTTCATCAGACCAGAGAATCTTGTTTCTCATGCCTTTTGGCAAACTCCAAGTGGGCTGCCATGTGCCTTTTACTGAGGAGTGGCTTCCGTCTGGCCACTCTACCATAAAGGCCTGATTGGTAGAGTGCTGCAGATATAGTTGTCCTTCTGGAAGGTTCTCCCATCTCCACGGAGGAACTCTGGAGCTCTGTCAGAGTGACCATCAGGTTCTTGGTCACCTCCCTGACCAAAGCCCTTCTTCCCCGATTGCTCAGTTTGGCCAGGCGGCCAGTTCTATGAAGAGTCCTGGTGGTTCCAAAGTTCTTCCATTTAAGAATGACAGAGGCCACTGTGCTCTTCAGGACCTGCAATGCTGCAGAAATTGTTTTATACCCTTCCCCAGATCTGTGTCTCGACACAATCCTGTCTCGGAGGTCTACGGACAATTCCTTCGTCTTCATGGTTTGGTTTTTGCTCTGACATGCACTGTCAATTGTGGGACCTTATATAGACAGGCGGTGCCTTTCCAAATCATGTCCGATCAATTTAATTAATCAAGTTGTAGAAACATCGCAAGGATAATCAATGGAAACAGGATGAACCGAAGCACAATTTTGAGTGTCGTAGCAAAGGGTCTGAATACTTATGAAATGTGATGTTTCAGCTATTTCTTTTTAATCACTTTGCAAAAATTTCTAAACACCTGTTTTCACTTCTTCATTGTGTGTAGATTGATAATAATAATAATAATAGATTTTATTTATATAGCGCTTTTCAGGACTCAAAGTCGCTTTACAATTGAGAGTCAGGAATAAACAAAACAAAATAGAGCAGTAAGACAGAGGGGGGGGGGAACATGGGACTAAGGGTATGCAGAGGTGAAGAGATGGGTCTTGAGGCGGGACTGGAAGATGGTGAGGGACTCAGAATTTCGGACCGGTTGTGGGAGGGAATTCCAGAGCCTGGGAGCTGCCCTGGAGAAGGCTCTGCCTCCAAAAGTGCAGAGGTTTGATTTCGGAGTGGAGAGGAGACCAGCTGATGTGGATCTGAGGGACCGTGAGGGTTGGTAGGGGGAGAGGAGGTCAATGAGATAAGGGGGGGCCAGGTTGTTGAGGGCTTTGTAGGTGAGGACCAGGATTTTGTAGGTGATCTGGTGGGAAATGGGAAGCCAGTGAAGTTCTTTGAGAACTGGGGTGATGTGGTGCCAGGATTTGGTGTGGGTAATGAGTCGAGCGGCTGCATTTTGGACCAGTTGGAGTCGTTTGATGCTGCTGGAATTGATTCCGAAAAGAAGAGAGTTACAGTAGTCCAGTCGGGAGGAGATGAAGGCATGGATGAGTCTTTCAGCAGCGGGGGGTGTGAGAGACGATCTGATTTTTGCAAAAAAAGAATTTAATCCATTTTAAAGTAAGGCTGTAACGTAACAAAATGTGGAAAAAGTGAAGGGGTCTCAATACTTTCTGAATGCACTGTATGAGCCTTTAATTCCTACTCTGTTTCTCCAACCTTTTTGAATCATGTTGTTACATTTGTTGCTTTCCAACCCACTGGGACATTTCCAGAAACTAGGGAATTTTAAAAGTTTAGTTCAATTTAGAGATACCGTGTAGAAACAGGCCCTTTGGCCCACCGCGTCCGCGACGACCATTGATCACCCGCACACAAATTCTATGTTATCCCACTTTTGCATCTTACACACATGGGGCAATTCACAGAAGCCAATTAATCCACAAACCTGCACGTCTTTAGAATGGAGGATGAAACCTGGAGTGAGCCCACGCGGAGTGAGAGAGAACATCACAGAGAGAACGTACAAACTCCGCACAGATAGCACCCATAGTCAGGATCAAATTCAGGTCTCTGGTGTTGTGAGGCAACAGCTCCGGTTTAATCCAGCATCTGCAGTTCCTTCTTACACTCTTTTAGAACTCTGCTGTGCAGGCCATCAATTTCAGAGGATATGTCAGCCTTTGTGTTCCCTGACCCATTTTCTCTGATGTTCTCCTATTTTATGTTTCCCCACCTTTTTGGATCCTATTTTTGTCCAGTCTCTTCTGTTGTAAAACCAAATGTAATTTATTTGCTTAAAGCCTCTGCCATTTCTTTATTACTCTTTACTAATTCCCCTGTGTCAGCTTCTAAGAGACCAACATTAACTTTAATCTACCCTCGCACTGTTTAATCTGATTTTTCAATCTGCATTAGCCAATTTCCCTTCCTCTTTGTGCAATAACTTTCATTTAATTTTAAGACCCCAGCCTTGGACTGATATTTGTCACTCTAAAACCGAATGTTACAAATTCATTTTTCCAAAGCATTCCTTTATAGTTAGATCCTTACATAACCTTTCCTCGTCACCAGTTCCAAAATATTCCAAAATTCACCTTGGTGAATATGAAAATGGCCCAAGGTTATCCCATTACTTGATTGCAAGTCCCTTTTGTATTTTGATTGATAGTCTGTCCAGTAGTATAGCCGATATCAGAGGCCTGCTGACTGCTCTAGTCAATTTATTTGATGCTTTTGTCCACTCAAACTGACTCCACTGCCCAATCTCTGAGCCAAAATCATTCTCAATCTTGTTCTCATGTCATCCTTTGGTGTCTGAGCGACCTCACTTCCTTCTACATTCTGCTGATCCTACTTAAATGTAAAGTACCAAATATCTTATCTCAGCTTTGGTCACATGTGTGTAGATCAATCTATTTATTTATTTTTTGCTACTTGTGCCTTAAATTCACCTATTTTGTCAACAATGTTTTGTGTCCTCGGGTAAATGTCTGATACTTTGCGAGTTTTCTTTACTTTAACACGGCGACAGGATTCCATGCTCCACAGTAATCCTTTCCGGGAACACCACTCACGTGTTACATAAGCGCCAGTCCCTCGCACAAACCTGCAACACCTCTACACATTTAACTCTCCGATCGTGTTTAACCACGTGTCAATATGTGCATGAAGCTAAGTGATATTGTGAAAGATCAAGATTAAATGAACTGGATAGACTTTTAAAAATCACAATCTACCTGGCTACATATTTGCAAAGACTGTTTATTCCTACTAAGCACCCAGCATATTGAATAAAAGACCACGGGAAATCTAGTTGAGGAAGAACTAGTTGGGGAAAAATATAGCTGATGGAGAGGCCGAGCTGAATATCAGGGCATTACTGCCTTCGATCAACTCCTAACCCGATTCGTACTCGAAATGCCCAAGCGTTTGGGAGCAACCAGAGCCCTGCATCGGACTATCTGCCCTGAAACCAATAACCGTTGCTGTTGCTCCTTTCGCCTCCTTCCCAACAAATCAACCTTTCCAAACGCTCAGAGCACTTTCACAACCGCGCTTAATATTTCAAACATCGGTCACCATCGCCCCAACCCGAGAACAAACACTCAAATCCCACCTTCACACGTGTTTGCCTTTTAATTCTTATAAAAGAATGTCGCATTTGCAAACAAACAGGAGATGTCATTCTCTTTCTCTCGGTCATTGGGTTCAAAGTACATGTCACACCTTTCTGTCTATTTTTTTAAACTTAGGTGTTTGTGCTCATGGGCAGGCATACCGAAGATCAAAACATCGAGTGTTGACCGAACCAATTGAAATACATCCGAATTACCTGCTCCATAATCTCTGGCTGCGATCTCGGGCGACGATTTTTTCTCCAAAGTTATGGTGAAGTTTGAATCCTGCCAATAATCAAGCAGTCCCGCCTCACCAGTGATCTCCCTCGTTGTCCAGTCTGAATTTAGCAGCAGCTCCCCTCCATGGACATGACTACTCGTTCACATCACTGATAGATAGTGGCTCCTGTTTTCTTGCAGCTTTCCGATCACTGCCGGTGCCTCTTACGATCTGTTTCCAAAGTTTCCGGCTACGACTTCCGCATTTCAGAGCCATATGATCTTTGATGCTGAGTAATGTGATGCCTACCTCGGCGCTCTTCCATCCCGCTCGCCGTTTCACAGTTCTGCTATTTAGGAATTTCCACAATTAACCAAGAATAAGTTATCGGAAGTCTTTCGTGACATTTGAGGCAACCAGCAATATTGAAACCCCACTACCACTTTCAATTCACGTTTCTATCCGGCATTGGGGATACTGAAACTACAGTACTTGGCGAGAAAATTTCCGAAGTCACTTCTTCCCATAGCCAACTGTCTTCCCTCCCCCAAGCCCATGTCAGCCACCGATTCTTTCCAGGAATTCAAACCCAATTCATGCTTCTTTAGCTATTTCCACATTGGTGGAACATGTGGTATTCAGTTTGTACTCAGAGAAACATAATTAATATTTTAGGTTGTTGACCTTCCATTCAACAAATGGGGAGATTTGGAAGTTCAGTAAATGGGGAGATGGATCAAGAGGGAACATTTGTGATGGAATGGAGAACAGGAAAGATTGAATGATGCCAGTTGATGAGGGTATATGTAAATAGCAAGATTCAAGTCTGAAGGACCAGAGTAGGAAAAGTGAGTATTAGAAATACAAGATGCAAGATTGGGATGGCTGATTATTTAAAATTACATAAAAAATGGAAAAGCTGAAGAACAGGCCCTTCGGCCCAGAATGTCTGTGCTGAACAAAATGCCAAAAGGAACTAATTTCTGCATCTGCATCCACTACCAGCCCTGGCAGGCCGTTCCAGACAACCACCACTCACTGTGTAAAAAAACCTGCTTCGCACATCTCCTTTACATTTTGCCATGCTCAAAATTATTGAATTGATCATGAAGTTGTGAAGTCTTCTGTTTGCCAAGGACCTATTCTTCCATTGGTAGTGACAGTGGAGGAGTTTAAGGAGACATTTTGCATCAAAAAGGCACTGGAACTTTGGATTGGATGCTGCAATTATGGATTGATCCATGAATAAAGCAATCTAAGCAGAGGAGAAAGCACTTGATAAATATTATGCATGCTAGATCTGGCAAGGAATGGTAAAATCAACTGCTGTTGATGGACACATGAATTTTCATTTTAAACGATAATGAAATTAAATTCAGATACAAGCTTGGATCAGTCAGTATAGTTTTTACACACGACTCTTGATTTGGGTTCACATCTGATCTAAAAAACAGATGTTATCACACTGAATCATCTTAATTGAGCAACTAAATACAGGAAGTTCTACTATAATGCGATAGTTGATTTCCTAGGACACCTTTTGTTATACAAAATCACATTATAAAGACCTTTATATTGATAGGGAAAATACTAGAGTGTTCCAGGCTCACAATGTAATTTGTCCCACAGGTTTTTCAAAATTAAAGGTCTTTTCAATACCTGTATTTTCATAGCTTTCTGATACAAACACTTTATGTTCATATCAGAACAACCAGTTCTAATATTCAGGGTTATAATACTAGGGACTCAAATAATAAAATTTCATTGTATGCAGACGATATTTTGTTATATATAACAAATTCACAAACGAGCATATCAAATTGATTAAATTTAATAGAGGAATTTGGGTCCTTTTCAGGATATAGAATAAACTGGAACAAAAGTGAAATTATGACGTTAAAACCTCAAGAATCCACACACTTATTGAAATTCCCCTTTAAAATAGCAACAGAAAAATTCAAATATCTGGGTATACAGATTACTAGAAAACATAAAGCTTTATTCAATGCTAATTTTATACCCTTAATAAATAAACTTAATATAATGATAACATTTTGGAAAACACTCCCTTTATCATTAATAGGCAGAATAAATGCTATTAAAATGAGCTTCCTACCACAGTTATTATACCTATTTCAATCTATACCAGTATGTGTACCAAAATATTTTTTTTCTAAACTGAACGCTAATATTACTAATTTTGTTTGGGATTACAAATCACATAGAATTAAAAAAGAACACTTATGTAAACCAAAAGATGTCGGGGGACTTTCACTCCCTAATTTTTTGTATTACTATTGGGCAATACATATTAAGAATATAATTTACTGGTTGGATAGTTCAACTCAACAGACAGAATGGATAAAAATGGAGAAAGAGGATTGTTATCCTTGTAATATAGGAACAATCCTCTTCTCCCCGAAAAAAATGAATAATACAATATATAAGAAAAACCCAATTATACAAGATACAATAAGAATATGGAAACAAATAAAATTATCCTTAAAATTAAGAAACCTATCATTGTTAACACCGATAGCGAATAATCCTTTATTTAAACCATCTATGATGGATAAAATATATAATCAATGGGAAAGTTTAGGAATTAAAAGGATCGGGGATATGTATGAAATGGGAGATTTATTATCATTTCAACAATTACAATTAAAATTTAAACTGAAAAACACTCATTATTTTAAATATTTTCAGATTTGTAATTTTTTGAAGACATACATACAGGGATATCAAAAAATAACTCCTGATTTACTAGAAGAAGTAATGAATATAAAAGCTGATACACAAAAATTAATATCATATTTATATAATAATATTTTAAATATAGATTTACCTGTGACCGAGGTAATTAGAGAAGAGTGGGAACGGGAATTATTGATAAAAATTACGAAGGCTACATGGGAAAAGTATTTGACATACATTCACAAGTGTTCGATTAACGCAAGACATAATCTAATCCAATTTAAAATTTTACATAGATTATATTACTCAAAAAGAAGATTAAATAAATTTTATCCAAATATATCGCCCATTTGCGATAAATGTTTAACCCAAGAAGCAACTATAACACACTCTTTTGTTTCTTGTATAAAACGTCATGGATTTTGGAGTGATATTTTCGAAATATTTACAAAACTATTTAAGACAAAAATGGAACCCAATAATGAATTGATTATATTTGGGGTAATGGAAGACGGGAACAAATTGAGCTCATCTCAAAAGTCAATTTTAAATTATGGTTTAATAATAGCAAAACAATTAATATTGAAATTTTGGAAAAATACACCAATACCAACGCTCAAAATGTGGATTGCAAGTATGTTGGATACCGCACATCTTGAGGAAATGCGATTCCTCCTAATAGATAAATTTGACCAATTCATAACGAGTTGGTCTCCATTTGTCGTCTTTTTGGAAACGTATGGTGCAAAACAGGTGTAAAAGCTAATCCGTGACTGCGGATGGTCAAGATTATAAATGATCTCCTTCTATTTTCTTTTCTTCTCTTCTTGTCTTTTATTCTCTTTCTTCTATTTTCTATGTCTCAACTTTCTTTTTTCATTCTTTATTTTTCTTTTTCACACACTATATATCTCACATTTTTCTATTTTTCATTATCTAACTTTTTTCTTTTTCTTCTTTATTTCAAATTTTTTTTTAAATAAGAAGCTGTACATAAAAGGTATTATGAAAATATGATTGTATACAATTGTACTTACTTCTAATAAAATAAAAATTAAAAAAAAGAACAACCAGTTCTGCTGTAAGTGATCCATCTATAAGTTCGCAATAACCAACCTGATCTCCCGGTGGCTCAGCACTTCAATTCCTCCTCTCATTCCGAATCCGACCTTTCTATCCTGGGCCTCCTCCATGGCCAGAGTGAGTCCCACCGCAAATTGGAGGAGCAGCACCTCATATTTTGCTTGGGTAGTTAACACCCCAGCAGTATGAACATTGACTTCTCCAATTTCAGGTATTCCTTGCTTTCTCCCTCCCCTATGGTGAATTTTCAAGGTATTCCCTCTTTGTCAAGTATATCCTTCTTAATTAAGAGAATAAAGCCTGTAGACTGTACCCTAAGTGCCGTCTCACCAAGGCCCTGTGTAATAGCAGTGAGAATATTCTATTAAATACTCAAAATAAAGACTTATATACATGTACCTTCCTAACTGCTTGCTTTACCTGAATGTTAGCTTTTAGTTTCCCAAGTTACCACCGTTTAAGGGATTCTCTACATTTATTTTTGTGCACTAAGGTGGATGATATCACATTTTTCAACCGCTGTGTTCTCACCTACTGATTCTAACTTGCCCCCCACACGCACACCAAAGATTCTTTGCATCCTCCTCACCACTCACAATACCACATTGTTTTATATCTGCAGATTAACTTGCTTTGTTTCAGTATTTTTCTCCCTATTTTAGCTTTGTGACAGTGCCGTTTCCAAATTATGCTTCATTTGCTCAGAGGAAAAACATGAAAATAAAACAAGTTCATGAACAAAGGAAAGCAGGATGTTTTTGGGACGGCAAGTAATTATTCCCCACCGTATCGACAAAATGTGCTGTTGTTTAAAACAAGTGGCTTTGATGTTGTGGTCATCTTATTAATGTAACTCATTTCAAAGCTGAGGCTAAAGTACAAATATTACATAATATAGAAACAAGGAACTGAAGGTGCTGGTTTACAAAACAAAAAGACACAAAGTGCTGGAGGATCTCAACGATCAGGCAGCATTCCAGGAGAACATGGATGGGTGACATTTCTGGTCAGGACCCATCTTCAGACCCTTCCTGGGACCACATATTACATATTTGTGTTCGCAGCATAGATCTTCATATCCAGGTATGGACAAGTGGCTAATACGTTGATTAACAAGGATTCTAGACGATGAAAAACAAGACAACCAAAGCCAATGGAGACTGTTCAATGAAAAGACATAAGCTCCAGACACAGGTTTCAAACTACATGTGCTAAATTGCAACTTGGCAGGACTGCATGTATACTTGTAAAGGAAGATTTTGAAGGGCAGATTGTTGTAACCAAATGAAGCAAAGAGCAGGTTCACACAAGTAACCGAAAGCATGACTGACCCAAGTTTGGCAGATTTTGTCAGGTTGCAATGGAGGAGGGACTATAATTAAGGAGAGCCACATAATTAAAACACTGCGGATGCTGGAAATCTGAAACACAAACAGGATACGAGAAACAGTCAATAATTTATGTTTACTCTGTTTTTATTTGAGACACATTAAAATTTGAATCATTGACAGTCAAGTAGCATGGCAGAGATGATTGGGAAATGGGATATGTGGTGATGTTGGATACATTCAACAGAGTATTGGATGAGCTGACGTTTATGGTGGAATGGTAAAGGTCAGAGGAGTACAGTCAAACCTGGAGATAACAAAACTATGAATAAAAGTTTCAATTATAGATGGGATAATGATAATAATGAGGATATTAATGTAGCAGATTAAGAGGATATGGGGTGGATCAAATAGGGAGTTAGGGATGCAAACAGTCTTGCTGAGCCTCACACAATGGCCAAGGAGTGGAATCAGTTGACCAAGGAATACAATTTGAGATGGACTCTAAGCAATTGCTGCAACATTACCAAAATTTAATTTGAGAAAGCCTTTGCCTATCTAATACCAGGATTTAAAATGGTTAACTCCTGAAAATAGGCAACATTAGACAGGTAATATTCATGCTGGCCACTCATCACATGATTTAAGTGTACATCTAATGCTAACCATGCTATTCATTGGTTTTCTATCTTAGCAAGAGGTTCAATTACAAAAGTAGATTATGTGGCATGTTGATAAAGGCACATTTCTACCTATAATGCAAACCTCTTTAGGTTATAATTGACGGCCTTATTTCCTAAGAACTCTTGGTTTCCAAGAGAACAAGAATGTGAGAAAGTCAAATGAGGTAGAGAGGAGAGAAGGGGACCAGAAGGAAGTAGAGTTTTGTCTGAATAAGAAAGAAGATTTGCTAATATCAGCAGTCAGGTGATGCAACTCCATTTTTAAGAACATAAAATCTGTTAAATTAATTCAGTGTTAATCAGTCTAATAATACCTCTACTCACCAATTATAATACATTAGAAAGCCTTTGATAAGGTGCCACATGGGAGGCTGCTAAGGAAGATGAGAGCCCATGGTATCAAAGGGCAGATACTAGCATGGATATCAGGTTGGTTGGATGCCAAGATAGAAGGCAAATAGCAATAAAGGGGGCTTTTTCTGGTTGGCTCCCAGTGACTTGCGGAGTTCCGCAGGCCTCGGTGCTGGGGCTGCTACACTTCACATTGTATATTAATGATTTGGATGAGGGGATTGAATGGGGAGAGAATCCAGAAATTGGAGGTGCAAAGGGACTTGAGAGTGCTGGAGTAGGATTCCAAAAAAGTTAACCTGCAAGTCGAATCAGTAGTAAAGAAAGCAAATGCAATGCTAGCATTTATTTCAGGAGGGCATGTATACAAAAGTAGGAATGTAATGCTGAGGCTCTATAAGGCGCTGGTCAGGCCGCATTTGGAATATTGTGAGCCATTTTGGGCACCATATCTGAGGAAAGATGTGCTGGCTCTGGAGAGCATACAGAGGAGGTATACAAGAATGATCCCAGGAATGCCTAGATGAACATATGATGAGCGTCTGACGGCACTGGGCTTATACTCGCTGGAGTTTAGAAGAATGAAGGGGGATCTCATTGAAACGTACAAAATAGTGAAAGGCTTGGATAGAGTGGATATGGAGACCCTAGGCCTAGAGGTCATAGCCTCAGAATTAAAGGCGTTTTTTTAGGAAGGAGATGAGGAGTAATTTTTTTAGTTAGAGGGTGCTGAATCTGTGGAATTCTTTGCCACAGGAGGCTGTGGAAGCAAAGTCAGTGGATATATTTAAGGCAGAGATAGATAGGAGAATGGGGTTAGGAGGGAGAGATAGATTAGCCATGATTGAATGGCATAGACTTGATGGGCCAAATGGCCTAATTCTACTCCTATCACATGATCTTATAGAAACATAGAAACATTGGGAAAGAATGGGAATTAAAAGGATTGGTGATATGTATGAAATGGGAAATCTGTTATAATTCCAACAATTACAATTAAAATTTAAGCTGAAAAATAACCAATATTTTAAATATCTTTAGATCTGCGACTTCATGAAGAAATACATAAAAAGGCACCAAAATATAACTTTAGACCCACTGGAAGAAGCAATGAATATTAAGGCTGACACAGAAATTAATATCATATTTATATAATAGTATTTTAAATATAGAACTACCATCGACAGAGGCACTTAGAGAAGATTGGGAACGAGAATTAATGTTAAAAATCATGAAAGAAACATGGGAAAAGTATTTGATATATATACACAAATGTTCGATTAATGTAAGACATAATTTAATTCAATTTAAAATTTTACATAGATTATATTACTCAAAAACTAGACTGAATAAATTCTATCCAAATACTTCCCCCATTTGTGATAAATGTTTATCTCAAAATGCCACTATAACACACTCTTTTGTTTCCTGCATAAAACGTTATAAATTCTGGAATGATATCTTTGAAATATTTACAAAATTATTCAAGATAAAAATGGAGCCTAACACTGAAATGATTATATTTGGAGTAACGGAAGACGGGAACAAATTGAACACATTTCAAAATTCATTTTTTAATTATGGGTTAATAACGGCAAAAAAACGTATACTTAAATTTTGGAAAAAAACACCCATACCAACGCTTAAAATGTGGATTTCAAACATGTTGGACACCGCAAATCTTGAAGAAATGCGATTCCTCCTAATAGATAAATCAGACCAATTCTTAACGAGTTGGTCTCCATTTATCGACTTTTTGGAAGCAAATGGTGCAACAAAATCGTAGAAACCAACTGTTTCAGGACTGGGTGAAGGATGGTTAAGAATATAAATAACGATCTCCTATAATCTCCTACTCTCTACTCTTTCTCTTTCACTCTCCTTTTCTTTTCTTAACTTTCCTTCTTTCCCCCCTTTTTCCTTTTCACACACCATATATCACACGTTTTTCTATCTTTTATTATCTATTTTCTCTTTCTCTCTTTCATTATTTAAAAAAAAATAAGAAGCTGTACATAAAATGTAACATGTCAATATATATTAGGCTCCTTGGTGCCATATTACTGTACTTAATTCTAATAAAATAAAAAGAAAAAAGAACAAAAGAAACATAGAAACATAGAAAATAGGTGCAGGAGTAGGCCATTCAGCCCTTCGAGCCTGCACCGCCATTCAATATGATCATGGCTGATCATCCAACTCAGTATCCTGTACCTGCCTTCTCTCCATACCCCCTGATCTCTTTAGCCACAAGGGCCACATCTAACTCCCTCTTAAATATAGCCAATGAACTGGCCTCAACTACCTTCTGTGGCAGAGAATTCCACAGATTCACCACTCTCTGTGTAAAAAATGATTTTCTCATCTCGGTCCTAAAAGACTTCCCCCTTACCCTTAAACTGTGACCCCTTGTTCTGGACTTCCCCAACATCGGGAATAATCTTTCTGCATCTAGCCTGTCCAACCCCTTAAGAATTTTGTAAGTTTCTATAAGATCCCCCCTCAATCTTCTAAATTCTAGCGAGTACAAGCCGAGTCTATCCAGTCTTTCTTCATATGAAAGTCCTGCCATCCCAGGAATCAGTCTGGTGAACCTTCTCTGTACTCCCTCAATGGCAAGAATGTCTTTCCTCAGATTAGGAGACCAAAACTGTACGCAATACTCCAGGTGTGGTCTCACCAAGACCCTGTACAACTGCAGTAGAACCTCCCTGCTCTTATACTCAAATCCTTTTGCTATGAATGCTAACATACCATTCGCTTTCTTCACTGCCTGCTGCACCTGCATGCCTACTTTCAATGACTGGTGTACCATGACACCCAGGTCTCGTTGCATCTCCCCTTTTCCTAATCGACCACCATTCAGATAATAGTCTACTTTCCTGTTTTTGCCACCAAAGTGGATAACCTCACATTTATCCACATTATACTGCATCTGCCATGCATTTGCCCACTCACCCAACCTATCCAAGTCACCTTGCAGCCTCCAAGCATCCTCCTCACAGCTAACACTGCCCCCCAGTGTTCTTATTATGATCTTATTATAACAGCCCATAATACGAAATTCTACTCCTATCATTTATGATCTTATTATAACAGCCCAAAATACAAATAATTTGGACCAAAGTGTATCAGCATTAAAGGTGCATCCTGTCACATTATTGGCTTGAACATGGTATTTTTAAGCAGATCAAATGTTATTTATAAATATAAACAAATTATGCCATTTAATACAATATTATAATTTACCTGGTTTAGTAAAATAGTGTTTCTGCAAGCCATTCCTTTTAATGTCACAATGTCTGATCAGTCTGAGGGGAGGAACATGAAGCACGATTAAAATTAATTGTTCTGCTGCAGATTGGCAAAAAAAAATCCAATGCAAATTATTAATTTTAATATACTCTAAAAAGTGATATCTGAAGAATAATGGATTGATGCTGAATACAAGGGAAATATTAATATTCACTAACTGTATACTAACTAGGAAAGCTGATGAATGCTGCCCGCTTCATCACAGGTAGTGACCTCCCTGCTATCGAAAGGATCTATAGGAGGCTCTGCCTTAAAAAAATCATTTGATATCATCATGGACCTCTCCACGCTAACCATGTTCTCATCAGGAAAAAGGTACAGGAGCCTGAAAACCATGATCACCAGGTCGAGGACAGCTTCTTCTATTAAGCTCTTCAACACCACACAATACAATCCTCGTCGGCTATGATCTTCTATGGACAGTGCCTTTGATTGTACAACAGAAGTTTAATTAGTATTATAATTATTCATTTAGTGTATTTTTTATTATTACACCTTGTGGCGGGAGTCTGTCAAAATAGAGGACTCGCTTCCCAAATTATTTCAATGCATGTTATTTTGTTTAAGGGGGGAGATTGTAATGTGGAAACAGTGTCAGTCACCTCTGCACGCTGCTCTGTGAGCTGCCGGGAAGTTATATTGGTGGTCTCTCCATCCTACTGCTGCTGTTGGTCGAAAAGAGGCGGTCTAGAGTTTGTGAATGGACTAGAGCTTTATTGAGTGTCACGCAATAGGCTCAAAGTAAAAGTCACAAGCTGTCCTTTTTCTCCTTCAAATGTGGTGGAGACGGGACAAGAAGGATTAACTTCAAAGTGAACAGGCTGGGAGATCGAGGGGAGAGATTGTAGTGGGAGGGGAGTCTTGGTTGGGGAAGTTGGCATTAGAGGTGGGCGTGCCAATTATTTTTTGCACAAAGCCTGCCCCGACACATGTCGTCAGTGCTGCGAGGAGCAGATAAGAAGTGAGCGAAACCTAGAATCATCTTCTGAAAAAGACTTGTTTAACTTGTTTCATGAATACAACACAAGAATGGCTGGGGCCATTGTGAGATAAGGTGAAGCAGGAAACAAATTGTAAGGTATAAAGCAAACATGATCCAAGATATGGAGATTATTATAGCATATTAGCTGAGCCTTTTGCTTGAGAGATCTTAAATAAAAAACACAATTCACTGTACACACTCAGCAGGCCAGACATTATCAATGGAAAAATAAATAGAGTTAGTATCACAGAGTGATACAGTGTGGAAACAGGCTCTTCGACCCAACTTTCCCACACCGGCCAACATGTCCCAGCTACACTTGTCCTCTCTGCCCGCATTTGGTCCATATCCTTCAAATACTGTCCTATCAATGTACCTGTCTAACTGTTTCATAAACATTGGGATAGTCCCTTCCTCAACTACCTCCTCTGGCAGCTTGTTCCATACATCCACCATTCTTTGTGTAAGATTCATCCCTCAGATTCCTATTAAATTGTTTCCCCTTCACCTTAAACCAATGTCCTCTGGGCAAGAGACTAGGTGCATCTACCCGATCTATTCTTCCCATGATCTTATACACCTCTATAAAATCACCCCTCATCCTTCTGCGCTACAAGGAATAGAGTCCCAACCTACTCAATCGTTCCCCATAGCTCACATCCTCTAGTCCTGGCAACATTCTCGTAAATCTTCTTAGTACCCTTTCCAGCTTTACAACATCTTTCCTGTTACACGGTGCCCAGAACTGAACACAATACTCTAAACAAGGTCTGTTGAATTAGAAGGAGAAACTTGAATGGGTGTTGAGATATCAGAGTCGATGTATTTGACCGATGGATCTAAATTGTTTAACCCTTGATGGTAAAGCGGCTTCTATTATCAAGGTGGAAAGAAATTGTCCCTAGATTTGGAATTTTTAATTGGATTTATGATAAAATTGACAACATATGGAAATTGATTGACTAAATTTGAACAGCCGGGAATTCCACAGGAATTGGAATGGAATTGTGTTAACGGCCACAATGCTGTGGAATGAGAAGGATGAGATGGACACTGAAATTTAAAATAGTAAATTGAAGGCTGAGACTGAATTTGTTTGAATTGGAACATTTTTCATGGTTTGCTTTAAATAAGTCACGCCTGTAGGGAAATCTGAACCCAGATATGGGAAATCATCATCAGATATACATGTTATAACATCGTGTGAATACGGAGAGGACTGATTAGTGTTGATCCTAGGATAGGAAAGATTAATAGAATAGCGATAGTAAATAGAAAAATGACTTGTGAATGACAGAATAGTAATGCATGGGAAAGCATTAGTGCATGAATGGTTATAGGTTCGACTATGGAAAGGGATGGAAGAATGGACAACAACACGGATGGAGGGAATTCGCGCCCACGAAAACTCGGGAGGTGAAAACTCATCAGACGGAAATTGTGAAGCTACGCCCACGCAAACTCGGGAAGCCTGACAAGATTCTGAGAAGAAACATCATCATCATGTTGTTGTTAATAGATGGAGAATGTAATAGTATATCTGGTTATCTGATTATCTGACTACTTGGTTATCAGGAAGGGAAGGAAGCTTGGAGTACAGGTGACCCCGGGGGATGTACCTCTTGAAAACAGGTTCACCCTCTTGGAAGCTGTCGTGGCAGAAGACACTTCCATTGTAAGTGGGGGACAGGTCTGCGAGTCAAAATGTGGTGCTGAAGCAAAGCTGAAGAGACAGACGTCAAGCAGAGCCGTGGTAATCGCAAACTCCATCGTGAGAGGTACAGACAGGGTTTCTGCGGCAACAGGCGGGATTCAAGGATGGTGTGTTGCCTCCCTGGTGCTAGGATCTAGGACGTCACGGACAGATTGCTGAGCATCCTCAATGGTGAAGGTGAGCAGCTGGAAGTGGTAGTGCATGTCAGCACAAATGACGTCGGGAAGAAGAGGAAAGACATTCTGCAGCTTGACTTCAGAGAACTCGGAATAAGGCTAAAAAGCAGGACCTCCAGGGTGGTCATCTCCGGTTTGCTTCCAGTTCCTCGTGATGGTGAGGGCAGGAACAGGGAGATAGAGGATGGTGAATGTGTGGTTGAGGAGCTGGTTTGGGAAGCAGGGATTTTGATTCTCAGACCACTGGGATCTGTTTTGGGGTCAGAGTGAATTGTACAAAAGGGATGGTTGCACCTTAACAGGCGGGGACCAGCATTCTGGCAGGCAGGTTTGCCACTGCTACACGGGTGGGTTTAAACTAAATAGTGGGGAGGGAGGGTGGGGGAGGAGACAAACTGGAAATACAAGGATGGAGTAAAAGGGAAAGAGAGTATAGGAAAAGTTAAGAAAGACACCAGAATTAATGGGGCAGAAAGCTCAGGAAGGGATAGGAGAGTATGGCCAAGTGAAATAGCAATCGATGTGAAAGGTGAGGGGAGTAATGGATTAAAAGTATTATATATGAATGCACGAAGTATAAGAAATAAAGTGAATGAGCTTGAGGCTCAGTTAGAAATTGGCAAGAATGATGTTGTGGGAATTACAGAGACATGGCTGCAAGAGGACCAGGGCTGGAAACTGAATATTCAGGGGTAAATGTCTTATCGGAAAGACAGACAGTTGGGCAGATGGGGTGGGGTAGCTCAGTTGGTAAGGAATGAAATTCAGTCCCTTGCGAGTGGTGACAGAATCAGGAGATGTAGAGTCAGTATGGATAGAACTGAGGAATTGTAAGGGTAAAAGTACCCTAATGGGAGTTATCTACAGGCCCCCAAACACAAGCCTGGATATAGGGTGCAAGTTGAATCAAGAGTTAAAATTGGCATGTCGTAAAGGTAATGCTACAGTTGTTAAGGGAGATTTCAACATGCAGGTAGACTGGGAAAATCAGGTTGGTACTGGACCCCAAGAAAGGGAGTTTGTGGAGTGCCTCCGAGATGGATTCTTAGAGCAGCTTGTACTGGAGTCTACCAGGGAGAAAGGCAATTCTGGATTTAGTGTTGTGTAATGAACTGGATTTGATAAGGGAAATCAAGGTAAAGGAGCCATTAGAAGGTAGTGACCATAATATGATAAGTTTTCATCTGTAATTTGTGAGGGAGAAGGGAAAATTGGAAGTGTCAGTATTACAGTTGAGCAAAGGGGACTGTGGAGCCATGAGGGAGAGCTGGCCAAAGTTGACTGGAAAGAGACCCTTGCAGGGTTGACAGTGGAACAACAATGGCAGGCATTTCTGGGAACAATACAGAAGGTGCAGGATCAGTTCATTCCAAAGAGGAAGAAAGATTCTAAGAGGAGTTAGAGGCGACCGTGGCTGACAAGGGAAGTCAAGGACAGTATAAAAATATAAGAGAAATATAACATAGCAAAGATGAGCAGGAAGCCAGAGGATTGGGCAACTTTTCAAGAGCAACAGAAGATAACTAAAAAGGCAACATGGGGAGAAAAGATGAGGTATGAAGAGAGGGAGGAGTGGGGAAAACGGAATTATAGACCAGTTAGCCTGACATCGGTGGTGGGGAAGATGCTGGAGTCAATTATAAAAGATGAAATAGTGGCACATTTGGATAGCAGTAACAGGATTGGTCCGAGTCAGCATGGATTTACGAAGAGGAAATCATGCTTGACTAATCTTCTGGAATTTTTTGAGGATGTAACTAGGAAAATGGACAAGGCAGAGCCAGTGGACGTAGTGTACCTGACTTTCAGAAAGCATTTGATCAAGTCCCAACAAAGGAGATTAGTGGGCAAAATTAGAGCACATGGTATTGGGGCTAGGGTACTGATATGGATAGAAAATTGGTTGTCAAACTGGAAACAAAGAGTAGGGATTAACGGGTCCCTTTCAGAATGGCAGGCAGTGACTAGTGGGGTACCGTAAAGCTCCGTGCTGGGACCGCGCACTATTACAATATTCATTCATGATTTAGATGAAGGGATTAAAAGTCACATTAGCAAATTTGCAGATGACACAAAGCTGGGTGGCAGTGTGAACTGTGAGGAGGATGCTATGAGGATGCAGGGTGACTTGGACAGGTTGGGTGAGTGGGCAGATGCATGGCAGATGCAGTTTAATATGGATAAATACGAGTTATCCACTTTGGCAGCAAGAACAGGAAGGCAGATTATTATCTGAATGGTGTCAAGTTAGGAAAAGGGGAAGTACAACGAGATTTGGGGGTCCTTGTTCATCAGTCACTGAAAGTAAGCATGCAGGTACAGCAGGCCGTGAAAAAAGCTAATGGCATGTTGGCTTTCATAACAAGAGGAGTTGAGTATAGGAGCAAAGTGGTCCTTCTGCAGTTGTACAGGGCCCCAGTGAGACCACACCTGGAGTATTGTGTGCAGTTTTGGTCTCCAAATTTGAGGAAGGACATTCTTGCTATTGAGGGAGTGCCGCGTAGGTTCAAACGGTTAATTCCCAGGATGGAGGGCAGGGCCGGATTTACGTATAACTAGACAAGCTTAAGCTTAGGGCCTCGAGATCTAGGGGGCCTCTGCTCGCTCCACCAAGGTGTGTTAAACTTTTGAGATAGTGGCGTTGTTACAAACCCTACCATCAGTGGCGCTGTGCGATAGTGGCGTTGTTACAAAACCTACCATCGGTGGCGCTGTGCTTGCGATTCCGGAGGCTTTGGTGGTGTGGGGGGAGGGGTTAAAATGCAGGTGAGGGAGGGTTAAAATGCAGGTGAGGTATATATTCGTTGTGGAGAGATCCTTGGAAGTGCAGGACAAAGGAAAAGGTATGTAGTTTATTTAACCCTTTTCCCCCGCCGAACTTTGCCGCCGCACGGAGGGGCCTACACACCTTGCCGCCGCACGGAGGGGCCTACACACCTCGCCGCCGCACGAGGGGCCTACACACCTCGCCGTCGCACGGAGGGGCCTACACACCTCGCCGCCGCACGGAGTGCCTACACCACCTCGCCGCGCACGGGGGGCCTACCAATTCGCCGCCGCACCTGGGGCGGACTCACCTCACCGCCCCACTGACCCGTCGAACCTCGCCGCCCCACCGACCATCCGCCCACCGGGACCTTCCACGCTTTGCTCGCCACTCCACCGCCCCGCAGCCGTCACCTTACCTGCAGCCTGGACTCATCACCGGGCCTGAAGTTTCCACCAAAGATACTAGTATCTTTAGTTTCTACGCTGCAAATTCCCACTCCCCTGGGTTTGATTACGCTGGGTCCTAATGCTAGTCCCCCCAACTCTTGGTAACCTCAGTGGCTGTTCCACTGGGTCTTCCCCATTCCCCTCAAACCATGTGACCCCAGCTCTTCCCCACCCACACTACAATCCTCATACCCCCCCTACCCCCTGACCACCCCCACCTCCCCACCAGACATCGCCTCGGCCTCAGCCCACTCACCTGCCTTCCTCCGGCCCCAACCGCCATCTCTGCCGTCTGTTCACCATCCCCCCTGACCTCCCCCTCTCAGATACCGAACGGTTTGTCCACAGCAGAGGCCTCACCTTTGTCCCTTCCATCGGCCGATAATTAGTAACGTTTTGAATTGGTCTACCAAACTGCTTTGTGAGTTGTCTGTTTATTAAGAAGTGAACCTGTTTGTTTAGTTATAAGTTAGCCTTTTTCAAGCAGATTTGATTCTATTGATTCAGATTTTGATCCAGTTTTTGCAATATAATTGTCAATAAGGAACAATTCTTTAAGAAACATTTCAGATGACCTTCCCTAATGTGAAAGCAATCTTGCGGCTGTTTCTTAGCTTAATGGTCACCAAATGCTCGGGAGAGAGGTCTTTTTCAAGACTCAAAAGAATAAAAAATGAATTAAGGTCCACAATGTCCCAAGACAGGTTGTCTGCAATGAGCATTCTGTGCATTTAGAGTGACAAACTTAGACAAACAGATCTTGGTGAACTTTTGGATGATTTTGCGATGAAGAAAGCGAGAAAAAACATTTTTGCTCTCAGTGTATTTGTAGTTTCTTTATTTCTTAATATTCCACATTCAATTCAAGAGACACTTAATTGTCACATGCACCAATTGGTACAATAAAATTTTGTGGTCACCATCCGACATCGGAACGGGAGAACATTCTCAGCGGCTTGGACTTCCGAATCGGCCACTACGGCTCCCGAAGTCCACAGGCTGAGCTGGGCGGAGATTCACGCTGGCAGCCCTCGGCAAAGGGATCCCAGAGCTCCACGATGTTGAAATCAGTGCGGCCCGAGGCTGGGAGCTCCGCAAACCACAGCTCCATGATGTTGAAGCAGCAGGCCCAACACTCCAGAGCTTCAAACGGCGATCCAGGTAAGGCATCGCCCGCTCCGCGGTGAATCCAATATGTATTTTTAAAACCAACTGTTTAATGACAACATACAGTAGGATCTAAAAGTGTCACACTGTCACTGTCGGGTAGTCATGGTCCTCTAGTCGTGGGGGTGGGGGATTGGAGGGGGGGGCCTCACAAGTGAAATAGCTTAGGGCCTCTCTTCATCTAAATCCGGCCCTGATGGAGGGACTGTCATATGTTGAAAGAATGGTGCGACTGTGCTTGTATACACTGGAATTTAGAAGGATGAGAGGGAATCTTATTGAAACATGTAAGATTATTAAGGATTGGACACCGCTAGATGCAGTAAACATGTTCCCGATGTTGGGGGCGTCCTGAACCAGGGGCCACAGTTTAAGAATAAGGGATAGGCCATTGAGAACAGAGATGACAAAAAACGTTATCACCCAGAGAGTTGTGAATCTGTGGAATTCTCTGGCTCAGAAGGCAGTGGAGGCCAATTCTCTGGATGCTTTCAAGAGAGCTTTAGATAGAGCTCTTAAAGGTAGCAGAGTCAAGGGATATGGAGAGAAGGCAGGAACGGGGTACTGATTGTGGAAGATCTGCCAAGGTCACAGTGAATGGCGGAGTGGGCTCGAAGCACTTCTCCTACACCTATTATCTACTGTCTATAAGAGTTCTCATAATGTAAGCACTTATGTTCTCTGAGTCTTTGTGCGGTATGCCACAACATACTTAAATATTACTGCCTTATTCTATTTGGCTGGGAGCAGTATCAGAGTACGTGTTACCACGGTATCTGTTTGCTTTGGATTGTATGCTTATAAAGAAATGTGCTGATGCAAAATCCAGGAGATGGCATTGATCCCTTGAGATGAATTAGGAAGTAAGCGCTGATATGTGGACATTCTGCAATGCTGATATACATAAACATTAGATAAACACAAAAAGCTGGAGTAACTCAATGGGACAGGCAGCATCTCTGGAGAAGAAGTAATGGGTGATGTTTCGAGTTGAGACCCTTCTTCAGACTGGTTGGGGATAAGGGAAACGAGAGATATAGACGGTGATGTGGAGTGATAAAGAACAATGAATGAAAGATATGCAAAAAATTGAACAATGGATACAGTAGATGAGGTTGGAGGAACCTCTGCCTAACTTGAAAGGACTGTTGGGGTCCCTGTACAGAGTCAAGGGAGGAGGTATAGCGACAGGTGTTGCATGTTCTGCGGTTGCTGGGGAAGGTACTTGGGGAGGGGGTGGTTTGCGTGGGGATGAGTTAACCAGGGAGTTGCGGAGGGAATGGTCTCTGCGGAAGGCGGAAAAGGGGTGGAGATGGGAAAATGTGGCTAGTGGTGGGATCCCTTTGGAGGTGGCAGTACTTTCGGAGGATTATGTGTTGTATGGGGTGGAAGGTAAGGACTAGGGGACTGTCTCTGTTGCAACTAGGGGGAGGGGGACCAAGGTCTAATAAACATTAGACTCTGTTTAGGTGTCTACATCCAAGTGCTCTTCAATGATATAGGACCTTAAGTCATTGTTTACACAGGGCTAACATACTGGTACAATGTCTTACTAATGTGTGTAGCAAAGAGTGGTTGGCGATGAGCATTTTGCTTATAGGTGATTCCCGTACCAATTAGTGGGCTGAGGTGCTGGACAGGGCCCTGCCACACACACAGAGCAGACCAGGACCGGGCCCAACCACTGATGCGGAGCCAACCAAGACCGGCACCGTCAGAGCAAGGAGAGATGTCGGCGAGCGAGAGGGACAACGCGTGAGCGAGAGGAACATCTGTGACAGTGGAGGGCCATCAGAGAGCCGTCGTTCGTGAGTGTTGGCAGTCGGCCAAGTACAGGCCCACGTGAGCCCTGGCGGTCGGTGGAGGACTGCTGCTGAGAACAAGGAAGGATCTGGCGTGGGGAGCCGCCAAGAACAGAGAGGGAGCCGGCGTGGGGGGACAACGAGAACAAAAGCGCGGGGGAGAAGGAAAAGGGACTATATTGAATACTTTTGTATCTTTGTCAGCACCCTTTACGTGGCGACTCTTGCATACTTGCACTGTATTCAAAACGAAGAATCTGACTGTACCAAGTACACATGACAATAAAGTATCAATCAATCAATCATACTTGGCTGATCTCAAACAAGCTCAGGGGACCACTTACCCCAGCAACCATCAGATCCAGGACTTTATTCTGTTCAGGGATTAAACAACTGTACAAGCGTGGATCCTTTCCTGTATGGAGAGCCAGGAACCTATTCCAGGTGACCTTTACCTACAATTGTGAATGGTGGGTGAGCAGATATGTACTTCTTGGATGATTGTATGTAATAGTCAAGGGAGTGAAGTTTTATATATTTATTCATTCATTCACAGGATGTGGATGGTGCTAGCAATGACAGTCTTGACCATCCATCCCTAATTGCAAAGGGGCTAAACCACATTGTTGGAGTTGATGGTCACATACAGTGCCCTTCATAATGTTTGGGACAAGACCCATCATTTATTTATTTGCCTCTATACTCCACAATTTGAGATTTGTAATAGAAAAAAAAAATCACATGTGGTTAAAGTGCACATTGTCAGATTTTAATAAGGTCTATACATAGTGTTTATACATAGTCCCCCCATTTCACGGCACCATCATGTTTGGGACACAGCAATGTCATGTAAATGAATAGTAGGTCATGTCATATCCTTTGCATGCAATGACTGCTTGAAGTCTGCGATACATGGACATCACCAGTTGCTGGGTCTTCTCTGGTGATGTTCTGCCAGGCCTGTATTGCAGCCATATTTAGCTTATGCTTGTTTTGGGGGCTAGTCCCCTTCAGTTTTCTCTGCAGCAGATAAAAGACATGCTCAATTGGGTTCAGATCGGGTGATTGACTTGGCCACTCAAGATTTGACCATTTTTTAGCTTTGAAAAACTCCTTTGTTGCTTTAGCAGTATGTTTGGGATCATTGTCTTGCTGTAGAATGAACCGCCGGCCAATGAGCTGCGAGGCATTTGTTTGAACTTGAGCAGATAGGATGCGTCTATACACTTCAGAATTCATCTTCCTTGGCCTGCCAGTTCCTTTGTGATTAGTAAGCTCACCAGTGCTCTCTTTCTTCTTAATGTTGTTCCAAACATTAGTAAGATTAAATGAGAACTACCAGTTTGAAGTTTGATCTTTATTTTATGAGGAGTTACGTTGAGGGACTACATGAAGAGCCCGTCCAGCCGCATACGCGTCAATCTTCAAAGCAGCGGAGTGAAATCACAGACAACAATTACTGAAGTATGATAGTAAGATACGTAAAGACTAGAACTACCAGCTCGATCTTTATGAGGGTGGGAGCGGAGGGCACGTAGTCCCTCAACGCAACTCCTCATAAAATAATGATCAAACTTCAAACTGGTAAGTTCTCGTTTAATCTTACTATTTTACTTCGGAGTCACGTGAGTGACTACGTGAAGATTTCAAAGCTCTGTGATTTCACGCCATAGATTCAAATCCAGGTGTCTCACTGCATTGATTGACTCTAAATAAGTAAAGCAATCAACAATGCATAACCACAACATGGATGCAACCAGTTAATGGTTAATTTATCACCACAATAGTAACCCCTTTATCACAAGCGGAAACTTAATACTAAATTCAAAATAGCACCACCAAATATGGTAATACTTGTGAAACATTCTTTCACTTTGTCCTGCGGCCGCGAGGATATGTTCTATTGGAACATCCAAATCCTTGGCCGCCAAGGTTGATGGTGCCCTGGTGGAATGAGATTTAAATTTGTCAGTATCAATACCTGCATCAAGCAACACCTGCTTCAGCCATTTTGAAATAGTCTGAACCAACACTTTCTTATGCAGTTATTTATGGCTAATAAAAAAATGCTGATACTGCACCTCTTAAGGTTCTGGTGGCTTCAATCTAACATTGTAAATGTGATATTACAGATAGACGTGGATCCGTAGGATATGCTGAAAACCCCAACTTACATCCTGTGATTCCAGGTCTACTCTGTTTAAGCAAATCATAGACATAGAACGTAATAGTATCTGTTGCTATTTCCATCATGTCTATTCGTAGTTTCTGCAATGTTTTCACTCTCTGTGCTGAACCCAGTGCCCTGAGCATGACTACCTTCATGGTAATTTAGGCCAAGGACAGCACTGCAATAGGAGTCCATTAACGAAAAAGCATAACACATCTCTTACATTCCAGATTTCTGTATACCTGTGTCTAGGAGGCTTAGAATTGAAAATTCCCTTAATAAATCTGCAGACCAAAGGGTGTGACCCTACAAGATTTTATTCTGATTCCCTCCATAGATATGCAGAAAAGGCACTCCTTGCAGTATTGATAGCACTATAGCTTAACTGCCAATCAAAAATAAAGAGTTGACAGAAACTCTAACACGTCTGAGATGTCTGCAGTGTGATATGTAATATTCTGCCTTAAGCAAAACATATCCCATTTCCTTATGTAAGAAATGTACTGCTTCTGGGTACTATCCCTCCAGGTTGCAATAATATCCACAGTACGATCTGATAGTCCTCTTCCGAGATATGGCACTCCTTAGAATCTGCA